>OW240915.1:10652098-10679511 GCA_933207985.1 Pelobates cultripes
GTGTGTGTTAGGGTGCTGTGTGTGTGTGTGTTAGGGTGCTGTGTCAGGGTGCTGTGTGTGTGTGTGTGTTAGGGTGCTGTGTGAGTGTGTGTTAGGGTGCTGTGTCAGGGTGCTGTGTGTGTGTGTGTTAGGGTGCTGTGTTAGGGTGCTGTGTGTGTGTTAGGGTGCTGGTGTTAGGGTGCTGTGTCAATGTTAGGGTGCTGGTGTTAGGGTGCTGTGTGTGTGTGTGTGTGTGTGTGTGTTTTAGGGTGCTGTGTATGTGTTAGGGTGCTGGGTGAGGGTGATGTGTGTGTTTGCAAGGATTTTGTATTGGGGGAGGCAGGTAGGTGTTTTACTAAAAAAATAATAATAATAAATACATAATACATAATAATAAATAATATTAATAAATACATAATACATAATAATAAATACAAATAATAATAAATACATTATATCCCCCCCCCCTCTATTCTTACCTGTAGTCTGGAAGAGGGGGGTGTGGGGGGGAGGTCGTGCTGCTGCTGCCAGCCATCCCTGGTGGTCCTCGTGGTAAGTGAACTCTAGCCCTTTGGGTCTAGAGTTCACTCTCGCGAGACACCGCCGGTTGCCATAGCAATGGTCCGGATCTCGCGAGAGGAACCCGGTGGTGCTCTAAGTAAGAGCTCCGCCGGGTCCTCTCTCCTGGCAGCTGTCTCCCTCCCTCTCTCCCCGCTGGCGGCCGCCTTTGAGCGCATGTGGGCCGGTGAGGGAGATCTTTGATCTCCCCACCGGCCCTTCATGAAACACAGGGGGGCCGGCGCTCGGATAGCGCTGGCCCTGCAGGGGCCGGCCAGGGAGATCCTGGGACCTCCCCTGCCAGCCTCGGCCCCACGGCCATCGCGGCCCACCGGGCATTTGCCCGGTGTGCCCGATGGCCAGTCCAGGCCTGGATAAGACTCTCGGAGAGTACGTGGCACTAGATTACAGATAAGGATAGGATAACTCCTGTACACAGTATATAGAAAAACAGTAGCCAAAACGAAGAAAATAGACACAGGGAAATACTTATACCGGACCTTACAATGGCCGGGCTTAACGTGAGCGCCCTCGATAGGTGAGATTTCAGTGTCAGGAGAAAGCCAAGCTCAAGGATGACAGAGGTCCTCAAAATACGATATCGGGGTCAAGTATTTAGAAAATCAGGACAGTCAATACGAAGTGAGTAATGGGAAAATATCTATTAGTTTGCATTCTCTGGCTAGAATAAGCCACGAAAGGGTACTGATCCTCAGAAAGAGGATCTCTACTGTAGGGACTATCAGTATACTATTTGACATCATCACCCTGCACCAATTCGCACAAGGGGGCATGACTGCAAAGATTAGATGATGTGTCCCTTAGTGATGGCCTGTCATATAAACCTACAGTGTCCTGCAATTTGTAAGGACTCCTGTAGGTGGCGCGAGGTTGCGATAGTGATCTGGTAACCTCAAAAGAGTGAGGCAGCGCAGACCACATTCTGCACATGAAGCAACAGAACACAGTGTGACCTCCAGGTGGAGCCTGGATGTGCTGCATGGTAGCCCGAGGTATGACAGTTTTAAACTTATTTGAAGAACCTTAAATTTTAAAGTTTTTAAGAAAAATTACAGGTGACTGTGAGTGACAAGATAAATAATTTACAACAAAAATAAAGAAAATTAAACATTTTTTGGAGAAACCCTTTGAATTTGTAATCAGCATTGAATACTCACTTTAGAGAATCACTGTGTAAATGTTTAGATATGTATTTTTATGTTTACACGTGTGTGTATTTGTGCTTTTATGTGTGTTTATCCATGTGTGTGAGCTTATATAAATATTGGTATCTGTGGGTATTAGATACATCACTGGCCTGGCTATCAGAAAGCCTTCCTTGACATGTTCATTCGGTTTACGGACTCACTGTTCTTCCAGAAACCATTCTGTCAGTCTGCAATGTCTTCGGGTAACATTGTGTAAATTACATGCCTAATGACAGAATGAGCAGTAACTCAATCAAGACAAATAGCCGGAATATTGTAACATTTATAGACCCTTTTGTAATGACATAATTATTGTATCATGAGTTTCGGTGACCCCTCCACATCTCAGTGACCTGGAGATCTTATCTAAAACGTCCAGCAATCTGCTGTGACTAACAGCCATTTATTGAGAATTCCCTGCTCCCCTCCTGGACATGTTTCTAGGTAAATGCCTGACAGCACAAAAGACTTAATAAAATGAAATGACTCCTTATTAGAACCTTCCTGATTGTAACCCAACACACCAATGACCGTCTCTATCTTAAGCGCTGGAATGCATCATCTAATGAGCCACAACCAAATATTGTATACGCAGAGATCTAAAGATATTAGGTTGTGAGTTTTTAAATCTAAATAATTCATGTTTTAGTATTGTCTCCATTTATTATTATAAATAAAACAACAAATGTCGAGTTGTCCAAATAATTTTTTTTGAGTCATTAGGTTGCAGCATTAAAGGGACTCTCCAGATCCCTAAAACACTTCAGCTTGCCAAATTATTTTAGGCGTTAACTGGCTGTACCTCTTGTTCAATTTAAATAAAAATGCTGATTTCCAAAGAGATAGTCCCAATTGATCAGCTCATTCTTGGCAATGGTTGTGCATGCGCCAATTCCATCAGGACAGGAAGTCTCATCACAAGGCGGAGTTTAGCAACAGGAAGATGGGACTCGCAATTGGATGAAAAGGTAAGTTATCTTTATAAATTTAATTTGAAGGGGGGTTTGGCATATATAGAGCTAAAGTTACACTCACCATGTTAAAACTGAATGTTGAATACTAAATAGTAATTGTTATAAAAAAAAACTGGACTGCTTCAATGGTGCACTCTTTAGGTAACGTGAGAAATGCAAAGTGATAATCTTCTATACAGGGAGGGAAAAATGTATTTGACCCCCTGCTGATTTTGAACATTTGCCCACTGACAAAGAAATTATCAGCCTATAATTTTCCTGAGCAAATTCCAGGTGGCTGCCACTGTCAGGATTACTGTAAAAGGTTTACTAAGGCCTCCATTTAATATTTTTGGATAATATTTTTATATTATTTTTCAAAATATTTAAATATATAAAGTATATCTTTATATCAAATAATATCAACATGTAAGCACGTTGGAGCAGAGTCCTCATAAACCTATTGTTCCTATGAGAATTTGTAATAGTCTCATTTGATGTCAAATTTCCCTTTTATATTATTTTAAAGCTCTGCATAATACATTGTCACTATATAAATGTTAGTAAAGCCGATTTTTTGGGGGGTATATTTTACCCTTTCACAGAAAGGATACAGCTCAAGGTTAACCTGATACATTATTGCTCCGGCTTGTAGCGTATGCTCAGGTAACTACTAAATAAGTCTGACACTCATCGAATGCCCTCCTTCCCCTCACACAGTAATTTACACATACCTCTGGTTTGTTTCTAGCCAAGAGGCATGGACATTTTCAGACTTTGTTTGTAACCAGACACCCAGTTTAGCAGAAGCTTGCTTTCAGATCGTTCTCTTTGCTGTTATTCACAGTGTGAAGAGAAGACTTGAGATCAGAAAATGAAGAGTAATTAAATACAGGCCTCATCCCATCTTTGCTGTAACCATGTCTATTCATTGTTCATTCCCTCTGCACTTCTAGGGCAGAGTGTAATAAGTGTAATAGATCTAATTTGATGCAGTACCTTAAAGGGACATCCCACTTCTCAATACAATCCCTCACTTTTTTTGCAGATATGTCCCCATATGCATTTTTTCATTGGAGTTAAATCTAAAAACAGATTGCAAAAGCTCCAGATATCTTATCTGCAGCCTTTGCCAGCCCTCTCCTTCTAACCCCGCCCAGACTTTCTGTGGTTGTCCAATCACAGACTTCCCAATGCAGCTCAATGAGAAGTCTTTGCAAAGCAGGTGCTCTGGGTAATTCCTGCCTCATGTGTTTAGCTCCACTGAGCCAATGAAACCAGGAAGTAACAGGACCTGTTGTCTGATTGACAGCCAGAGGGTGTAACAAGGTTAATTTATAAAAGTGACAATTTCTATTGAAATCTACACTTTTTGAAAAATTAAAAAGCTAAACTGCTTTAGGAGTCAGCAAGCTAAACTGCGTTAGGCGTCTGGAGTGTCCTTTTAATGTTACCAGTTGACCAGTAGAATGTTTATATCTTCCAGGTACTGCTGACCAATATTTGTTTCACTTATTTTGGACCCATATTCTTCTGTTCTTCTGACGTTCCTTGTGTCTTCATAATGCAGAAATTAAAGTCGATGGTATATCATCGAGCCTGGCCTCTATACTCTTACAAAGAGTCTATGGTGAGAAAGAGAATGGGAAGTGTACATGAGCAAGGTAGGCTGTTGAGTGGTGATGGTGGTATTGCCTCATGGAAAAACCTAATCATTAGTTTCTGTCTGAGAGTGCATTGGCATTCTGATCTTCTGATCAATGTACCAAGAGTGTTCTAGAATATGTGAGGCCACCTCATTCTGTCTTCCTTGTTTAGGAAGGTAGTGAGGATAAGTGAAGGTTCCTGTGTGACAGCATCTCCTGTAAATACAGTGGAACGTTTTGTTCTTTAGTAAGATGTTTGATCATGTTTTTAATTTTGCGCTTCACTTGGTATCGCTATTGCTTGATCCAAGTATGAATAAAACTTCTATATGGTCATGCATTCTGTATATCTCCAACCACCATCTGTGTGTCCTACAACTCCTAAAATTGGAATTGAGATATTTTGGATAGTCTTATTTTTTCTTAATACCATATAAAAATAAGATAAAGTAGGCAGCATACACTGTGTTTCTTCATAAGTTGTAGCAATGATTAAAGAAAGGTTAAAGAAAATCCGGTCCTTCCAAACAAGTAAAATTTTGTATGAACACCACCTGTAGAGCTTCATGTTCCATATTTATTGGGTAAATCGCAAACTTAACCATAGCCACATTTTGACTTTTTTCAAGGTATTTGGCAAAACGATAGTAACCAGACACCCAGTTTAACAAATAAAATAGGATGTTATACGGTATAGCTACGGCATCTACACACAAATACATTTAAATCATGAGACATTTTGAAAAAGGTAAATAAAACAACACACAAATTTGGCCAAGAATTTCATTATGCTAAAAACATTTGTTTGAGTTTATAGTAATCGTAAATAATTATGAGTGCATAATAAATAAATGTACAAGGGAAAAAACAAAACACATCTAAATATTGAGGAATGTCAGAGATCCTGATTACCCACAAATATTCACGTAGGAATTTCCTTGAAACCTCGAAGACCACGTGCGCCATGTGAAAACGTGTGCAACTACAGCTGTGAAATAATTGGAGATTTATGATGAATAAATATTGTGTGGTTTTTAATGTGTGTCTTGTTGTGGTTTTGGAGTTCAGTCCTTTTAGCACATCCAGGGACTGCAAGCAAAACTAAATACATTACTTTATTCATGTGGTTAAGTGTTAAACTGACCCCTTTTTTTTCCGAGGATTTATCAATGAATGAAAGTATTAAGCAGTCAGCACACTGACATCCGTTTAATCCACAAATCCACATGTTCCATAATGTTTTTCCAGCATTTGTTTACCTTAGTTACAGGCAAGTGCTCTCCATGTACTCTGTATATTGGTGCAGTTAATCTCCGAGAACAAAGGCTATGTTTCTAGTGTTTGCTGAGATGGAGCACGCTCAGGTAGCGATGGGGTGACTTATTCTAAACAGGGGTTTCCCAGTGCTTGTTAGGAAATGCATTTTGGCAGAGATCAGCGAATTCCTGCCTATAAGGGGAAAATGCAGTTATAATAAAACATTTCAAAAATATGTTTCTTTCCATTTCTATGTTGCCAATCTTTGCATTTATTTTATAATTATATGATAACTAAAAGAATTTCTGTCTTTGACGAAAAGGACAATGGAATTGTTTTTTTAGGCATATAGAGGCTTTTTATGGAGGTGGTCAGGAATACTCCAAACACCATAACTGCTACAGTCAGCCAGGAGTGCTCCTCAATGCAAGTAGTCAAACAGTTTGTCTCCTCACCTGAGGTCTGCCAGGCTCCGTACCCTGCACCAATGACAGCCGGACGCTCTCTGTCTGAACTAAGCCTGGTGGTGTCTGGAAGTGATCAGTTTATGCCAATGAGGTGGCCCTACACTACAAGGCTTAGCTCAAGAGAGATAACAGAAGCTCCTAGACTTGGGCACACCTTTTGTTCCTAATTTTCGGCAATTCGTCCAAAAGATGAATGGATGAATAGAAATTACAACAAATGAAACGAAGAACGAATTGCTTGTTGGACAAAATTTAATCCGTGCAATTCTTTTTTTTATTAATTAATTTTAGTGGCTGTGCTCCCTGCCGCATCCGAAATCCTCCCATACCCCCCCTCACCCTCGGCCTATGGAGGGTCAGTATGACCACCATATTAGTATAAGGGAGATTAAGCTCCTTCCTGCCACGGGAGCTGGAGTGGACACTAGGTCCTCTGTTTATTTTGATGGTCCCCACTCACACGTATAACCCCCAGTTAATTATTTTATTAGGTGCGCAAACATAGGGGCATGTAAAACTTGTGCCAGGTCCCCTTTTATTGGATTAGCGACTGGGTAGCAATAGTTGTGGATTCCAGTGATACATTTGTATTTGCCAAAAAATCTATTGTAGACTGTTCTATCTAAAATTCTATCTCTTTAGAGCTATTTATATATTTGTGTGTAATCACGAACTACTGAAGTAATTTTTTAATCCTAATTTGTTGGGCACAGTTCCATGTAACTGAACTGGAAATCATGCATAGTTAAGTAACATTGATAATCTTTGAACAGGAGAAGTTTCAGGGAGTTTTCATAAAATCTAGAATTATTACATAGTGAATCATTTCCTGTTTAAAATATATTATCGTGATGTCCATAAATGTAGTATTTAAATGGTTACTCCAAACCTTTTTACTACATATGCCCTATTGGGCATTAATTTTTAGGCCCACCCTGTTTAACTATATAAAAAAAAGTTTTACTTAATTGGAATTCGGCACCGTTCCCGGCGTGGCTTTCCATGCCCCCTAAAGACATCATGGGAGCACTCTGTGCTGGCAAGGGGAGCGGAAGAAGGATAATGTAAGGGAGGGGGTGGGAAATTGAAATAAATAAACTGGTAGTGAGGGCTGCACAAAAGAAGGCAAGGAGGGGACATCTAGGCTACCTCTTCAGGTTCTGGAAGGGTAAGCTTAACACATCCATTGTCAGCATGCAGAGCACAGAATTGACATTTGTCAGTATGGAACTGGGTTCTTGGTTGCCAACTAGCCCCTGGCACACAATTTCCAATATCTCAGTATGTGAAGGGTTTCAAGCCGGAACACTGCACATACTGACTCCAACACCATAACCACTGCTAAAAGGAAAAGTGGTGATGGTGGGTGGAGTAACCCTTTATCGTCAATTTAAGGTCAAATATAGATTGTATCCAATCTCTTCCCATAGAGAACAATGCATCCAAAAGGTATGTACCTTTCTCATGCATTTTTCTGAATGTGAATCAATTGTATTAAATGAGATACTTTGTTATGGTGCCCAGAGTGTTCCTGTAAGACAAAATGGTCACAGGGAAAAGAAAACTGGAAGGAACACGTGCCAGGTTCTGCTTTAGGAGTGTAACAAAGGTTTAGACTACACTCAACTCAATAACTCGTTAATACATGGCTGTGTATTTTATCCAACACAGCCCTGGCGGGGCTGTTCATTTATTTTGGAACTCAGTGTTACGTATTGCTAATACATTTGGCTTGTAGTGTGACTGCAGGTGTGGAGACTGTGTGTTTGCTGGTTATCTGTTTCTGGGGGGAGTGAGGGTATTTAAGGATAGTTTAACAGCAGCAATGCCAATAGCAGGTCCCCTCTTCTAATACGAGGTCCTGGGGAGCCCAACTATTTTTTTAATTTCCGTGGGCGGGTTTTTTTTAAATTAATGTTGGTCTGGTTGGTGCACAGAACAGGCATAAACTGTTAGATATCATGTGGGCAACCCAGGCTAACTCAACTGTTAACAGAATCATTACATTCCGTTTTCAAAAACAAGTGACAATGTAAAAAAAATGATCCAGTTTCTCCCGATTCCATGATCATTCAAGGTCAGGAAGTTTCTGTAGGGCAAACCAGTGCACAAGTTTCTGCACTCTTCAGCTTCTTAAAAAACGGGGGGAAAAAAGGACATCTGATCTCAACAGACCGTGCATTCTGTGTGAATGTTTGAAAATGGTTTGGGGTTTATTCAACACTAGATGGCGCAGTAGTTCTAAACATACCTATCAAATTGCAAACTGGAATTCTGTTAAAACAAGTTCAACTATGTTTTAATGAGTTTTGTTAATCACCAGCTGACATATTGCAGAGCAATAAACACGATATAGAACTAACCGTCCCTGCACTATACAGCCCACATTCTAGTAATTATTTATTTTATTATATTTCGGTCATTAATCTGTATTTTTTTGCAATTTAATAAACACTAATTTACAGGATTTTTCAGAAAACAATAATTTGATAAATCTCCCCTAAAATGTTACCCCCTAGAATGCAGTTTTTATGGATCTCTGTTCCCCTGTCAGATGTCCTTTATATCTTCCTCTACACCAAGCAGACCAGGCTGTGCACCTAGTAATCCATCTTCACTTTAATTAAAACATACCTTACCACTACCTCTTCATTTAGATTGTCAGCTCACGTATGCAAGACTATCACTACCAATGGTTCCTTTATATTAAATGTATTTTGTGGGATTTTCCTGTTTATGTCGCCTGCACATTGTAGAGTACTGTAGAATTAATTGACATTTTATAAATGGTACAAACAGAGATAGATAGTGATGTGGAATCAATCAATTAATTGATTATCTTGCTTATCTGCCCCTGGCCAAATTAAAGAAGTAGTGCGTGCACGCTCCTGAAGTAATTCACACCAGATACAGGTTTCGGGTTAATGAAAAACTTGAGGAATGTTTATTCTGGGGGGACGGCATGCCCCTTATAAAGCAAAATTACATCATATGCATTGTCAGAGATAATATGGAATAATACATCAATAATTGGTTAGGTGTTAAGTGGTTCATTTAGTGCTCTTCCTACCGGGTGTGATGTCACTGGTATCTTGGAGGTCCCCCCCAGATTCCAGCGCCATCTTGTTAGTGAGGGTGTTAGTCGATGTTAAAAGGGAAACTCCCTAGCGGCCATTTTAGGTAAATCACATAGAAAGTTGAATAATGCTGATTGTAGGTATGCTGAGTAAATAGGCATTTTACTAACATGGATTGGGTTAATATCTTTGTCCACAACAGTACCCCCTTAAAATGACTATTTACTAAAGAGACAACTACTAACTGACCCTAATAATGTCCCTACCTGGCTGCAGCTCATCTGGCTGAACAGGCCTCGAACGCTTCACTGCGCGGGTATCCTGTAGTGGCTAACCCACTACATCTCCCGCGTCAGACTTCCACCCGTGGAGACAGACGCTGTCCCTATGCTGTCCCTATAAGGAAGTAGCTGTCTTTTTGAGGTGGTGGGATTGAAGAGGTGTGTGTGGTGTGTGTGGTGTGTCACAGTCTATATCGTCAATATCCTGATGTAGGAGTGTAGGTGTGGTGTGGTCAATGGTCTGACTTACAGTCTTCTGTAAGTATTTCTGCACACAGGGCATGACACAGAAAGTCAGGAAGAGAAAGAGAATTACTACAGTAAGAACAGCCATACCTACTTGAAGTAGAGTTTTCTGCCATCCACTCATCCAACCAAACCATCTGTCCCATGAATTGGGGATTCCTGAGTTCTTTGTTAATTCATCAGAGAGACTTTCTAATTTCTCTATGGCCATAGTTAACTTACCATTGGGGCCTGTATTGTCTAGGATGAAGGTACAGTATGCTATAGTATCGGGGAGTATTTTACACACGCCCCCCTTCTCTGCTAGTATCATGTCTAAGGCCATTCGATTTCTGAAATGTCATTTGGGAGGTAGTCTGTACCTGTTCTGCCAAGCCCTGGAGGGCATCTCTCGTGTAATTGACAAAGCGTTGCTTTGATCCAATTAACATTTTTGTTAGCGGTGATGAGTGGGATCAAGGATTCGAATCCTGCCGCAACCTCATCTCTGGCCTTAAACTCGTTTCGTACTCCCCTTGGTACACTTATGGCATTGATATATATATGTGGGTCGAAACTACCTAGAACAGGGGTTTCTCTTTTTACCCTAATATATGTGTGTGGTGAATCAAGTGGGCCTTGTTGGTTATCAGAAATTATGTGTATGGGCATGATAGCTTTGGTCAGAGTGCATTCACCCCATCACAGGTCAGTCATTTTAGATCTGAGCTGCATGTCACCACATAGCCAATAAATGTCTCCCACGGACTTAACATGATTTACTAATAGGGCAGTGGGAGGTTCTCTATAGGTAGTACAGTAGCCAGAAGGGAATTTACCCACAAATTTTCCTGTGGCTCCATGTATTTTGTAGCAAGTGTAGTTACCTGGGTACACGGTGATCCCATCAGGTGGCTTGATATTCCCTTGGGTTATTGGGTATACCTTTTTCCATGATTCACACATATGTGTTTGTTGGTGACTGCGCATAGAGACTTAGGAAACATATTTCAACATCTGAAGGTAGACTGAAGGGCACTGTGCCCAGATGGGGTCTGGCCCCTCCACAAACATAACAGTTAGTTTTATTGTGTGAATTAGCATTATACCTCATCCACTCAAGCCATAGATTAGTATCTGAAAACCCGGTCTCCACAGCCATAGTGTCTTCAAACGTGGGATTAGCAATGGCTGCCATGTCTTTAAGGGTTTTAATATGTGGTTTTAGGGAGTTAATCATCATGTGCGTAGAGTTTACCCAATCAGGTGACGTAAGCATGTCTTGTAAATAGAATGTCCCCAACTTGTTATATGAGCCACCCCCTTCCCAATACATTCCAATTACGTACTCCCCAGCGTCTCCTGGGCTGGGATGTTCTATGTTTAAGGTGAGTTTCATTGGGGTAGACCCTGTTGGCTTACATAAGGTCATTCTGTGTAACAAGGGTTTCCCATATCTGTCAATCCTATCTAAGGCACTTTGTGGTCTGTAGCCCCAAGGTTGGTCTGTGTTCCAACCTGCTGCTTTCCAGGTACCACAGTGGTGTCCCCAATGGCCACTTGTCACACAAATGTAGCGGTCCTTCTTGTTCGGTATGTCTTTGTATATTGCTGAGTGTTGTGATTGTGGAAAGGTACAAGGAACAATATCACAGTAATCAAAGGTAAAAGTAGCTACATGTGTGTTTGAAGAGTTATACCAGAATGTATAAACATGATTGTCTTTGGTAATAGCAACTTGTTGGGCCTTTAATAGGCCTAGCAGCAAAAATAGGCACAGGAAGCTCATGGTTTGGCGGAATCTGCTTCCTCTGGATCAGGAACTTTCTTACAGTGCGAGGCGTGTATCCAGGTATTCTTCCCAGCCAATTTCACCAAGGTAGATGTGGTCAATAGGACTTGGAATGGACCATCGAACCTTGGCTCAAGAGTGTGCTTTCTCAGGAATTTCTTGACCATAACCCAGTCACCAGGAAGGAGTTTATGTGTGCCTGTATTTGATTCTGGATCTGGAATAGAAGAAAACACCTGTTCATGGATTTTGGTCAAAGCATGAGAGAGTGCAGTTATATAATCTATCATTGCATCTGACAGAATTTGGAGTTGTTGAGGAAAGTAACAGCCTAACCTGGGTGCTGTACCAAATAAAATCTCGTAGGGGGATAAGCTAAATCTCCCTCTTGGAGTGTACCTTACACTAAATAGTGCTATGGGGAGACTTTCCGGCCAGGGTAGGTTAGTTTCTTGGGCCATATTAAGCATTCTGGCTTTCAAGGTGCCATTCATGCGTTCTACCTTACCACTACTCTGTGGGTGATAGGGTGTGTGGAATGCAAGGGTCACCCCTAGTGCTGCCCAGATTTTTTTTGGTTAGTAAGGCGGTGAAGGATGTTCCCTGGTCACTTTCGATCACCTCAGGAACTCCATATCTGCAGATGATTTCGGTAAGTAGGCGCTTTGCTGTGGTCTTTGCAGTGAGATTAGTGACAGGAAAAGCTTCTGGCCATCCTGAAAACATATCCACTATGACCAGTGCATATTCATACTGGCCACTCTTTGGCATTTCGATATGACCTATTTGGATCCTTTGGAAAGGATACTGCGGCTTGGCCAAATGGTTTGGTGCGGCTTCAATAATTTCTCCCGGATTACATCTGGCGCAGATAGTAAAGGATCTGCAGTAATTTTGTGTCAAAGTGGTGATTCCGGGAGCTTCAAAATATTTATCAATCAAAGAGTTCATGAGATGCTTAGATAAATGAGCTGGTCCATGGACCCACTGGACGACTGGGTAGACAGAATTTGAGATTGATTGTGTATACTTCATTCTGGAGGGCTGCCCCTTTATCTTTCCAACTTTGTTTTTCCTGAGGGGTGGCAGTGGCCTGTTGTTCTCTTAGGAGTTTGAGATCGGTGGGTAAGGTCTGCATAGTGTAAATAGGAGTCTTTTCAATGGGCACTCTTCTGTCCACTTCCCAACACTTTTGCACCGCATCCTTAGCGGCCTGGTCGGCTAAGTGGTTGCCATGTGCTTCTTCTAAATTCAGTCTCCCGTGGGCCTTTACCTTCAGTATGGCCACCTCTTCAGGAAGCAGTAAAGCGTCCATCAAATCTTTGATAGCTGCACCATGTTTCACAGTGGTACCTGTTGCTGTAAGGAACCCCCCGGTTTTCCAGATTAAGCCAAAATCATGTGCCATGCCCAGGGCATACCTTGAGTCTGTATAGATGTTAACACGTTTCCCTTCAGACATCTTGCATGCTGCTGTAAGGGCTATTAGTTCGGCTTCTTGTGCTGACTTAGATGATGGAAGTGAAGATGCTTGGATAGACAATCGACAGGTTCGTTTTAAAAAGGCAGCGGATAAGAGATTACCTATTTTGTAGCCTTCTGGAAGCCGGAAATGGACACGGAGATAGACCGGCACAAAACAGAAGAATACAGGCAAACCGCTGTATTTAGGAGGTGATCAGGCTCCGACTGTCCCACTTTCCGGAGGTCCGTTCCGGTCCCGTTTTCCGGCCATCCGAACCGCGAAATCCGGTGCCCCACGTTGGGCGCCAAATGATGTGGAATCAATTAATTAATTGATTATCTTGTGTATCTGCCCCCGGCCAAATTAAAGAAGTAGTGTAATTCACACCAGACACAGCTTTCGGGTTAATGTAAAACTTGAGGAATCTTTATTTTGAGGGGACGGCATGCCCCTTATAAAGCAAAATTACATCATATGCTTTCTCAGAGATAACATGAAATAATACATCAGTAATTGGTTAGGTGTTAAGTGGTTCATTTATTGCTCTTCCTACCGGGTGTGATGTCACTGGTATCTTGGAGGTCTCCCCCAGATTCCAGCGCATAAATTGAGTTAATATTTTTGTCCACAACAATAGATAGATAGATAGATATTGCAGTCCATGTGTAGTCCCTTGGACCCCAAAAAGGCAAACAGTTACCAAAAATGACAGAGTCTGTAGGAAGTAGATTATGTACGTAAGGATATGTCAAGGCGTGTTTGGTTGCCGGATGTCAAAAAGACATGTTCACGCAATGTGAGCAGGGGAAGGCCATCTGATCCCCACTCACCCCCCACAGTTTTAATACAGAAAGTAGTAGTAGATACCTGGAATAGCCTTCCAGTGGAAGCAGTAAAGGCTAACAGTGATATAGAAAGGGTAGTAGATAACTGGAATAGTCTTCCAGTGGGAGTAGTAACACTGGTATACAAAGGGTAGTAGATACATGGAATAGCCTTCCAGTGGGAGCAGTAAAGGCTCACAATGATATAGAAAGGGTAGTAGATACCTGGAATAGCCTTCCAGTGGGAGCAGTAAAGGCTCACAATGATATAGAAAGGGTAGTAGATACCTGGAATAGTCTTTCAGTAGAAGCAGTAACAGTGATATATAAAGGGTAGTAGATACCTGGAATAGCCTTCCAGTGGGAGCAATAATAGTGATATAGAAAGGGTAGTAAATACCTGGAATAGCATTTCAGTGGGAGCAGTAAAGGCTAACAGTGTTATAGAAAGGGTAGTAGATACCTGGAATAGCCTTCCAGTGGGAACAGTAAAGACTCACAGTAATATAGAAAGGGTAGTAGATAAATGGAATAGCCTTTCAGTGGATGCAGAAACAGTTATATAGAAAGGATATTAGATACCTGGAATAGCCTTCCAGTGGGAGCACTAACAGTGATGTAGAAAGGGTAGTAGATACCTGGAATAGCCTTCCAGTGGGAGCAGTAACAGTGATATAGAAAGGGTAGTAGATACCTGGAATAACCTTCCATTGGGAGCAGTAACAGTGATATAGAAAGGGTAGTAGATACCTGGAATAGCCTTCCAGCGGGAGCAGTAAAAGATAACAGTGATAAAGCAAGGGTAGTAGATATAGAAAGGGTAGTAGATACCTGGAATAGCCTTCCAGTGGGAGCAGTAACAGTGATATAGAAAGGGTAGTAGATACCTGGAATAGCCTCCCAGTGGGAGCAGTAACAGTGATATAGAAAGGGTAGTAGATACAAGGAATAGCCTTCCAGTGGGAGCAGTAACAGTGAAATAGAAAGGGTAGTAAATACAAGGAATAGCCTTCCAGTGGAAGCAGTAAAGGATAACAGTGATCCCATTGTACAGCGCTACAGAATTTTGCTGGTGCTATATAAATAATAAAATAGAAAAGAGGAATATATTTGGAATACTGGTAAAGGGAAGAGGAATTAACTAAAACCACTTTGGGTTTTCATACTATATGGCAGCGATGGCTAGTCCTGGCTGCCCAGATGTTTGTAAACCACATTTTCCATGATGCCTGTTGCCAGCAGATTATTTTAGAAAATTAAATGGGAAGTTTAACTATAACTGCTCTATGAATTATAGGCAGACTATCTGGGCCAGTAAATCACCTGATTCTATAGCTAGAATTTATTTTGAGGAGATAATACACAGACATTCTAGTTACATTTCGATATTAATGTCTGCTGGTTTATCTGCAAAATATCTTTTATTATGAAACTTGGGACAATGTTATGTTTTTCAGGATCCCAGTGAATGCAACAGGATGAGAATTTCTACGTTTCCTCACCTTAGAGAACACAAACTGATCTAATCAGAAATCTGTCACCGCGCCCCTATCAAATATTCACACCATCTGAATTAAACTCTCCAATGAAATATGATACTTGCGCAACTCCGAGTGTTCCTCCGCAGCCTCTTCGCAGAGCGATGACTTGGGAAATAAACAATTACTTGATAAGCCTTCTCCTTCTCACTGAACGCTACTGTTTGGAAATCCTTAAAGGGACATGATGCAACAACGTGTTACTTCATTAAGGTTTTTTTTAAGACATATTTTCATGTGATATAATTCTTTAAGAAATTAACAGATGTGTCTTTTTTTTGTTTGTTTAATTTTCACTCTGGGCAAAGTTGGGTTAGCTGTAAAACCCCAGCTATTAATCTCAGCCAGACCCTATTTTTTGGGGGGAGGGGGGTTCTTTTTTTTACTGGAATAACAGGGTTTTGCAATTTTTGCAAATAAAACATAAATTTGGTATCCGATCGATCCCCTGTATAATGCTTTGTGGCAGCTCGTGTTTCATTAAACTGCTCTACAGAAGAACAGTTTATGTAATTTTCAGGATAAGCGACTCGCAAATCACACATATTTTTACATATTATAACTTTCTAAACCATGTCATTTTGAAGACTAGACAGCGAACAAGTTAATACATGAGAATGAAGGAATAGGATAATTTTATAATGTAGCAAAATCTACCCAGAGTAGAACAAGTTTGTCAAACCTTCACTCTCTCCTGTAATGCACTGTATTTCCTCTATATATATATATATATATATGGTATTTGTTTATTTTATAACTAATATTTAAAACAATTATAAGGAAAACAATAAATGAAAAATAATGAACAATCACACAAGGACTATCTTGATTTATTGTCAAATCTGAGGTTGTGCAATCTGTGCAGTGAGTTTTTAACAAACCAGGAAGTCACTCAGCCAATCATGCTCACTTAGTGTTCTATAGCCCTGCTGAGCTTATCCAATAAAAAGTGATTCTTGCGCACAGCAAGGGTTTCTGGGAGTTGTAGTTCAATTATAATATTCCATGGAGGATGGATAATATTCCATGAGGTCTATACAATAAAGCATGATTGTGGTGGCCTCGAAAGCATGCAAAGTTTAGACCAAGACAACCAAACTGGAATGAAGAAATCTCTAAGTGATATATGATTTAAAGAAAAAAAAAACATTTAGACAAACTTGTGAACTTTCTTACTGAAACTTAAAGGAACACTTCCCTACTCAAATATAAAATACATTTTAAAAAATCATTGTTTAGTAGATATACCCCAAATGAAAAATTACATGCATTTAATTACGCGTTTTTTAATTGAGGGTATATCTACAAACAGCTTGCAAAACCTGCTGATCTCTTGTCTGCAGCCTTTGCAAGCCCTCCCCTTCTAACCCCGCCCAGACTTTCTGTGGCTGTCCAATCACAGGCTTCCCAATGCAGCTCTATGAAAAGTCTTTGCAAGGCAGGTGCTCTGGGCAATTGCTGCCTCTTGACTTCAGTGCAACTAAGCTAACGGAACCAGGAAGTAACAGGACACATTGTCTACTTGAAAGCCAGGGGGTGTAACCATTTTGATTTATAGAATTGTCAATTTCTAGTGAAATCTGCACTTTTTGCAAAATGAAAAAAAAGAGGACATACTCGTTACTCATAAAGATTTTCAGTTAGCTTAAGAGCTTTAGGGGTCTGCAGTGTCCCTTTAATATTTAATCAACACATTCCATAATGGTTAACTCAAACAGGGTTATTCACTAAAGTGAGAATTCAAAGTAAATGTAAAATTAAAGGCCAAAATAGGCAAACTGGAAAGCCTTTCTAAGTCAGTTATGATTCCAATTCGGCTACTTTAGCCTTAAATTTTAAATTCACTATGAATTCACGTTAATTTCTCCCTTTAATGAGCCTTCTGGCAGCTAAAAATGTACAAATGTTTTTTTTTTTCCATTTTAACATAATAAAAAATAAAATAAAAATTATATCTAGATACTACAGTTATACAATGTTTGATTTGGAATACTTTTTTAATTTAGATTTAAATTTTTCCCCCCTATATTCTTTGAGTGCCAAAGGTCAGATCTTTAAAACTATCCTCCCCTCTCCGTTACACGCCCTTCAACACGCACACAATACACACGAGCGCAAACTACACACATATGAATGAACGGGTTAATGAGCTCTGTAATAAATGCAGGACAGTCATTAATACTGAACAACAGAAAGCAGAGGTGGACTCTGAATCCCATTAATTGCTGCATAGACAATTAAAATCAGTAATCTGCCTCAACATTGAGAAAACAGAGCTACGGATTTCTTTTGGGAACTTATAATTGGATAAACCCGAGTTCATTTGCTTACGTGATCCGTGATTCCTGCTGTGATCAGGGAAGGATGAAGTCCCTTTGAAACAAGGGCTGCAGAATATAGATGGAATGCCCTTATCTAATGGAGCTGATTAGTACTGAGACATTAATCCCTTTTTTAAGAATATTGAGAGAGTTTGACAGCAGATTCACAAATTCAAACAGACTCAAAGCAAGCTTTAATTATATACATTTAAATTTTAATGATATGATTTTACTCTCCCAATTTTAGATTACCATTTATTTTGTGCCTCTTGAATTCCACATTTATAATATTGCCATTAATGTTGAACCTTCAAAAATAATATCAAACAATAGCACTTGAAATTGGTTATTACACATGTGCAATATGTTTGGAAAGGTTATGCAGTTTTTTGTTTACACATCTCTTTTATTTTTAACTTTGTCCACTCTGTTCCTCCTATTTCCATATCTTCAGTTACCAAAAGTATAACAAAATTTTGCACTTTAGCTTAATTAAGTCATATTGGTGTATAGATGATGCCACTGCAGTCTCACTGCTCAGTTCTCTGCCATTTAGGAGTTAAATAACTTTGTTACTGTTTTTTCAGGTCTAGCCACACCTCCCCTGGCTGTAACTGACACAGCCTGCATGAAAATTTTTACATTTTCACTCAGATTTGACAGTACACTATGTTTTCTTTAGATGTTTGTATCTCCCGCTTGGTTAATTGGACTTTAATCACACACAGTTGGCTCTTGCAGTGACTAGAAGGCTACTAACAAAGCCGAAGACAAGAAATTCTGAATTAAACAGAATGTGCAATAAAGGAAGTGTAAACATTAGATGACTCATTACAGGAAGTGTTTAGGAAGACTGCGTAAGTCACATGCAGGAATGTGTGACTGGCGCTGTATAAACAAAGTGATTTAACTCCTAAATAGCAGAGAATTGAGTAATGAGACTACAGAGGCATCTATACACCAAAACTGCTTCATTAAGATAACGTTGATTTGGTACTTATAATTGCCCTTTGACCCCCTTCTTATTTCCATAGCTTCTGTGGGACGGGGAAGTAATCATGTAATTGAAATCCCAAAAAACCCTTGTCATATATATATTTGTTAAGCTATCACTATTTTCACTGTTTCCCACCTTGGAGCTTTTCACAGCCCTCAAACGTTTATAGTGTATGGTTGTTTAAATCATGGTATCACCTACACCATTAATTCCTGTGGCACTTTAAACAGAAAAATACATACGCATACATACACACATTCTAAACACACGCATGTACATATATTAAGTGTGCACAATTCTCCGTTTAGTAAATAGACCTGTGGTGACACTTTCAGACATGTAAACAATTACATTATGTTAAATGGATCTGCAATGGCCAAAAAATACATGGCTATGTGGAATGACATCCTTTATATGAAATAAAAAATGCAGACAAAGGATTTGACGGTATTTGGTTAAAGGTGAAAGAAATTAGCTGACATTACTGGATTGAAAATACAACTTGTCTAGATAAAGTAAAAACAACATTTAATTATCTGTTTATTTATTATACCACAACTATGTCAGATCATATATAAATAACATAATAATAATCAATCATACACATTATCCTCTATACGTCTATTATTCTTACCGTATAACACACAATGGAGGACGATTAGGGCCCCCGAGCGCTTGATATCTTATTTTGTGAGCAGCCATGTAAGTCCAGTAACAAAGATGTGAATAATGTCATTTAGTACAATGTAACACGTTTCTAGTAAACTAACTGCGTTTTAAAACCCCTTATACATTTGAGAAAGGCAGCAATTGTTCCAAAAACATGTCACCACAGTCCTTAGTTATATTCTCTCTCTGTATATACGTGTACGTGTGTGTGTGGCATGTAAGTGATGTCTTTGTATGTTTGTTTTAGATTGTTCTTTATTGTTCAATACACTCAAGACATTCTTAGTAGTTGTTTTTTAAAACTTTGTTAACAAAAAGTATTAAATATTCTTGCACATTATTCTAGCCAATGGCAGTTTACTACAGGTACTGTATGTCTGAACTGTCACAATTACAGTGATTTTTGCCTTGGTAGTAAAGGGGTTAAACATCTAGGTATGACCTGACCATAGAAAGAGGGGTTGGCAAGTGACAATTAGAACAGGTGGCCAGTTGTCCACTATAGAAAAATCTACATTTAGACATCATAACCTTGACTAATTTGTAAACAGTCTGAATGGGGAACCTCAGCCCCACAGAAAGGAGAGAAGGTTTCTTCAAGCCCCGGGGACATGACCCACCACAAAAAGAGAAAGCAGACTGCGGCCTTGTTAAGACTACCCCTTTCAGTTTATAATGTGAGAACGACAAAACAAAGTCCATTGTTATTCATTCCCCTGCCTAAGCTTTTGTCGGTCCTTTGTGGAGAATTCAATGTGTCTGTTTGTGTATTGACTCGAACCTCTTTATATTCCTGTTGTAAATACGTAATCAGCTTGTTTTCATTTCTTTAAAAACTCTTTTATTTCTCCTTTTTTCCCCTTAACAGATGGCCCTCTCTGTGTTAGTCCATTAAAATAGCCTTTTACATTGTGAGGAGCATCGGGTGAGCAGTCAGTGATCTGGTGGTCAAGTGACGGCATAATGACACCATTACCGCATATCTCTAAAACTGCTACAGACTGATTAAAAGTAACTCTCCCAAGTGATCTGTCTCGGCCTCTCTGCAACACGCACTCTCTGTCATATTCTATCTTTAATCATGTATTCACTACCAAATCTTATTCTCTCCCTCGCTGGGCAGCGAAATCTTTATCTCTCTCTTAAATCTCCCCTTTATTCCTCAAATGGATCTCAGTCTCGTAGTTTCTAAACACTCTGTCTCCCTTGCTACAACAGTATATAATATAATATATAAGATATATAATAATATATTTATCCCTCTCTTGCTTTCTCTCCCTTGCTCTTATCGATTTTAATCTCTTGATCAAACTCTTTCTCACCCTCGCCCTAATAGATCTTAATCTCTCCCTCCTTCAAAATCTCTCTTTTTTGACCTAGCGCTAATAGATCTTAACTTCACTCTCTCTCTCCCAAATTCACTCTCTCTCTTGCTCTAATAGATCTTAATCTCTTTCAAACTCTTTCTCTCCTATATTTAAGAGTTTAATCTCTCCACTTCACCCACACTCGCTTTCCATTTTAAAGAGCTTAATCTCTGTCTCTCTCCTAAACACCGCTTCTCTACCCCTCGGTAATAGATCTAAATTTCTCCCTCTCTCTATGTGGAGAATCATTTTTTCATCTTCAATTTAATATAGGTTAAGCTTTCATATCCACTAAATATCTCTTCCCAATGTGAGGAAGTTTCAAAGTTCCAAAAATGAGTCAAAAATCTTCCTTAAATATAAAGTGATATAAAGCAGCTAGTGATGAATAACACACATTAAATATAAATAAATATCCTCCTTTATGACTTCATGAACGATGAAGGAATGACTTCACAAGATTAGACAAACCCAATGTGCTTAAGCTAACAACACACAACCAGTTACAATCTTTCATGTCTTTATTGGACACATCCCATTAAACATTCACAGTGCTTGGATAAATAAGTGAACACTTAATAGCTGGTTTAAAAGCTAGTTTATTCTAATTTGGCAGCAAACGGTATTTGCAGATTAGTTAACATTTAGGAGGAATTATGGACCACTTTTCCTAACAGAACTGGTTCGGCTCGGCCGTATTCTTAGAATGTCTCTCTATGGGGTTAAGGTCTGGGTCTGACTGGGCCACTCTAAATGGCATATATTCTTTTGTTGAATCCATTCTGTAGTGGATTTTTCTGTTTAGGATCATTGTCCTCCTGCATCATCCAACTTCTACAGAGCTTCAGCTAGTGCACAGATGCCCTGATATTATCTTGTATCTTGATAAACTTAGGAATTCCTTTCCTCCTTGATGATGGCAAGTGGTCCAGGCCCCAAAGCAGAACAGCAACCCAAAACATGATGCTCCCTTTACAATATTTGACTGTTGGGATGAAGCTTTCATGTTGGCATGTGGTGCTCTTTTTACGCCATACATAGTGCTGCGTGTTCCAAACAACCCAACCTTAGTTTCATCAGTCCACAAAATATTCCCAGTAACGTTGTGTAGTGTCTAGGTAAACTTTGGCAAACTTCAGGTGCGCAGTAATGTGTTGTTTATTTTTGGGAAAGCAGCGGCTTTTTTCGTGGTGTCCTGCCATGGACATCATGCTTGATCAATGTTTTCCGTATAATAGGCTCCTGAACAGAGATGTTAACCAGTTCCAATGAATCTTCAGCTCTTCAGCTGTCCCTCTAGGTTTCTTTTTTACCTCATTGAGAATTGTGCGGTGTGCCCTGTGTGACATTTTGGCTGGATGGCCACTTCTAGGGAGAGTAGCTACAGTACTAAATCGCCTCAATGCATAGACAAATTGTCTAACAGTGGACAGATGACTATCTAAGCTCTATGGGGTAACTTTGCAACCCTTTCCAGCTTTATGTGACACAACAATTCTTGATCACGGTTCTTCTGAAAGCTCTTTTTTTTTTATAAATCAAAGTAGCTCTAACCCACACCTCCAATCTCGTTTCATTATTTACACGTCAAATTTGCCAATTTCCAACTCTTATTAGTTGAAGTCATTAGCCTAGAGTTTTCATACTTTTTCTAACCTACAATGTGAACGTTTGAATGACATTTTCAATATAATGTGTGTTATTAGTTAAAGGACCACTCTAGGCACCCAGACCACTTCAGCTTATTGAAGTGGTCTGGGTGCCAGGTCCAGCTAGGGTTAACCCTTTTTTCTATAAACATAGCAGCTTCAGAGAAACTGCTATGTTTACATTAGGGTTAATCCAGCCTCTAGTGGCTGTCTCATTGACAGCCGCTAGAGGGCTTCCGCTCTTCTCACTGTGATTTTCACAGTGAGAAGACGCCAGCGTCCATAGGAAAGCATTGTGAATGCTTTCCTATGGACCGGCTGAATGCACGAAGGCTCTTGCACATTCAGCCGAGGAGGACGAGGCGGAGAGGAGGAGGAGAGCTCCCCGTCCGGCGCTGGAGAAAGAGGTAAGTTTAACCCCTTTCTCACCCTTCAGCCCGGCGGGAGTGGGACCCTGAGGGTGGGGGCACGAGTATGTTTTCCTGGCACTATAGTGGTCCTTTAAAACAGACTGTGTTTGTTGATTACTGCAACTTAGATGAACACCAAACCAGGTTTGAAGACAAATTGAAACATACATGTAGGGATCACATACTTTTTCTTCCCCCGTGTGTCCCTGTAACCAGGAAGTATCTCAACCAATCATAATGCTCACTTAACTCCCCATAGAACTGCTAAGCGGTTTCCCAAAGTATTAAAGAAGATTAACTAAAAGTACACCAAATATAGCTAAGTATAACCTACCCTATACATTTCACTAGGTACACAGACTCCTGGCTCTCAATGAGATAATGCAACTCAAAGTAAAATATATTTTTGATGTAACACCTTACATTTATACCAGAAATTAGAGACTAATCTAACTTCTGGGGCTGAAAGAGTTAATATAATTAAATACACTTATATTTGATATTGTTGTAACTAACAGCAACTTTTTTCATATTCTTTAAAGAGACACTATAGGCACCAAATCAACTTTAACTTAATGAAGCAGTTTTGGTGTATAGAACATGCCCATGCAGCCTCACTGCTCAATCCTCTGCCATTTAGGAGTTAAATCCCTTTGTTTATGAACCCTAGTCACACCTCCCTGCTTGTGACTTGCACAGCCTTCCTAAACACTTCCTGTAAAGAGAGATCTAATGTTTAAATTTCCTTTGTTGCAAATTATGTTTAATTTAGAATGTCTTATTTCGTGTTCTGTTAAAAGCCTTCTAGACTCTGAAGGAGCCTTCCATGTGTGATTAAAGTTCGCTTTACAGAGCAGGAGATAAAAACGTATAAAGCAAGTTAACATCTAATTGAAACGGAATACATTTTTTTAGGCAGTCTGTGTCAGTCACAGCCAGGGGAGATGTGGCTAGAGCTGCATAAACAGAAACAAGTGATTTAACTTCTAAATGGCAGATAACTGAGCAGTAAGACTGCAGGGACATGATCTATATACCAAAACTACTTCATTAAGCTAAATTTGACTTGATTCCTATAGTGTCCCTTTAACTGAAATTTTCTTTCTATTTACAGTGTGAATATAGTGACTTTCATTTGTCTCTTGAGCTGTGTTTGTACTGAGAGAGTTAACTGAGCTCCTTGCAGCTATCTATCAGTTCAGATCAGAAAGTGTTAATATAATTAATTCCATTTGTCTCTGTTACTGTAATGTGCCATTTATCTTGATTACTGATAGATGTACTTTATAATCTATTCCAGAGAGCTGCTCTGGTCCTGAAAGAGTTATTGTAACGTTTTACAATTCTCTCTCTATTCAAAGTGTTATCGCAATGTTATCACATTGTTGTCACTGCAATGGTTACTGTAATGGCTCTCACTCAACTCACTGATGCTTTGCATTGTCTTACACTGTAAGGAAAGTGTTAATAAATTGCTTATTGAAAGGTTAGCTATAATAGCTTGCACTTATCTAATATGGAAATAGCAAAAGGGAAAATCCAGTGCAAGGAAAACAATCAATTTTCCTGGCACTGCAGGTCCCCTCTCCCCCCCACCCCCCAATCCCCGGTTGCTGAAGGGGTGAAAACCCCTTCAGTAACTTACCTGAGGCAGCGATGATTTCCCACGTCGCTGCTTCCTCTTCCGCCGCCGGTCCTCCTCTGTGTACTCCTCCACCGGCGCTCCCCATAGGAAAGCATTGAAAATACATTTCATTGCTTTCCTATGGGGAAATGAGCGACGCTGGAGGTCCTCACATAGCGTGACGACGTCCAGGGACGCTCTAGCACTCTAGACAGCCACTGGAGGTGGAGTTAACCCTGCAAGGTAATTATTGCAGTTTATAAAAAACTGCAATAATTACAGTTGCAGGGTTAAGGGTAGTGGGAGTTGGCACCCAGACCACTCCAATGGGCAGAAGTGGTCTGGGTGCCTGGAGTGTCCCTTTAATGAATATACGTTATTTTATTTCATAGCGCTAACAGGTGTACTCAGCACTTTACAGGTTACATTGCAGTAGAGGGAGGTACAGTAAGTGAGGTAGGTATACAGTGTATGTATATTTTATTTATATAGCGCTAACAGGTGTACTCAGCACTTTACAGGTTACATTACAGTAGAGGGAGGTACAGTAAGTGCAGTAGGTATACAGTGTATGCATATTTTATTTATATAGCGCTAACAGGTGTACTCAGCACTTTACAGGTTACATTACAGCAGAGGGAGGTACAGTAAGTGCAGTAGGTATACAGTGTATGTATATTTTATATAGTGCTAACAGGTGTACTCAGCACTTTACAGGTTACATTACAGTAGAGGGAGGTACAGTAAGTGCAGTAGGTATACAGTGTATGTATATTTTATTTATACAGCTCTAACAGGTGTACTCAGCACTTTACAGGTTACATTACAGTAGAGGAGGTACAGTAAGTGCAGTAGGTATACAGTGTATGTATATTTTATTTATATAGCGCTAACAGGTGTACTCAGCACTTTACAGGTTACATTACAGTAGAGGGAGGTACAGTAAGTGCAGTAGGTATACAGTGTATGTATATTTTATTTATATAGCGCTAACAGGTGTACTCAGCACTTTACAGGTTACATTACAGTAGAGGGAGGTACAGTAAGTGCAGTAGGTATATAGTGTATGTATATATTATTTATATAGCGGTAACAGGTGTACTCAGCACTTTACAGGTTATATTACAGTAGAGGGAGGTACAGTAAGTGCAGTAGGTATACAGTGTATGTATATTTTATTTATATAGCACTAACAGGTGTACTCAGCACTTTACAGGTTACATTATAGTAGAGGGAGGTACAGTAAGTGCAGTAGGTATACAGTGTATGTATATTTTATTTATATAGCGCTAACAGGTGTACTCAGCACTTTACAGGTTACATTACAGTAGAGGGAGGTGCAGTAAGTGCAGTAGGTATACAGTGTATTTATTTTTTTTAATAGCGCTAACAGGTGTACTCAGCACTTTACAGGTTACATTACAGTAGAGGGAGGTACAGTAAGTGCAGTAGGTATACAGTGTATGTATATTATATTTATATAGCGCTAACAGGTGTACTCAGCACTTTACAGGTTACATTGCAGTAGAGGGAGGTACAGTAAGTGCAGTAGGTACACAGTGTATGTATATTTTATTTATATAGCGCTAACAGGTGTACTCAGCACTTTACAGGTTACATTACAGTAGAGGGAGGTACAGTAAGTGCAGTAGGTATACAGTGTATTTATATTTTATTTATATAGCACTTTACAGGTTACATTACAGTAGAGGGAGGTACAGTAAGTGCAGTAGGTATACAGTGTGTGTATATTATATTTATATAGCGTTAACAGGTGTACTCAGCACTTTCCAGGCTACATTACAGTAGAGGTAGGTACAGTAAGTGCAGTAGGCATACAGTGTATGTATATTTTATTTATATAGCACTAACAGGTGTACTCAGCACTTTACAGGTTACATTACAGTAGAGGGAGGTACAGTAAGTGCAGTAGGTATGCAGTGTATGTATATTATATTTATATAGCGCTAACAGGTGTACTCAGCACTTTACAGGTTACATTACAGTAGAGGTAGGTACAGTAAGTGCAGTAGGCATACAGTGTATGTATATTTTATTTATATAGCGCTAACAGGTGTACTCAGCACTTTACAGGTATGCAGTGTATGTATAGGTATGCAGTGTATGTATATTATATTTATATAGCGCTAACAGGTGTACTCAGCACTTTACAGGTTACATTACAGTAGAGGGAGGTACAGTAAGTGCAGTAGGTATGCAGTGTATGTATATTATATTTATATAGCGCTAACAGGTGTACTCAGCACTTTACAGTTTACATTACAGTAGAGGGAGGTACAGAAAGTGCAGTAGGTATACAGTGTATGTATATTATATTTATATAGCGCTAACAGGTGTACTCAGCACTTTCCAGGTTACATTACAGTAGAGGTAGGTACAGTAAGTGCAGCAGGCATACAGTGTATGTATATTTTATTTATATAGCGCTAACAGGTGTACTCAGCACTTTACAGGTTACATTACAGTAGAGGGAGGTACAGTAAGTGCACTAGGTATACAGTGTATGTATATTTTATTTATATAGCGCTAACAGGTGTACTCAGCACTTTACAGTTTACATTACAGTAGAGGTAGGTACAGTAAGTGCAGTAGGCATACAGTGTATGTATATTATATTTATATAGCACTAACAGGTGTACTCAGCACTTTACAGGTTACATTACAGTAGAGGCAGGTACAGTAAGTGTAGTAGGTATACAGTATGTATATTTTATTTATATAGCGCTAACAGGTATACTCAGCACTTTACAGGTTACATTACAGTAGTGGGAGGTACAGTAAATGCAGTAGGTATACAGTGTATGTATATTTTATTTGTATAGCGCTAACAGGTGTACTCAGCACTTTACAGGTTACATTACAGTAGAGGGAGGTACAGTAAGTGCAGTAGGTATACAGTGTATGTATCTTTTATTTATATAGCGCTAACAGGTGTACTCAGCACTTTACAGGTTACATTGGAGTAGAGGGAGGTACAGTAAGTGCAGTAGGTATACAGGGTATGTATATTTTATCTCTAATTTACTGCTAACAGGTGTACAGGGTACATTTATTTGGAGGGGGACAGTAAGTGCAGGTGGGATAT
>OW240915.1:10686253-10697315 GCA_933207985.1 Pelobates cultripes
TTGATTAAGTGAAGTATTTACGAAATGGGGCCATGGACAAAAAAAAATGAACCAACTTTTAAAAAAAAAAATGTTATTCTTTTTTATTTTTCAGTAGTAATATTTTTTATGTGTTTTTGTATGTAAACTAATCTCTTGTATTGTAAGATCCTAGGTCTGCTGAAATTAGCTTGTTTGTCAGTTACCTGCGATTTTATATACTCACTTTATAGTTAAACACTGTGGTTTATGTTGTCGATACATATATATGTGCATATATATGTATATATACTCGATGACGATCATTTTGTAAGATTTTTATTTTCTATGCATACATTATACTTCCTCATTGTCTCACTCTATATTTAGCTGAACATTTGCAACATTTAAACTTATATATTTTTAAATTTCTACATATTTATATAAATTAATTTTAAAATGTATTGATCAATCAGTTGATTCACCAGTGATATAAAACACATAATATTTTTCATGACTGCTGACCCCGGACCAAAAACTCCCACCACCCGTTGCCCAATAAATACACAACACCTTCTGTATGGGTAAGGGCAACGGCCACAGCTTTATTAACAGAATTAACATCAGGCACCGAAACCTCCTCCTCTTCAGAACCAGAATCCGACCAAGAGCTCCTAGGGACATCTGCAGCTGGACCTGAGGTGTGCTCCAGGTTAACCGTTCCGAAACCGGCTGCCTCAGGGTGATGAGGGTTGACTCCGGCTGTCTGGGCTCTCCTGTGGTCTCCTCTTCTTCCTGCCGACCGTCCTCTGCGTCCGGCGCCCTGAGAACTCCGTGTTCTGGATCCGGCGGGGCACGTCACTTCCGGTTGCGCCCGATGATGACGTCCGGCGGCCTGACGCACGCCGACGCTTCCACTCACTTCCGGCGTCCTCTCTCTTCCCGCCGTTGGGACCGGAAGAGACGGCGGGCTCCGAGATCTTCCCGCCACGCCACCATCTTGTCCACCAACGATGATGGCCGCCGCCGGTCTCCTTCCACTTCGCACCGGGGAAGACCTGGCGGTGCCAATCTGCTCCTCCCGCTGGCGACCTCGACGTCTGGACACCGGACTGGGGGACAGGCGCGTAGGAGGCCTGGAACGCCTGGTCCTCCTACCGCCATCCGACGGGATCGACGAAGTCCCTGAAGCTGCAGCAGGAGCCGGGCGATTCTCCACCCCAGCGATCACCTCCTCCAAAGCACCGGATCCATGAGAGGCAAGGTACGCCTGCAATAAGGCTACCACATCTTCCCTTGACACAGCTGAAGCCATTCTCCCGATGCCAGATGAGGGGAAGTCAGGTAAGTAGAAAATCCAAATGAAAATAGTAATAATTGAAAAATCTTTTTTTTTTTTTTTTTGAACAGTCCCAGGGGAAGCTAGCAACACTACACCTCTGCCCAGGAACTGGTGAGTACCCTCCCCTTTTTCCCCATCTTAATGTCCCCCCATGTGTAACAATGTATCCCCTTGTGACCCAACCCCTTATCCCTGCCAGCAGTCATGTCCTCCCTTCCTTAAGATGTCCAGGGAGGTACTTTACTGTGGTAATATGAGCAATAGCATTTGTGAACACACCCTTAACTAAATTACTCCAAGAAAAAAAAAAAATTGACCGTCGGCAATAAGACGTGGACAATAATTGGTTGAATTAGTTAGTTCACCGTATTCAATAAGACTCTGTAACGGACCGTTTTGCACACAAGGGGTAAAAACCGTTTAGGCGATCGGCCCCCTTTCCAGAGATACAGGCACAGCTACTGCAGAACATCAAACTCCCAAACTGGATACAAAATAACACTCCAACTCCCGAACTGGAACCTCCCAAATAGCTGCTAGCAGACGAACAGGAAAAGCTCCCAAGCAGCTTACACTCCTGGCAATCAGTCTCTAACAGCATACAGTGAATCCCCCCAAGAACGAGACAAGGCTCCGTGTTGAGGGTCAAGCAGTGGTCTGAGGTGCTGGCACACCCAGCCTGGTTTTTATTACAGTGTTTCAAATACAGGACCACCCACAGGGAGGGATAAAACAACCAATCATATCACAGTTACATCCCACATATTCCCTCCCCTTATCCTGAGAGGAAACTCAATTATACAAACAGTTAAAACATACTTTCTACCCAACTTTCATAACTCCAAAACCATACATCACATTCACATAAAATTACATATTCTCAATCAATCCATTCAGGGGAACAACATATTCAAAAATGGCACAAATCAGACAAGGGGTTCAAAAGTTAGTAAAAAGTCCTTTGTGACTAAATGAAGCATGGCTTTCTGGCCCAAACCAGTTTCAGAGTCTTCTATCCTGGAGATAAGTAATTCAATTATCTCCCAGGATAGACACAAGACTCCATTAAGCACATGGTTGCAAAAAGACACAAAGCACTTTAAAATACATAAAGTCACATTTATACATAAAAACACAGACATTTCACATATCCCCAGATAGCTCAGGTCTGAGCGCACATTATTAAGTGAATGGCGCTCGGACCACACAAATACAGTTTAATCACCATGGAGCCAAAGTCTTTACAGTCAGTTTCATACGAATGGGCTCCATGGGATTCCTATCTGGGGTATAACACATTCAAACAAATCTACTGAAACCCAGGCAGAAAAGCACGAATACAGCTTTTCTGCAGGCAAAAATAAAGTCTTTTAAAAGGGGGCCATAGTCCAAAGGCAGCAGGCGAGCAACCAGGCTTCTCCAATGCAATGTGGCGAGATTGGTCTCGTCACATCTCTCCCCTTTTCCAAACAGACTAACAGGGTATCTGACCTCCTGCCGGTCAGTGCCCTTGTTAGTCCAGCAGCCCACCCACAACAAATAATCAACAGCACAGCCCACCCACAATAAATGGTTACTACACCTGGGTAAAGGGAAGCTTGTCCATGTCCAGGTGCCTCACCACGGCTGTGCTGGGTACGGGTACGCTGACTTGGTGGGTTGCTGCGTGGGCAGAGACCAGCGGCACTCTGCCCTGTTGCCAGCGCTACTGGGAGGGTAGCCTGGTGGAAGCCTGGTTGTTGGAGGGGGAGACCGACTGTCTCCCCTTTAAATACACCGCTCTGCTGCTGCTGCTGGAGACTGACTGTCTCCCCTTTTGTTGCACAGCTCTGCTGCTGGATGGGGAGACCGACTGTCTCCCCTTTGGATACTCTAAGATGTCGCTGGGGAGAGGGGGTAACAGGCTCCTCTCCCGATAGAACACTCTGCCGCTGGGGAAAGGAGACGGAGCTCTCTATTCCCTGCCCATTAATGATCCGCCGCTGGGGAGAGGTGGTAGCAAGCTCCTCTCCCATACATACTTTCATCCTCTGTGGAGGGAGACCGACTGTCTCCGCTCCCAATACAGTGTCCTGCTGCTGGGGAAAGGAGACTGGGCTCTCTATTCCCGGTAGGACACTCTGCCGCTGGGGAATGGAGACTGGGCTCCCAATTCCCTGCTGTATCTCCCGCTGGGGAATGGAGACTGGGCTCCCAATTCCCGGCACATCACTCGGCCGCTGGGGAATGGAGACTGGGCTCCCAATTCCCAAAAAATCATGCTGCTGCTGGGGGGCAGGAACAACTACCTCTGCCCCCTGTAGCTCAGCCTGCCGCTGGGGAGGGAGGACGCTGCTCTCCTCTCCCTGCACTTTACACTGCCTTCCCGGCATATCACTCTGCTGCTGGGGGGCAGGAACAACTACCTCTGCCCCCTGTAACTCAGCCTGCCGCTGGGGAGGGAGGACGCTGCTCTCCTCTCCCTGCACTTCACACTGCCTTCCCGGCATATCACTCTGCTGCTGGGGGGCAGGAACAACTACCTCTGCCCCCTGTAACTCAGCCTGCCGCTGGGGAGTGAGGACGCTGATCTCCTCTCCCTGCACTTTACACTGCCGCTGGGGAATGAAGACTGGGCTCCCAATTCCCGGCATATCACACTGCCGCTGGGGAATGGAGACTGGGCTCCCAAGTCCCTGCATATCACACTGCCGCTGGGGAATGGAGACTGGGCTCCCAATTCCCTGCATATCACACTGCCGCTGGGGAGAGGAGACTGGGCTCTCTCTGTCCCGCAACTGTAGCTGCCGGTGGAGGTCCACCCACCGTGGCAGCTGACCGTCACCCTCTGCCCGGTACAGCAGAGTCTTGAATACTAGACTCCTCACGAACTTCACGGATTTCTCAGCTGGATTAGGCCCGTAGAAGTTCAGCCGCAACCACATCATACGGTCAAATTCCTGTACAGAGTATCTGTACTCCACTGCTGGTTCCATTCTGTTGCTGTTAGGGTCGCTGTACTGAGACATGCGTTGCCCTCAAATTGTAAAATCCACGGAATGGTGTCTCCTGTAGCTGTCCTTCTGGTTGTAGGAACGATCCCGCCGCTTGCCACCAATTGTAACGGACCGTTTTGCACACAAGGGGTAAAAACCGTTTAGGCGATCGGCCCCCTTTCCAGAGATACAGGCACAGCTACTGCAGAACACCAAACTCCCGAACTGGATACAAAATAGCACTCCAACTCCCGAACTGGAACCTCCCAAATAGCTGCTAGCAGACGAACAGGAAAAGCAGACAATCAGCTTACACTCCTGGCAATCAGTCTCTAACAGCATACAGTGAATCCCCCCAAGAACGAGACAAGGCTCCGTGTTGAGGGTCAAGCAGTGGTCTGAGGTGCTGGCACACCCAGCCTGGTTTTTATTACAGTGTTTCAAATACAGGACCACCCACAGGGAGGGATAAAACAACCAATCATATCACAGTTACATCCCACATATTCCCTCCCCTTATCCTGAGAGGAAACTCAATTATACAAACAGTTAAAACATACTTTCTACCCAACTTTCATAACTCCAAAACCATACATCACATTCACATAAAATTACATATTCTCAATCAATCCATTCAGGGGAACAACATATTCAAAAATGGCACAAATCAGACAAGGGGTTCAAAAGTTAGTAAAAAGTCCTTTGTGACTAAATGAAGCATGGCTTTCTGGCCCAAACCAGTTTCAGAGTCTTCTATCCTGGAGATAAGTAATTGAATTATCTCCCAGGACAGACACAAGACTCCATTAAGCACATGGTTGCAAAAAGACACAAAGCACTTTAAAATACATAAAGTCACATTTATACATAAAACACAGACATTTCACATATCCCCAGATAGCTCAGGTCTGAGCGCACATTATTAAGTGAATGGCGCTCGGACCACACAAATACAGTTTAATCACCATGGAGCCAAAGTCTTTACAGTCAGTTTCATACGAATGGGCTCCATGGGATTCCCATCTGGGGTATAACACATTCAAACAAATCTACTGAAACCCAGGCAGAAAAGCACGAATACAGCTTTTCTGCAGGCAAAAATAAAGTCTTTTAAAAGGGGGCCATAGTCCAAAGGCAGCAGGCGAGCAACCAGGCTTCTCCAATGCAATGTGGCGAGATTGGTCTCGTCACAAAATGTAATCTCCCAGCCTCCCTACCTTTGGGAGAGCTGAGGGGATTCCCTGGGGTCCAGTGGTGCTGCTGGCCCTGGTATCACAGGGCGAGCAGGCTGGCTGGCGCGCGCGCGCAAGGGACCACTCTCCCCTGAGTGCTCCCTGCTCAGCTCCCTTGCGCGCCGCGTACTGATGCTGGAGCTGTAGGATGATGTAATCTTCCGGCTCCGTCATCAGTGTGGCGTGCGAGGGAGCTGAAGAGGGAGCACTCAGGAGAGAGTGCTCCACCGCGTGCCTGCCAGCCCATCTGCTTGCCCGGTGATACCAGGGCCAGCCTCGTGGGACCCTGAGGTGGTCGGCTCCTGGGCCCCCCCCGGGCGCCCGAGCCCCCTGGTGGGCCAGGCCCGGTTGCAGCCGCGACCCCTGCAACCCCGGTATGTACGCCACTGTTCCTCAGCTATGTTGTCTGAGTACATCAATACCCCAGGTACATTTGCCAGGTGCATGTGGATGTTAGAGAATCTGAGGCACAAATTTGAGACATAGCATTTCAGTTTTTTTCAAACTTTGAATTTTGACGCTGGGTCCATGTCAAATTTTGGAGCATTTTAGCAGGCTGCTAATTCAAACTACCCCACAAAAACCTACCATTTTTAAAAGTAGATACTCCAGGGTACGTGTAGATGTTAAGAGGGAAAGTTTGAGTTAGACCAATTTCATATTTTTCCAAAGTTGATGCATTACCTGTGTCTTATTTTAGAGCATTTGAGCAGCTCATGATTGCAAATTACCTCTCAAAGGCCACATCTATTATTAAATATAAGCAGCTCATCAATTACAATTATGAACAAGCAAATTAATATTTGGTGTGAAAGTAGGAATATTTGGTGTACAATTTTCAGGGGTTACTCAGTAGGCCCTGCCGAATCAGGCAAAAATGAATTATTGCATTAACCTGTGTCAAACTCTGAGACACTGTCTGTCACCTCTGAGTCTGCTGTCAGAATTCTGTAACCCTCCTCAGCACTGAACTTTTAAAACTTTCTTCTATTTTTTTTTTTAAAATTCCAGCATAACACTAATGTTCCCAATTTTCCACGAACTACCACCCACCCCAGTTAACTAAATAAATGTTGTTGTTGTTTTTTAAATTAAATAGATAAAATAGCATTTAAATGTGGCTGAGGACAGAATGGTCTATGTCAAGCATGTCAAAGTCGCGGCCCATGGTCCGCATGCGGCCCACAAGGACCATCTTTGCGGCCCGGCGAGCCGTGAATGCATGCTCAGTGTTATAGCAGAGTAGGCACCTGCTTTCCCCATATTGCAGGTGCCTATTCTGCTCATTTACCCAGCCGGGGAGGAGATGTTCCTGGCGGCAGCGAGGGAGCTCAGTGCTCCTGCTCCTCACTGTTCCCTCGCGCGCCGTCTGAGGTGAAGCCGGGCGCCGGACTATGACATCATATTTCAGCACCCGGCAGCACTAAACCGCGTGCGGGAGCAGTGAGGAGCAGGAAGGACCCCAGGGAGAGGCCCCACATCGGCTCCATAAGGTAAGGAGCAATAAAATAAGTATGTGTGTGCAAGAATGTGTAAGTGTGTGTGTGTGTGTCTGTCTGTGAGTGTGTGTCTGTCAGTAAGTATGTGTGTGTCTGTCAGTAAGTGTGTGTGTGTGTCTGTTGGTGAGTATGTGTGTGTGTGTCTGTCAGTGAGTATGTGTGTGTCTTTTAGTGAGTATGTGTGTGTCTGTTAGTGAGTTTGTGTGTGTGTCTGTTAGTATGTGTGTGTGTCTGTCAGTGAATTTGTGTGTTTGTTAGTGAGTATGTGTGTGTGTCTGTCAGTGAATTTGTGTGTGTCTGTTAGTGAGTGTGTGTCGGTGAGTACGTGTGTGTCTGTTAGTGAGTATGTATGTGTGTCTGTCAGTGAGTATGTGTGTGTCTATCAATGTGTCTGTATGTATGTGTCTGTATGTGTGTGTCTGTCAGTGTGTGTGTGTGTCTCTGGCAGTGAGTATGTGTGTGTCTGTCTGTCAGTGAGTGTGTGTGTCTGTCAGCAAATATGTGTGTGTCTGTCAGTGAGTGTGTCTGTTTGTCTGTGAGTATGTTTGTCTGTCTGTGAGTATGTGTGTGTCTGTCAGTATGTCTGTGAGTCTGTGTGTGTGTCTCTGTCTATGTGTCTGTCAGTGTGTGTGTCTGTCAGCAAGTATGTGTGTTTCTGTCAGTGTGTCTTTCTTTTTGTGTGTGTCTCTGTCTGTGTGTATGTGTGTCTGTGTGCCTTTTGCAGCCAATGAATATAGAGACATGTCTTATCTAGTGTAAGGAATGCTCACAGCACAGACTGAACTGCAGAAACACTGCTACAGCCCAAATGTGCCCCATATGCGTGTGCAGCCTATTGCATTAGGGTGTGCACCCTAAAGCACAAACACACGCCGCATGTATATATATTTGTAGTATATATTTAGCATTTTCATCACTTTGTCACTTTCAAAGCACTATTTAGCACTTTTTCAGCACAGTTGTCACTTTAAACACAGCATTCATATGCTATATAAGTACTTCTTCACTAATCTTATTTGGTGTTATAACGGAAGTTTACTTCAACACTTCACTTTTATATTGTACCTTATATTAATTCATGTTTTATTAATCTATTTAATGACACTTAGCTATATTATTGCATTGTAGGATAATCTTTAATTATTCCCTACAGTAATACCATTATTTTGCTCTTTCACTTAATTGAATACACTTGGTATAACAGTTATCAGCCATACTGATTACTTCAATCACGGTGCCTTTACAAACACTCATGTTTCATATGTCTCCGTTTTACTTTATTTCCATAGCGACGTTTTGCATGCTTGCGTCGCTATGGTAACGGACAGTCACGTCGGCGTATTATGACGTCACTAAGTTGGGCGGAACATACTTGCACATGCGCACTGGAGACACAGGGACGCCAGTCAGATGGCAATGTTCACCCGGGGTAAGCTTATTCACTTAATTTTTTAATCTAACTAATTATGTCTCATATAAAAACGCTGTATGTTTGATTCTTGCTTTTATGATCCTGAAGAAAGTCCTCTTAGAAGGACTGAAACGTTGATCGCAAGTTTTTTTATGTATCTTCAATAAACTTTGGACTTTTACACAGAACCGTGAGTGCAGCCATCTACTTGGTTTTTCTTATATATATACATACACACACATACAAGTATTGCTGTTTGTGTGTGTGTGTGCTGTTAGTGTGCTGTGTGAGGGTGCTGTGTGTGTAAGGGTGCTGTTAGTGTGATGTGTGGGTGTGGGTGCTGGTCGTGTGCTATGTGGGTGAGGGTGCTGGTAGTGTGCTGTGTGTGAGGGTGCGGTTTGTGTGTGAGGGTGCTGTTTGTGTGCTGTGTGTGAGGGTGCTGGTAGTGTGCTGTGTGTGAGGGTGTTTGTGTATGTGTGTTAGGGTCCTGTTAGTGTGCTGTGTGTGTGAGGGTGCTGTTTGTGTCGTGTATTTGTGAGGGTGCTGTTAGTGTGCTGTGTGTGAGTGTGCTGTTTGTGTGAGGGTGCTGTGTGTGTTTGTGAGGGTGCTGTTAGTGTAATGTGTGTGAGGGTGTTGTGTGTTTGTAAGTGAGCTGTGTGTGTGTTTATGAGGGTGCTGTTAGTGTGCTGTGTGTGTGTGTGTGAGGATGCTCTGTGTGTGAGGGTGCTGTATGTGTGCTGTGTGTGTGGGTGCTGTATGTGTGTGGGTGCTGTTTGTGTGCTGTGTGTGTGAGGGTGCTGTTTGTGTGCTGTGTATGTGAGGGTGCTGTGTGCGTGCGCTGTTTGTGTTAGGGTGCTGTATGTGTGTAGGTGCTGTGTTTGTGTGGTTGCTGTATGTGTGTGTGTGCTGTATTTTTGGAGGGATTGTGAAGGTGGAGGCAGATTAGTAAATAACCCCCCTCCCTTCTAACCTTATGTAGGGAGGGGGGATCCTTGCTGTCCAAGGGGCTAGAGTTCACTCTCGCGAGATTTTAGCATTGCGGGGGCAACGCTCAGATCTCGCGAGAGGAACCTGGCGGAGCTTCTGTCTAGAGCTCCCTGGGTCCTTTCCTGCCTCCCTCCATGCTGCTGTGGGCTGGTAAAGGTAGATCTTTGATCTCCCCGCCGGCCCATGGAGGCTTAGAGCAGAGCTGGCACTCAGATAGCGCCAGCTCTGCATGAGCTGACAGGGGAGATCTGGAGATTTCCCCTGCAGGCAGGGGTCAAGTCCTGGGGAATAAAGTGTGAGAACTCTCCCTAGATTCCCACCCCCCCCAAAAAAATAATATACACTTGTGTGTGTATATATATATTTACGCATACACACAAATACACTCACACACACACATACTCAGTCACACACTTACAGACACACACACACATACATTCACAGACTGTAGCGGTACTTACCTTACCCGGGGGCCGGCCGAGGTCCTCACTTCCCGCCGCACGCAGCTCCCAAATGCAGGCGGGCACGGACCGCGAGATGCAGTCACGTGTTCCACCTAGCTCTAAGAGCGTGCCGCGCGTCTCGGGCACGCTCTTAAAGGGGCAGTGGGAACCAAAAAATGAAATGTGCTCCCATTGGCCCCTGTCATCCCACATTCCCCAGACAGTCAAATTTTGGAGGCGTGGATATGACAGGGGCCAATCAAAGTAAAGTTTAGGGTATTTATACTTACCTCTCCCTTAACTCCCTGCCCTATCGTGGTTTCTGTTTCAGTTCCCTTTAGCGCTTGTTGTGTTCAGTTGTGATTTTTGTGCTTGACCTTGGCTTTGTTCTGACTCCGTTTATCTCTCTATCCCTATTTTGTCTTGTTTGCTGGCTTACTGACTACTGTGTACCAGACCTTGGCTAGAGGGGGTGGCAGAGTGCCTGCAGGAACAGCAGGACTCACAGGTGTGCCGCGGGGATTAGGGTGTGCACGCCTATGATGTGCTCCTCTCCCTCCCCCCTGTAATCCAAGTAATACACTCTCCTCCAGCCCCTGTCAGCCAGCCTACCTACCCAGAGTTAATCTGTCCCCTGTCAGCCAACTTCCCTACCCAGTGTTAACCCCTTCTCTGCCAGTGTTAACCCCTCCTCTTTAGATAGAAAGAGTTATAGATAGATAGATAGCTAACAGAAAGCTCTATAGGTATTCATCAGTTTGTCTGTCTCGTTATATTTATTTATAATAGACATATGATACTATATGATACCTAATGTGGTGAGGAAATGTTTGTGTGTGTGTGTGATGTGCTATGTATGTTCTAGTGCCTGAATGCTGTATTTTTAGTGTAACTTAGGCTAAGTACTTCTTGGGCAGACATTGTGGGTGTGTCATTACTGATTCTCATAGAGCAACCTTTTTTTTACTTGAGTACCCCTTGGCATTCCATCTCCATAAATTGTACCCCTCATATTAGCAAAATGTTTGTAATGAACATAGTTGCTGTTATTTTAAATATATATGATTTCCATATATATGTTTTCCTCTGCTCCAGGCTCTCCCTGCTCTCCCCTCTACCACAGGCTCTCCCTGCTCTTCCCTTTACCACAGGCTCTCCCTGCCCTTCACTCTGCCCGGGGCTCTCCGCTCTCCCCCAGGCATTCTCTGCATTTCC
>OW240915.1:10697681-10743484 GCA_933207985.1 Pelobates cultripes
ATATGTTGTTCCCCTGAATGGATTGATTGAGAAGATGTAATTTTATGTGAATGTGATGTATGGTTTTGGAGTTATGAAAGTTGGGTAGAAAGTATGTTTTAACTGTTTGTATAATTGAGTTTCCTCTCAGGATAAGGAGAGGGAATATGTGGGATGTAACTGTGATATGATTGGTTGTTTTATCCCTCCCTGTGGGTGGTCCTGTATTTGAAACACTGTAATAAAAACCAGGCTGGGTGTGCCAGCACCTCAGACCACTGCTTGACCTTCAACACAGAGCCTTGTCTCGTTCTTGGGGGGATTCTCTGTATGCTGTTAGAGACTGATTGCCAGGAGTGTAAGCTGATTGTCTGCTTTTCCTGTTCGTCTGCTAGCAGCTATTTGGGAGGTTCCAGTTTGGGAGTTGGAGTGCTATTTTTTGTATCCAGTTCGGGAGTTTGGTGTTCTGCAGTAGCTGTGCCTGTATCTCTGGAAAGGGGGCCGATCGCCTAAACGGTTTTTACCCCTTGTGTGCAAAGCGGTCCGTTACAATTGGTGGCAGCGGTGGGATCGTTCCTACAGCCAGAAGGACAGCTACAGGAGACACCATTTCTTTGGATTTTACAATTTGAGGGCAACGCATGTCCCAGTACAGCGACCCTGACAGCACCAGCATGGAACCAGCAGTGGAGTATGACGAGGGTGCCATGGATGACCGAGATGCAGTCCATAAAGGCATCTGGTACCAGGCACTGGGTATTGTGGAGTACCAGCGGGGCAAGAGACTCCCCAAGGAAGACCAGCGACTGCAGAAGCGAGTAGCCCTGCGGATGCCCTTTCTGGGAGAGCAGCCCCTGGATGAATGGGTGAGGAAATTGGAACACCTAGTATGGCAGGAGTTGTGGCTAGAAGATGCCTACCAGGCGCTCTGGTGGTATGGGGCTCAGTACCTACCCTGGACAGCCGAGCATGACAAGCCAGAGGGAGAGGAGTTTGATGGTCCTGGCTTGTTATGGGAGTCGTTTTCAGAGCTCGAATTTGGGAGCCCTACACAAGCCCGGTTCAGTGATCTCTGGGAGTGGAGGGAGAGCAGGTATGACTGGGACGACGCTCACAAAATTGAGCAAGACCTGGTCCACCTGGTAACCCGGGAGATGGAGCTAGAACAGGACTACCAGCAGCTGTTTCAATACAGCGAGAAGGCTCAGCAGGAGAGCAGCATGACAGACCCAGAGCCAGACCCATTCAGCTGGGAAGACATTGTGGATATTTTCTGGGAAGAACCCCAGGTGGCCGGTAGAGATGGGACCAAGGTCTCTCCACCGGTCCTGCAGGGAATTGGGAGCCCAGTCTCCATTCCCCAGCGGGAGATATTGCAGGGAATTGGGAGCCTGAGCTCCATTCCCCAGTGGCAGGCTGAGTTACAGGGGGCAGAGGTAGTTGTTCCTGCCCCCCAGCAGCAGAGTGATATGCCGGGAAGGCAGTGGGAAGTCCAGGGAGAGGAGAGCAGTGCCCTCCCTCCCCAGTGGCAGCGTGATTTTTTGGGAATTGGGAGCCCAGTCTCCATTCCCCAGCGGCAGTATGATGCTTTGGGAATTGGGAGCCCAGTCTCCATTCCCCAGCGGCAGCACAGATCATTGGGAATTAAGAGCCCAGTCTCCATTCCCCAGCGGCAGAGTGTCCTGCCGGGAATAGAGAGCCCAGTCTCCTTTCCCCAGCAGCAGGACTCTGTATTGGGAGCAGAGACAGTCGGTCTCCCTCCCCCACAGCTGGAAGTATGTATGGGAGAGGAGCTTGTTACCCCCTCTCCCCAGCGGCAGCTTAATGTACAAAGGGGAGACAGTAAGCCCCACAACCGTGCAGATGGGACCGTAATCTCTACACTGCCAGCACAGGGGGTAGGGACGGTCGGTCCTGCCCCCCAGCGACAGGGCTGTTTAGCCAAAGGGGAGACAATCGGTCTCCCCCTCCAGCAGCAGAGATGGGTAACCAAAGGGGAGACGGACGGTCTCCAGCAGCAGGACTGTGCATCTAAATGGGAGACAGTCCGTCTCCAGCAGCAGCAGCAGAGCGGTGTATTTAAAGGGGAGACAGTCAGTCTCCCCCTCCAACAACCAGGCTTCCACCAGGCTACCCTCCCAGTAGCGCTGGCAACAGGGCAGAGTGCCGCTGGTCTCTGCCCACGCAGCAACCCACCAAGTCAGCGTACCCGTACCCAGCACAGCCGTGGTGAGGCACCTGGACATGGACAAGCTTCCCCTTTACCCAGGTGTAGTAACCATTTATTGTGGGTGGGCTGTGCTGTTTATTATTTGTTGTGGGTGGGCTGCTGGACTAACAAGGGCACTGACCGGCAGGAGGTCAGATACCCTGTTAGTCTGTTTGGAAAAGGGGAGAGATGTGACGAGACCAATCTCGCCACATTGCATTGGAGAAGCCTGGTTGCTCGCCTGCTGCCTTTGGACTATGGCCCCTTTTAAAAGACATCTTTTTTTACCTGCAGAAAAGCTTCATTCGTGCTTTTCTGCCTGGGGTTTGGTAGTTTTGGTTGAATGTGTTATACCCCAGATAGGAATCCCATGGAGCCCATTCATATGAAACTGACTGTAAAGACTTTGGCTCCATGGTGATTAAATTGTATTTGTGTGGTCTGAGCGCCATTCACTTAATAATGTGCGCTCAGACCTGAGCTATCTGGGGATATGTTACATGTCTGTGTTTTATGTAATAAATGTGACTTTATGTATTTTAAAGTGTTTTGTGTCTTTTTGCAACCATGTGCTTAATGGAGTCTTGTGTCTGTCCTGGGAGATAATTCAATTACTTATCTCCAGGATAGAAGACTCTGAAACTGGTTTGGGCCAGAAAGCCATGCTTCATTTAGTCACAAAGGACTTTTTACTAACTGTTGAACCCCTTGTCTGATTTGTGCCATTTTTGAATATGTTGTTCCCCTGAATGGATTGATTGAGAATATGTAATTTTATGTGAATGTGATGTATGGTTTTGGAGTTATGAAAGTTGGGTAGAAAGTATGTTTTAACTGTTTGTATAATTGAGTTTCCTCTCAGGATAAGGGGAGGGAATATGTGGGATGTAACTGTGATATGATTGGTTGTTTTATCCCTCCCTGTGGGTGGTCCTGTATTTGAAACACTGTAATAAAAACCAGGCTGGGTGTGCCAGCACCTCAGACCACTGCTTGACCCTCAACACGGAGCCTTGTCTCGTTCTTGGGGGGATTCACTGTATGCTGTTAGAGACTGATTGCCAGGAGTGTAAGCTGTCTGCTTTTCCTGTTCGTCTGCTAGCAGCTATTTGGGAGGTTCCAGTTCGGGAGTTGGAGTGCTATTTTGTATCCAGTTCGTGAGTTTTGGTGTTCTGCAGTAGCTGTGCCTGGATCTCTGGAAAGGGGGCCGATCGCCTAAACGGTTTTTACCCCTTGTGTGCAAAACGGTCCGTTACAGTAACCATCAGAGGGAAAACAGGAGAATCAAGAAAACAATCTGTATTTATAATTAGAAATAATTCATAAATCAATCGTCATATACAAACATGTGTTTATTCCTGGCGCTATGTTGTTACCCGATCTATTTAGGTGTCACCTCCCCCACCACGTACCTTCTATTCCGCAACAAACTTTGATGATGAAATTTCATGTTAATTATGTTACTCTTATATTGTACAAACTGAATGGAGCGGCATTTCCTCATAATTGGAGTGGAAACAAATAAAATGTAATTTATGGAATTACACTGCACACAGCAACCACTACACAAACACTCACACTGCATTCACTACAGACTCGCATTGTATTCATTATACACACTGCATACACTACACACAAACTTCATTCACTATACAAACATTGCATCCACTACACAAACACACATTGCATCCACTACAGTCGCTGCATCCACTACACAAACACACATACACTACATTCATTATACACACTGCATCCACTACACATTGCATATACTACAAACACACTGCATCCTATACACACACAATGCATCCACTACACAAACACACATACATTGCATTCACTATATACACTGCATCTACTACACACACATTGCCTCCCCTACACACATACACACTCTGAATCCACTAAACACGCATCAAATCCACTTTACACACACACACTGCATCCTTGTGGGTGGACTTGGGGGCAGGCCATAGGGGGCCCACACCTTGAGCTATGCAAGGGGTCTCAAAAGTTCTGATGGCAGCCCTGATTATAAATCTTATACATTTCGAACTGACCCAATAAGTCCATGCATCAGGTGAAGGAAAGAATCCAGCTTGCCTTGAGCATCCAGGTAAAAAGACGTGAGGTTATTGTTTTCCCATGCAGGTGCTTATTGGGGTATGCGAACACAGAATGCTACAGTAATTAAGTAAAGTCTGCTTTTTTGTAATTTCTTCCTAAACAATCCGCATCATTCTTGGAGAATGGCAAAGGTCACAATTAACCCACAAATATCCAGCGGCTGATTGACAGGTTATACTGCACATGGCCTCTTTCTTTCCCTGATCTACTCACATTAAATGCTTGTTCTTATTGATCAGCACGTCGTAAGCCTCATTAAACTTTGCTGATGGAATTTCATGTTAATTATGCGACTTTTATAGTGTACTGAATGGAGCGGCATTTCTTCATAATTGGAGTGGACACAAATGAAATGTGATTTATGGAAGCTGTTGTAAAATAAAGGACTCTTTTTGTTTGTTTGTTTTTCCCCATACTTTTTATTAAAACATTTTTAAACAGTACATTATGGCAAATAGCATTTCCATATAAATATATAATGATTAAATATAGTGGACACTGAAAGCTGCACCATCAAACATGGAGAAGTAAATGCTTTGATGTAGGAATGTGCATGGGGAAAATATTTGGTTCGCTTCGGCATTCTGAAATTCCGGACTTCAGGACTTCTGATGCTCTCTTGCAGCCACTTAGTAGATAACTCCCTAATTCCCACGGTATTAGGGAGCTATCTACCAAAAGGCTGAAAGACCTAAATTGGTCATTCAGCCAAATTTACTAATATTGAGTAAAAACTACTTAGTATTAGTACATTCTGCCCCTATTCGCTATACTGCGAGTAGAGGCATGTCTATTAAACAGTGAGCAACCTATTCCCCCCCCAGCCCCAACCCCTGAGCGGCGGGTGGGACCTATTGTCCTCCTCCCCGTCCCCCACCCCTGAGTGGTGGGTGGGGGCCCTAAATTAGTATAAGGGGGGGATTATTGTCCTCCCCCCCGGCCCCCACCTCTGAGCGGTGGCACTTCGGAACTTCAGCAATTCGGACATTCGGAAGTATCCAAATGTCTAAATTGCCCGGAAATTAATTGCACGTCTACTTTGATGTTAGTACATCACAAAGTGTTGAATATAATAATATAACAAAAGGTTTCATTTGTATAGTCTAGCTCGGTGGCTGGATCCCAGAGGTGGAGTATACAGGGGGTGGAGGGAATCTAACTCAGGAGAGAAATTACAGCACAAAATAGTAAATCGATTTCCAGAAGTATTAGATTATGGGATACGTCTAGAAGCAATTAAATAGATCAGCTTGTTGCATTGAGCTTGAGATTGAGCTATTCTTATGGGACAATCTTGGCAGTACAAATTTCGTGCATTTAATAGGTCTTAGCACTATTAATATTCTGTATTTTTTGCATGCTCAAAAAGTGCTTTGCGGAATGATGCACCGTTAGCCTGCCTCTCTAGCCATGCTGCCCTGTTCCAGAAAAAAACTTTCTTACCAAATGTTTGCACCAAGCTCAGCCACTGACAGCACTACGTGAGTGGCTTTCAATTCACAGCCTGGCTGCAGACAGTCAAAGAAACTATAAATAGGTAATGGTATCCTTACTATATGTCTCACTATATGTGTCCTCTCCTTCTAATGCAGGTTGTTTCGTAGTTCAGATCACTCAGTGCTGTCTTTGACTGAGCTGTGTACATACATTTCATAAGGAAGTCTTTTTTTGGAGCGAGGGGGTCAGGGTAAGGAGGCGGGCTTATAATGCAGCACTCTGTATAATATTTATTTTTGTGCTATAACTATAAAGTTGTACTGGTGCTCAGAGGGTCCCATTAAGGTGATTAATTAACAAATATAGTTTAAAAGTAACAAATACATTCCAAAGCATCAAAGTTTAATGGTTAAAATAATAAATTATATACATTTATATATATATTGATGCTGTATCACACAATATGTGTTTTTGTGCAATTATTATTATGCAATGTGGATAATTGTTTCTGCTCTTATGTTGCAATGAGGACAAACATTGTTACTGTTATACTGTAGTGTGGGCAACCATTGTTACTGTTATACTGCAGTGTGGGCAACCATTGTTACTGTTATACTGCTATGTGGGCAATCATTGTTACTGTTATACTGCAGTGTGGGAAGTCATTGTTACTGTTATACTGCAGTGTGGGCAACCATTGTTACTGTTATACTGCAGTGTGGGCAATCATTGTTACTGTTATACTGCAGTGTGGGCAGTCATTGTTACTGTTATACTGCAGTGTGGGAAACCATTGTTACTGTTATACTGCAGTGTGGGAAATCATTGTTACTGTTATAGTACAGTGTGGGCAATCATTGTTACTGTTATACTGCAGTATGGGCTATCATTGTTACTGTTATACTGCAGTATGGGCAATCATTGTTACTGTTATACTGCAGTGTGAGCAATCATTGTTACTGTTATACTGCAGTGTGGGCAATCATTGTTACTGTTATACTGCAGTGTGGGCAGTCATTGTTACTGTTATACTGCATTGTGGGCAATCATTGTTACTGTTATACTGCAGTATGTGCAATCATTGTTACTGTTATACTGCTGCGTGGGCAACCATTGTTACTGTTATACTGCAGTATGGGCAATCATTGTTACTGTTATACTGCAGTATGGGCAATCATTGTTACTGTTATACTGCATTGTGGGCAATCATTGTTACTGTTATACTGCAGTATGGGCAATCATTGTTACTGTTATACTGCAGTATGGGCAATCATTGTTGCTGTTATACTGCAGTGTGAGCAATCATTGTTGCTGTTATACTGCAGTATGGGCAATCATTGTTACTGTTATACTGCAGTATGGGCAATCATTGTTACTGTTATACTGCAGTATGGGCAATCATTGTTACTGTTATACTGCAGCGTGGGCAATCATTGTTACTGTTATACTGCAGTGTGGGCAGTCATTGTTACTGTTATACTGCATTGTGGGCAATCATTGTTACTGTTATACTGCAGTATGGGCAATCACTGTTACTGTTATACTGCATTGTGGGCAATCATTGTTACTGTTATACTGCAGTGTGGGCAGTCATTGTTACTGTTATACTGCAGTATGGGCAATCATTGTTACTGTTATACTGCATTGTGGGCAATCATTGTTACTGTTATACTGCAGTATGGGCAATCATTGTTACGGTTATACTGCAGTGTGGGATATCATTGTTGCTGTTATACTGCATTGTGGGCAATCATTGTTACTGTTATACTGCATTGTGGGCAATCATTGTTACTGTTATACTGCAGTATGGGCAATCATTGTTACTGTTATACTGCATTGTGGGCAATCATTGTTACTGTTATACTGCAGTGTGGGCAGTCATTGTTACTGTTATACTGCAGTATGGGCAATCATTGTTACTGTTATACTGCAGTATGGGCAATCATTGTTACTGTTATACTGCATTGTGGGCAATCATTGTTACTGTTATACTGCAGTATGGGCAATCATTGTTACGGTTATACTGCAGTGTGGGATATCATTGTTGCTGTTATACTGCATTGTGGGCAATCATTGTTACTGTTATACTGCATTGTGGGCAATCATTGTTACTGTTATACTGCAGTGTGGGCAATCATTGTTACTGTTATACTGCAGTGTGGGCAGTCATTGTTACTGTTATACTGCATTGTGGGCAATAATTGTTACTGTTATACTGCAGTGTGGGCTATCATTGTTACTGTTATACTGCAGTGTGGGCAATCATTGTTGCTGTTATACTGCATTGTGGGCAATCATTGTTACTGTTATACTGCAGTATGGGCTATCATTGTTACTGTTATACTGCAGTATGGGCAATCATTGTTACTGTTATACTGCAGTGTGGGCAGTCATTGTTACTGTTATACTGCAGTGTGGGCAACCATTGTTACTGTTATACTGCAGTGTGGGCAACCATTGTTACTGTTATACTGCATTGTGGGCAATCATTGTTACTGTTATACTGCAGTATGGGCTATCATTGTTACTGTTATACTGCAGTATGGGCAATCATTGTTACTGTTATACTGCAGTATGGGCAATCATTGTTACTGTTATACTGCAGCGTGGGCAATCATTGTTACTGTTATACTGCAGTGTGGGCAGTCATTGTTACTGTTATACTGCATTGTGGGCAATCATTGTTACTGTTATACTGCAATGTGGGCAATCATTGTTACTGTTATACTGCAGTATGGGCAATCATTGTTACTGTTATACTGCATTGTGGGCAACCATTGTTACTGTTATACTGCAGTGTGGGTAACCATTGTTACTGTTATACTGCAGTGTGGGCAAGCATTGTTACTGTTATACTGCAGTATGGGCAATCATTGTTACTGTTATACTGCAGGATGGGCAATCATTGTTACTGTTATACTGCAGTGTGGGCAATAATTGTTGCTGTTATACTGCAGTGTGGGCAATCATTGTTGCTGTTATACTGCAGTGTGGGCAATCATTGTTGCTGTTATACTGCAGTGTGGGCAATCATTGTTGCTGTTATACTGCAGTGTGGGATATCATTGTTGCTGTTATACTGCAGTGTGGGCAATCATTGTTACTGTTATACTGCAGTGTGGGATATCATTGTTACTGTTATACTGCAGTATGGGCAATCATTGTTGCTGTTATACTGCAGTGTGGGCAATCATTGTTGCTGTTATAGTGCAGTATGGGCAATCATTGTTACTGTTATACTGCAGTATGGGCAATCATTGTTACTGTTATACTGCAGTATGGGCAATCATTGTTACTGTTATACTGCAGTGTGGGCAATCATTGTTACTGTTATACTGCAGTGTGGGATATCATTGTTACTGTTATACTGCAGTATGGGATATCATTGTTACTGTTATACTGCAGTGTGGGCAATCATTGTTACTGTTATACTGCAGTGTGGGCAATCATTGTTACTGTTATACTGCAGTATGGGATATCATTGTTGCTGTTATACTGCAGTGTGGGCAATCATTGTTACTGTTATACTGCAGTGTGGGCAATCATTGTTACTGTTATACTGCAGTGTGGGCAACCATTGTTACTGTTATACTGCAGTGTGGGCAATCATTGTTACTGTTATACTGCAGTGTGGGCAATCTTTGTTACTGTTATACTGCAGTGTGGGCAACCATTGTTACTGTTATACTGCAGTGTGGGCAATCATTGTTACTGTTATACTGCAGTATGGGCAATCATTGTTACTGTTATACTGCAGTGTGGGATATCATTGTTACTGTTATACTGCAGTGTGGGCAATCATTGTTACTGTTATACTGCAGTGTGGGATATCATTGTTACTGTTATACTGCAGTGTGGGCAATCATTGTTACTGTTATACTGCAGTATGGGCTATCATTGTTACTGTTATACTGCAGTATGGGCAATCATTGTTACTGTTATACTGCAGTATGGGCAATCATTGTTACTGTTATACTGCAGTGTGGGCAATCATTGTTACTGTTATACTGCAGTGTGGGCAATCATTGTTACTGTTATACTGCAGTATGGGATATCATTGTTACTGTTATACTGCAGTGTGGGCAATCATTGTTACTGTTATACTGCATTGTGGGCAATCATTGTTACTGTTATACTGCAGTATGGGCAATCATTGTTACTGTTATACTGCAGTGTGGGCAATCATTGTTACTGTTATACTGCATTTATGGAGTATCATTGTTGCTATTTATACCACTGCAGTGTGGGCAATCATTGTTACTGTTATACTGCAGTATGGGATATCATTGTTACTGTTATACCTGCGGTGTATGGCAATCCCATTGTTATGGTTATACTGCGGTGTGGGCTATCATTGTTACTGTTATACTGCAGGCGTGGGCAATCATTTGTTGCTGTTATACTGCAGTATTGGGCAATCATTGTTACTGTTATACTGCGGTGGGCGAAATCATTGTTTACTGTTATACTGCGGTAGCGTAGGTGATCATCACTTTCCGCTACTATTGTTAGCACTTTGCAGTGTGGGCAACCATTGCTACTGGTGGGCAATCATTGTTCGTGTTATACTGCTGCGTGCGCAACCATTGTTACGGTTATACTGCAGTCTGGGCAGTCATTCTTACGGTTATACTGCAGTGTGAGCAATCATTGTTACTGTTATACTGCAGTGTGGGATATCATTGTTACTGTTATACTGCAGTGTGGGCAATCATTGTTACTGTTATACTGCATTGTGGGCAATCATTGTTACTGTTATACTGCATTGTGGGCAATCATTGTTACTGTTATACTGCAGTATGGGCAATCATTGTTACTGTTATACTGCATTGTGGGCAACCATTGTTACTGTTATACTGCAGTGTGGGTAACCATTGTTACTGTTATACTGCAGTGTGGGCAAGCATTGTTACTGTTATACTGCAGTATGGGCAATCATTGTTACTGTTATACTGCAGGATGGGCAATCATTGTTACTGTTATACTGCAGTGTGGGCAATAATTGTTGCTGTTATACTGCAGTGTGGGCAATCATTGTTGCTGTTATACTGCAGTGTGGGATGTCATTGTTGCTGTTATACTGCAGTGTGGGCAATCATTGTTACTGTTATACTGCAGTGTGGGATATCATTGTTACTGTTATACTGCAGTATGGGCAATCATTGTTGCTGTTATACTGCAGTGTGGGCAATCATTGTTGCTGTTATAGTGCAGTATGGGCAATCATTGTTACTGTTATACTGCAGTGTGGGCAATCATTGTTACTGTTATACTGCAGTGTGGGCAATCATTGTTACTGTTATACTGCAGTGTGGGCAATCATTGTTACTGTTATACTGCAGTGTGGGATATCATTGTTACTGTTATACTGCAGTATGGGCTATCATTGTTGCTGTTATACTGCAGTGTGGGCAATCATTGTTACTGTTATACTGCAATATGGGATATCATTGTTACTGTTATACTGCAGTGTGGGCAATCATTGTTACTGTTATACTGCAGTGTGGGCAATCATTGTTACTGTTATACTGCAGTATGGGATATCATTGTTGCTGTTATACTGCAGTGTGGGCAATCATTGTTACTGTTATACTGCAGTGTGGGCAATCATTGTTACTGTTATACTGCAGTGTGGGCAACCATTGTTACTGTTATACTGCAGTGTGGGCAATCATTGTTACTGTTATACTGCAGTATGGGCAATCTTTGTTACTGTTATACTGCAGTGTGGGCAACCATTGTTAATGTTATACTGCAGTGTGGGCAATCATTGTTACTGTTATACTGCAGTATGGGCAATCATTGTTACTGTTATACTGCAGTGTGGGATATCATTGTTACTGTTATACTGCAGTATGGGCAATCATTGTTACTGTTATACTGCAGTGTGGGATATCATTGTTACTGTTATACTGCAGTGTGGGCAATCATTGTTACTACTGTTATACTGCAGTATGGGCTATCATTGTTACTGTTATACTGCAGTATGGGCAATCATTGTTACTGTTATACTGCAGTATGGGCAATCATTGTTACTGTTATACTGCAGTGTGGGCAATCATTGTTACTGTTATACTGCAGTGTGGGCAATCATTGTTACTGTTATACTGCAGTATGGGATATCATTGTTACTGTTATACTGCAGTGTGGGCAATCATTGTTACTGTTATACTGCATTGTGGGCAATCATTGTTACTGTTATACTGCAGTATGGGCAATCATTGTTACTGTTATACTGCAGTGTGGGCAATCATTGTTACTGTTATACTGCAGTGTGGGCAATCGTTGTTACTGTTATACTGCAGTATGGGCAATCATTGTTACTGTTATAATGCAGTGTGGGCAATCATTGTTACTGTTATACTGCAGTATGGGCTATCATTGTTGCTGTTATACTGCAGTGTGGGCAATCATTGTTACTGTTATACTGCAGTATGGGATATCATTGTTACTGTTATACTGCAGTGTAAGCAATCATTGTTATGGTTATACTGCAGTGTGGGCTATCATTGTTACTGTTATACTGCAGTGTGGGCAATCATTGTTACTGTTATACTGCAGTGTGGGCAATCATTGTTACTGTTATACTGCAGTGTGGGCAATCATTGTTACTGTTATACTGCAGTATGGGCGATCATCACTGCTATTGTTATACTGCAGTGTGGTCAACCATTGTTACTGGTGGGCAATCATTGTTACTGTTATACTGCAGTATGGGCTATCATTGTTACTGTTATACTGCAGTGTGGGCAGTCATTGTTACTGTTATACTGCATTGTGGGCAATAATTGTTACTGTTATACTGCAGTGTGGGCTATCATTGTTACTGTTATACTGCATTGTGGGCAATCATTGTTACTGTTATACTGCAGTGTGGGCAACCATTGTTACTGTTATGCTGCAGTGTGGGCAATCATTGTTACTGTTATACTGCAGTGTGGGCAATCATTGTTACTGTTATACTGCAGTATGGGCTATCATTGTTACTGTTATACTGCAGTATGGGCAATCATTGTTACTGTTATACTGTAGTGTGGGCAATCATTGTTACTGTTATGCTGCAGTGTGGACAATCATTGTTACTGTTATACTGCAGTGTGGGCAATCATTGTTACTGTTATACTGCAGTATGGGCAATCATTGTTACTGTTATAATGCAGTGTGGGCAATCATTGTTACTGTTATACTGCAGTATGGGCTATCATTGTTGCTGTTATACTGCAGTGTGGGATATCATTGTTACTGTTATACTGCAGTATGGGATATCATTGTTACTGTTATACTGCAGTGTAAGCAATCATTGTTATGGTTATACTGCAGTGTGGGCAATCATTGTTACTGTTATACTGCAGTATGGGCAATCATTGTTACTGTTATACTGCAGTATGGGCAACCATTGTTACTGTTATACTGCATTGTGGGCAATCATTGTTGCTGTTATACTGCAGTGTGGGCAATCATTGTTACTGTTATACTGCAGTGTGGGATATCATTGTTGCTGTTACACTGCAGTGTGGGCAATCATTGTTACTGTTATACTGCAGTATGGGCTATCATTGTTACTGTTATACTGCAGTGTGGGCAATCATTGTTACTGTTATACTGCAGTATGGGCAATCATTGTTACTGTTATACTGCAGTGTGGGCAATCATTGTTACTGTTATACTGCAGTATGGGATATCATTGTTACTGTTATACTGCATTGTGGGCAACCATTGTTACTGTTATACTGCAGTATGGGCAATCATTGTTACTGTTATACTGCAGTATGGGCAATCATTGTTACTGTTATACTGCAGTGTGGGATATCATTGTTACTGTTATAGTGCAGTGTGGGATATCATTGTTGCTGTTATACTGCAGTGTGGGCAATATTGTTACTGTTATACTGCAGTATGGGCAATCATTGTTACTGTTATACTGCAGTGTGGGCAATCATTGTTACTGTTATACTGCAGTATGGGCAATCATTGTTACTGTTATACTGCAGTGTGGGCAATCATTGTTACTGTTATACTGCAGTATGGGATATCATTGTTACTGTTATACTGCATTGTGGGCAACCATTGTTACTGTTATACTGCAGTATGGGCAATCATTGTTACTGTTATACTACAGTATGGGCAATCATTGTTACTGTTATAGTGCAGTGTGGGATATCATTGTTGCTGTTATACTGCAGTGTGGGCAATCATTGTTACTGTTATACTGCAGTGTGGGCAACCATTGTTACTGTTATACTGCAGTATGGGCTATCATTGTTACGGTTATACTGCAGTATGGGCAATCATTGTTACTGTTATACTGCAGTGTGGGCAATCATTGTTACTGTTATACTGCAGTATGGGCGATCATTGTTACTGTTATACTGCAGTATGGGCTATCATTGTTACTGTTATACTGCAGTATGGGCAATCATTGTTACTGTTATACTGCAGTGTGGGCAATCATTGTTACTGTTATAGTGCAGTGTGGGATATCATTGTTGCTGTTATACTGCAGTGTGGGCAATCATTGTTACTGTTATACTGCAGTGTGGGCAACCATTGTTACTGTTATACTGCAGTATGGGCTATCATTGTTACGGTTATACTGCAGTATGGGCAATCATTGATACTGTTATACTGCAGTGTGGGCAATCATTGTTACTGTTATACTGCAGTATGGGCAATCATTGTTACTGTTATACTGCAGTGTGGGCTATCATTGTTACTGTTATACTGCAGTGTGGGCAATCATTGTTACTGTTATACTGCAGTGTGGGCTATCATTGTTACTGTTATACTGCAGTATGGGCAATCATTGTTACTGTTATACTGCAGTGTGGGCAATCATTGTTACTGTTATACTGCAGTGTGGGCTATCATTGTTACTGTTATACTGCAGTGTGGGCAATCATTGTTACTGTTATACTGCAGTGTGGGCTATCATTGTTACTGTTATACTGCAGTATGGGCAATCATTGTTACTGTTATACTGCAGTGTGGGCAATCATTGTTACTGTTATACTGCAGTGTGGGCTATCATTGTTACTGTTATACTGCAGTGTGGGCAATCATTGTTACTGTTATATTGCAGTGTGGGCTATCATTGTTACTGTTATACTGCAGTGTGGGCAATCATTGTTACTGTTATATTGCAGTGTGGGCTATCATTGTTACTGTTATACTGCAGTATGGGCAATCATTGTTACTGTTATACTGCACTGTGGGCAATCACTGTTACTGTTATACTGCATTGTGGGCAATCATTGTTACTTTTATAATGCAGTGTGGGCAATCATTGTTACTGTTATACTGCAGTATGGGCAATCATTGTTACTGTTATACTGCAGTGTGGGCAATCATTGTTACTGTTATACTGCACTGTGGGCAATCACTTTTACTGTTATACTGCTATGTGGGCAATCATTGTTACTGTTATACTGCAGTATGGGCAATCATTGTTACTGTTATACTGCAGTGTGGGATATCATTGTTACTGTTATACTGCAGTGTGGGCAATCATTGTTACTGTTATACTGCAGTGTGGGCAATCATTGTTACTGTTATACTGCATTGTGGGCAATCATTGTTACTGTTATACTGCATTGTGGGCAATCATTGTTACTGTTATACTGCAGTGTGGGATATTATTGTTACTGTTATACTGCAGTGTGGGCAATCATTGTTACTGTTATACTGCAGTATGGGCTATCATTGTTACTGTTATACTGCATTGTGGGCAATCATTGTTACTGTTATACTGCACTGTGGGCAATCATTGTTACTGTTATACTGCAGTGTGGGATATCATTGTTACTGTTATGCTGCAGTGCGGGCAATCATTGTTACTGTTATACTGCAGTGTGGGCAATCATTGTTACTGTTATACTGCATTGTGGGCAATCATTGTTACTGTTATACTGCAGTGTGGGCAATCATTGTTACTGTTATACTGCAGTGTGGGCAATCATTGTTACTGTTATACTGCAGTATGGGCAATCATTGTTACTGTTATACTGCAGTGTGGGCAATCATTGTTACTGTTATACTGCAGTGTGGGCAATCATTGTTACTGTTATACTGCAGTGTGGGCAATCATTGTTACTATTATACTGCAGTGTGGGATATCATTGTTACTGTTATACTGCAGTGTGGGCAATCATTGTTACTGTTATACTGCATTGTGGGCTATCATTGTTACTGTTATACTGCAGTATGGGCTATCATTGTTACTGTTATACTGCATTGTGGGCAATCATTGTTACTGTTATACTGCATTGTGGGCTATCATTGTTAGTGTTATACTGCAGTATGGGCAATCATTGTTACTGTTATACTGCAGTGTGGGCAATCATTGTTACTGTTATACTGCATTGTGGGCAATCATTGTTACAGTTATACTGCAGTGTGGGCAATCATTGTTGCCGTTATACTGCAGTATGGGCAATCATTGTTACGGTTATACTGCAGTGTGGGCAATCATTGTTACTGTTATACTGCATTGTGGGCAATCATTGTTACTGTTATACTGCAGTGTGGGCAATCATTGTTACTGTTATACTGCATTGTGGGCAATCATTGTTACTGTTATACTGCAGTATGGGCAATCATTGTTACGGTTATACTGCAGTGTGGGCAATCATTGTTACTGTTATACTGCATTGTGGGCAATCATTGTTCCTGTTATACTGCAGTATGGGCTATCATTGTTACTGTTATACTGCAGTGTGGGCAACCATTGTTACTGTTATACTACAGTATGTGCAACCATTGTTACTGTTATACTACAGTGTGGGCAACCATTGTTACTGTTATACTGCAGTATGTGCAATCATTGTTACTGTTATACTGCAGTGTGGGCAATCATTGTTACTGTTATACTGCAGTGTGGGCAGTCATTGTTACTGTTATACTGCTGTGTGGGTAGTCATTGTTCGTGTTATACTGCAGTGTGGGCAATCATTGTTACTGTTATACTGCAGTGTGGGCAACCATTGTTACTGTTATACTACAGTATGTGCAACCATTGTTACTGTTATACTACAGTGTGGTCAAACATTGTTACTGTTATACTGCAGTATGTGCAATCATTGTTACTGTTATACTGCAGTGTGGACAATCATTGTTACTGTTATACTGCATTGTGGGCAATCATTGTTACTGTTATACTGCAGTGTGGGCAATCATTGTTACTGTTATACTGCAGTGTGGGATATCATTGTTACTGTTATACTGCAGTGTGGGCAATCATTGTTACTGTTATACTGCATTGTGGGCTATCATTGTTACTGTTATACTGCAGTATGGGCTATCATTGTTACTGTTATACTGCATTGTGGGCAATCATTGTTACTGTTATACTGCATTGTGGGCTATCATTGTTAGTGTTATACTGCAGTATGGGCAATCATTGTTACTGTTATACTGCAGTGTGGGCAATCATTGTTACTGTTATACTGCATTGTGGGCAATCATTGTTACAGTTATACTGCAGTGTGGGCAATCATTGTTACCGTTATACTGCAGTATGGGCAATCATTGTTACGGTTATACTGCAGTGTGGGCAATCATTGTTACTGTTATACTGCATTGTGGGCAATCATTGTTACTGTTATACTGCAGTGTGGGCAATCATTGTTACTGTTATACTGCATTGTGGGCAATCATTGTTACTGTTATACTGCAGTATGGGCAATCATTGTTACGGTTATACTGCAGTGTGGGCAATCATTGTTACTGTTATACTGCATTGTGGGCAATCATTGTTCCTGTTATACTGCAGTATGGGCTATCATTATTACTGTTATACTGCAGTGTGGGCAACCATTGTTACTGTTATACTACAGTATGTGCAACCATTGTTACTGTTATACTACAGTGTGGGCAACCATTGTTACTGTTATACTGCAGTATGTGCAATCATTGTTACTGTTATACTGCAGTGTGGGCAATCATTGTTACTGTTATACTGCAGTGTGGGCAGTCATTGTTACTGTTATACTGCTGTGTGGGTAATCATTGTTCGTGTTATACTGCAGTGTGGGCAATCATTGTTACTGTTATACTGCAGTGTGGGCAACCATTGTTACTGTTATACTACAGTATGTGCAACCATTGTTACTGTTATACTACAGTGTGGGCAACCATTGTTACTGTTATACTGCAGTATGTGCAATCATTGTTACTGTTATACTGCAGTGTGGACAATCATTGTTACTGTTATACAGCAGTGTGGGCAGTCATTGTTACTATTATACTGCTGTGTGGAATCATTGTTCGTGTTATACTGCAGTGTGGGCAATCATTGTTACTGTTATATTGCAGTGTGGGAAACCATTGTTACTGTTATACTGCAGTGTGGGCTATCATTGTTACTGTTATACTGCAGTGTGGGCAATCATTGTTACTGTTATACTGCAGTGTGGGCAACCATTGTTACTGTTATACTGCAGTGTGGGCAATCATTGTTACTGTTATACTGCATTGTGGGCAATCATTGTTACTGTTATACTGCAGTGTGGACAATCATTGTTACTGTTATACTGCAGTGTGGGCAACCATTGTTACTGTTATACTGCAATGTGGGCAATCACTGTTACTGTTATACTGCAATGTGGGCAATCATTGTTACTGTTATACTGCAGTGTGGGCAATCATTGTTACTGTTATACTGCAATGTGGGCAATCATTGTTACTGTTATACTGCAGTGTGAGCAACCATTGTTACTGTGATACTGCAGTATGGGCAATCATTGTTACTGTTATACTGCAGTATGAGCAATCATCACTGCTATTGTTATACTGCAGTGTGGGCAACCATTGTTACTGGTGGGCAATCATTGTTCGTGTTATACTGCTGCGTGGGCAGTCATTGTTACTGTTATACTGCAGTGTGGGCAGTCATTGTTACTGTTATACTGCATTGTGGGCAATCATTGTTACTGTTATACTGCAGTGTGGGCAATCATTGTTAGTGTTATACTGCAGTGTGGGCAATCATTGTTACTGTTATACTACAGTGTGGGCAATCATTGTTACTGTTATACTGCATTGTGGTTATCATTGTTACTGTTAAACTGCATTGTGGGCAATCATTGTTACTGTTATACTGCATTGTGGTTAATCATTGTTACTGTTATACTGCTTTGTGGGCAATCATTGTTACTGTTATACTGCAGTGTGGGCAATCATTGTTAGTGTTATACTGCATTGTGGTTAATCATTGTTACTGTTATACTGCTTTGTGGGCAATCATTGTTACTGTTATACTGCAGTGTGGGCAATCATTGTTAGTGTTATACTGCAGTGTGGGCATTCATTGTTACTGTTATAGTACAGTGTGGGCAATCATTGTTACTGTTATACTGCAGTGTGGGCAATCATTGTTACTGTTATAGTACAGTGTGGGCAATCATTGTTACTGTTATACTGCATTGTGGTTAATCATTGTTACTGTTATACTGCAGTGTGAGCAAGCATTGTTACTGTTATACTGCATTGTGGGCAATCATTGTTACTGTTATACTGCAGTGTGGACAATCATTGTTACTGTTATACTGCAGTGTGGGATATCATTGTTACTGTTATACTGCAGTATGGACAACCATTGTTACTGTTATGCTGCAGTGTGGGCAATCATTGTTACTGTTATACTGCAGTGTGGGCAATCATTGTTACTGTTATACTGCAGTGTAAGCAATCATTGTTACGGTTATACTGCAGTATGGGCGATCATCACTGCTATTGTTATACTGCAGTGTGGGCAACCATTGCTACTGGTGGGCAATCATTGTTCGTGTTATACTGCTGCGTGCGCAACCATTGTTACGGTTATACTGCAGTCTGGGCAGTCATTCTTACGGTTATACTGCAGTGTGAGCAATCATTGTTACTGTTATACTGCAGTGTGGGATATCATTGTTACTGTTATACTGCAGTGTGGGCAATCATTGTTACTGTTATACTGCATTGTGGGCAATCATTGTTACTGTTATACTGCAGTGTGGGATATCATTGTTACTGTTATACTGCAGTGTGGGCAATCATTGTTACTGTTATACTGCATTGTGGGCAATCATTGTTACTGTTATACTGCAGTGTGGGATATCATTGTTACTGTTATACTGCAGTGTGGGCAATCATTGTTACTGTTATACTGCATTGTGGGCTATCATTGTTACTGTTATACTGCAGTGTGGGCAGTCATTGTTACTGTTATACTGCAGTGTGAGCAATCATTGTTACTGTTATACTGCAGTGTGGGCAATCATTGTTACTGTTATACTGCATTGTGGGCAATCATTGTTACTGTTATACTGCAGTGTGGGCAACCATTGTTACTGTTATACTACAGTATGTGCAACCATTGTTACTGTTATACTACAGTGTGGGCAACCATTGTTACTGTTATACTGCAGTATGTGCAATCATTGTTACTGTTATACTGCAGTGTGGACAATCATTGTTACTGTTATACTGCAGTATGGGCTATCATTGTTACTGTTATACTGCATTGTGGGCAATCATTGTTACTGTTATACTGCATTGTGGGCTATCATTGTTAGTGTTATACTGCAGTATGGGCAATCATTGTTACTGTTATACTGCAGTGTGGGCAATCATTGTTACTGTTATACTGCATTGTGGGCAATCATTGTTACAGTTATACTGCAGTGTGGGCAATCATTGTTACCGTTATACTGCAGTATGGGCAATCATTGTTACGGTTATACTGCAGTATGGGCAATCATTGTTACTGTTATACTGCAGTGTGGGCAATCATTGTTACTGTTATACTGCATTGTGGGCAATCATTGTTACAGTTATACTGCAGTGTGGGCAATCATTGTTACTGTTATACTGCAGTATGGGCAATCATTGTTACGGTTATACTGCAGTGTGGGCAATCATTGTTACTGTTATACTGCATTGTGGGCAATCATTGTTACTGTTATACTGCAGTATGGGCTATCATTGTTACTGTTATAGTACAGTGTGGACAATCATTGTTCCTGTTATACTGCAGTATGGGCTATCATTGTTACTGTTATACTGCAGTGTGGGCAACCATTGTTACTGTTATACTACAGTATGTGCAACCATTGTTACTGTTATACTACAGTGTGGGCAACCATTGTTACTGTTATACTGCAGTATGTGCAATCATTGTTACTGTTATACTGCAGTGTGGGCAATCATTGTTACTGTTATACTGCAGTGTGGGCAGTCATTGTTACTGTTATACTGCTGTGTGGGTAATCATTGTTCGTGTTATACTGCAGTGTGGGCAATCATTGTTACTGTTATACTGCAGTGTGGGCAACCATTGTTACTGTTATACTACAGTATGTGCAACCATTGTTACTGTTATACTACAGTGTGGGCAACCATTGTTACTGTTATACTGCAGTATGTGCAATCATTGTTACTGTTATACTGCAGTGTGGACAATCATTGTTACTGTTATACAGCAGTGTGGGCAGTCATTGTTACTGTTATACTGCTGTGTGGAATCATTGTTCGTGTTATACTGCAGTGTGGGCAATCATTGTTACTGTTATACTGCAGTGTGGGAAACCATTGTTACTGTTATACTGCAGTGTGGGAAACCATTGTTACTGTTATACTGCAGTGTGGGCTATCATTGTTACTGTTATACTGCAGTGTGGGCAATCATTGTTACTGTTATACTGCAGTGTGGGCAACCATTGTTACTGTTATACTGCAGTGTGGGCAATCATTGCTACTGTTATACTGCATTGTGGGCAATCATTGTTACTGTTATACTGCAGTGTGGACAATCATTGTTACTGTTATACTGCAGTGCGGGCAACCATTGTTACTGTTATACTGCAATGTGGGCAATCACTGTTACTGTTATACTGCAGTGTGGGCAATCATTGTTACTGTTATACTGCAGTGTGGGCAATCATTGTTACTGTTATACTGCAATGTGGGCAATCATTGTTACTGTTATACTGCAGTGTGAGCAACCATTGTTACTGTGATACTGCAGTATGGGCAATCATTGTTACTGTTATACTGCAGTATGAGCAATCATCACTGCTATTGTTATACTGCAGTATGGGCAATCATTGTTACTGTTATACTGCAGTATGAGCAATCATCACTGCTATTGTTATACTGCAGTGTGGGCAACCATTGTTACTGGTGGGCAATCATTGTTCGTGTTATACTGCTGCGTGGGCAGTCATTGTTACTGTTATACTGCAGTGTGGGCAGTCATTGTTACTGTTATACTGCATTGTGGGCAATCATTGTTACTGTTATACTGCAGTGTGGGCAATCATTGTTAGTGTTATACTGCAGTGTGGGCAATCATTGTTACTGTTATACTACAGTGTGGGCAATCATTGTTACTGTTATACTGCATTGTGGTTAATCATTGTTACTGTTATACTGCATTGTGGGCAATCATTGTTACTGTTATACTGCATTGTGGTTAATCATTGTTACTGTTATACTGCTTTGTGGGCAATCATTGTTACTGTTATACTGCAGTGTGGGCAATCATTGTTAGTGTTATACTGCAGTGTGGGCAATCATTGTTACTGTTATAGTACAGTGTGGGCAATCATTGTTACTGTTATACTGCAGTGTGGGCAATCATTGTTACTGTTATAGTACAGTGTGGGCAATCATTGTTACTGTTATACTGCATTGTGGTTAATCATTGTTACTGTTATACTGCAGTGTGGGCAACCATTGTTACTGTTATACTGCATTGTGGGCAATCATTGTTACTGTTATACTGCAGTGTGGACAATCATTGTTACTGTTATACTGCAGTGTGGGCAATCATTGTTACTGTTATAGTACAGTGTGGGCAATCATTGTTACTGTTATACTGCATTGTGGGCAATCATTGTTACTGTTATACTGCTGCGTGGGCAATCATTGTTACTGTTATACTGCAGTGTGGGCAATCATTGTTACTGTTATACTGAAGTGTGGGCAACCATTGTTACAGTTATACTGCAGTATGGGCAATCATTGTTACTGTTATGCTGCAGTGTGGGCAATCATTGTTACTGTTATACTGCAGTGTGGGCAATCATTGTTACGGTTATACTGCAGTATGGGCAATCATCACCGCTATTGTTATACTGCAGTGTGGGCAACCATTGTTACTGGTGGGCAATCATTGTTCGTGTTATACTGCTGTGTGCGCAACCATTGTTATGGTTATACTGCAGTGTGGGCAATCATTGTTACTGTTATACTGCAGTGTGGGCAATCATTGTTACTGTTATACTGCAGTATGGGCTATCATTGTTACTGTTATACTGCAGTGTGGGCAATCATTGTTACTGTTATACTGCAGTGTGGGATATCATTGTTACTGTTATACTGCAGTATGGACAACCATTGTTACTGTTATACTGCAGTGTGGGCAATCATTGTTACTGTTATAATGCAGTGTGGGCAATCATTGTTACTGTTATACTGCAGTATGGGCAATCATTGTTACTGTTATACTGCAGTGTGGGCAATCATTGTTACGGTTATACTGCAGTGTAAGCAATCATTGTTACGGTTATACTGCAGTATGGGCGATCATCACTGCTATTGTTATACTGCAGTGTGGGCAACCATTGTTACTGGTGGGCAATCATTGTTCGTGTTATACTGCTGCGTGCGCAACCATTGTTACGGTTATACTGCAGTCTGGGCAGTCATTGTTACGGTTATACTGCAGTGTGAGCAATCATTGTTACTGTTATACTGCAGTGTGGGCAATCATTGTTACTGTTATACTGCAGTGTTGGTAACCATTGTTACTTTTATACTGCATTGTGGGCAATCATTGTTACTTTTATACTGCAGTGTGGGTAACCATTGTTACTTTTATACTGCATTGTGGGCAATCATTGTTACTGTTATACTGCAGTGTGGGCAATCATTGTTACTGTTATACTGCAGTGTGGGCAATCATTGTTACTGTTATACTGCAGTGTTGGTAACCATTGTTACTTTTATACTGCATTGTGGGCAATCATTGTTACTGTTATACTGCAGTGTTGGTAACCATTGTTACTTTTATACTGCATTGTGGGCAATCATTGTTACTTTTATACTGCAGTGTGGGTAACCATTGTTACTTTTATACTGCATTGTGGGCAATCATTGTTACTGTTATACTGCAGTGTGGGCAATCATTGTTACTGTTATACTGCAGTGTGGGCAATCATTGTTACTGTTATACTGCAGTGTGGGATATCATTGTTACTGTTATACTGCAGTGTGGGCAGTCATTGTTACTGTTATACTGCAGTGTGGGCAATCATTGTTACTGTGACACTGCAACGTGAGAATGTGTAAATCTAGAATAGTTTGTGAAAGAATCAGGGGAAGGATAAATTAATACCAAAGATGCTGCCTTGATCGTGTATGGTGGATTGTGTCTCACCAAAGAAATAAAAGGATCTCTTGAAAACAATCTCTCACAGATTCTATAAGCCAATTGTAAACCTTAGTAACTAAATGATTCTTCCACCAGTTACTATGGAAACTCATGTGGAATAAAGATCTCCGTCACACAATTACTTGTATTCAAGCAGTGAACTGAAATATATCTCAAACATTGTAGAATTTGCATTTATCTTTAATGTGGGCTATATTCTGTGTCCCTGAATATTAAACCATCCATCAAAACCCAAACTGACTTAAAGAGATACTCCAGAGCCTAACAGTTTAGCATTGCGAAATGCTTTGTATGTGAAAAGTGTGTCAGGCATCCAGTCCTGTTACTTTCTCGTTTACTTAGCTCAGTAGAACTAAACTTTATATAATAGAAATTGGTACTGTCAATCAGGCAACTGATTTGTTTAGCAGAGTGGAAGTACCAATTGCTCAGAGCACCTGCCCTGCAAAGACTTCTCTTTGAGCTACATTGGGAAGTATGTGATTGGACAGCCACAGAAAGTCTTGGAGGAGTTAGAAGGGGAGGGTTTGCAAAGGTTGCAGACAAGTAATCTAACTTTTGCGAGCTGATTGTAGATATACCCCACGAATGAAGAAAAAAGAAATGCATGCTTTTATTGGGGTATATCTGCTATATCTGGGGGTTTACCGTTTCGGTTTAGAGTTATCTTTTTACATTTGTCTACCCCAATATCTGGAATATCTTCTTTGAAAGATGGACTGCCAAAGAAAATGATTGTTCCAAAATACTCGTTGAGCTAAAACGTATCCTTTTTGTTCGCCATAGATTGATAATTCATCCAAAGATGACCGTTCAATAGGCAATCACAGATGAAATATTTTGAAGATTAATTAGCAGACAATGATCATAGCCATACTGCCCTGCCTGCCACTGTGGTCAAACCTATGGATACAGCTCACAGTGAGACTTTCTGAAGAAGAGTTACAAAGAAATTTAGAAGCTAGCTTTGATAGTTTGTAATTGTGTATCAGGACCATCTACTAATACTTTAATACATTTTAATCTGTTCAACCATATTCTTTGGGCTCTGGCTTCTGAGACCACAGAGATTACTTTGGGCTGCAGAGGACTGAATTTGACTGAAATTCTACTCTGATATCTCAGCTTTCTTTAGTCCACTGGATCATTTAAACATTATGTCTGTGCAGAGTGTGAAGCTGGGAAGACCACATAGATGGTCTGTTTTCAAACAATGTCTGACCAAGGGTGCATGTACATGTCTGAAGGATCCTGTCATGTACTAAACAGAGATATTTATTTTATATATACACTTCATATAAAAGAAATCCTCTATTTCCTCTCAAAACTTGCCTCTGCACCTCCCCCGCCGACAGGAAGGGCGGCGCTCGCCTTAGAACTTCCTCTATAGGAAAGCATTGCATTATGCTTTCCTATGGGGTTTTGGATGACACTGGATGTCTTCATGCATAGTGTGAGGACATCTAGTGCCAGCTAGGCGGACCTGGAAGTCCCTCTAGTGGCTGTCTGGTAGACAGTCACTAGAGGTGGAGTTTACCCTGGCAGGTAATTATTGCACTTTGTTAAAAACTGCAATAATCACCACTACAGGGTTAAGGAAACTGGAAAACGGCACACAGACCACTTCAATGAGCTTTAGTGGTCTGGGTGCCTATAGTGTCCCTTTAAGCTTGAATTCTAAAGAATTTAGTGAATTTTACAATTTCTGCTGTTTTAGTCTAAAATTTTCACTTCCCAGGAGTTTCTTCTATCAATTGAAACCTTGACATGACGAGGAAACATTTGTGCCAACAAGCAATACCTCGGATTATGATGAAAATGAATAACGGAAATAAAAGCAGGCAAATGTGAAATAAATGGAACTTTATTCTAACAGCTGTAATTACAGTGCTTTTTTGTTCAAATGAAAACAAGTATACAAAACAATTGATTACTATTTGTTTACTGAAAGCAATAAGATTTCCACATCACTAAATAAACCAGCTCTGGTGGCTCCTCAAGACTCAATGTTCCAACAGCTCCAGACTGTTCAGTGTTGATCAGAAACAGAATAAAATAAATGGATTATCAGATGGCAAATCTGAACCTTGCAGCATGAGGGGGGCCAGCGGGAATTATTCCGTGAATATACAATGGGAAGGGATATTTAAAAAAAAAAATTAAAAAAAAAAAAATGAATATTTAAAGTTTAATCTCTAAAATGAAATGACTTAAGGAATTTTAGGCAAATAAATTTGAAGTCTGTTTCATATGAGCTACGGTACTGTCTACCTAATCACAGCGCAGGATAGAAATGTGGTGACCGTTTGGAGGTTTCAGCTGCACCTATACAATCATGGAAAGGAAATATATCCTGCAAAACAGAAAATGCCTCTTTAATACACACGTGGGAATGTAACATTGCACTGTAAAGTTACCAGCTCGAGTTAAAATACCAGATACCAGGGGGATTTAAAAAAAAAAGAAAAAAAACACTAAACACGACTTCTAAAGCACAGAACTGTGTGAGAGGCAAATGCAATGGATTGCTAATGCCTGTGCACTCAATTTAGTGTATATTAAATTAGTTGTGCATGTAGGAGACAGGTAGAGTGCAATGATACAGTAAAAGTAAAAATACATCTTTAAACCTTAGACAACTCCAAGTTGGTCTTTGACTGTTTAACAATCATCACCTACTTAACACATGGTCCTGCAATTCTCACACAGCTACACCCAGAATCATGGATATCAGCTGTGCACACTGACAGCAAAGACTGAACAGTGCAGAGAGGAGAACCTGCACATAACTGCTGAAGAGGAGAGCCAAGCTGTGAAAAAAGACAAGACCTAGCTTTCCTTTAGCTGGTTATATCCACTTAGCAGTTATTGTAATTTTGTATGCCTCCAACTTTTTACAAGTTGATAGTCTTCCCATATTTGTACAATTTACACTCACAGGAAATCCTGCCCTCTGGTCCCCAGTTTTGGAAGAGCCAGTTTGTGTGACACATGGTACTGTAGCATAGCTTTTGGAGTAATAACTACTGCGGAAGAGCACTGTTTAACAAAACTGACTTCAGCACAAGATGGTTAACCGGGTAAATATTACAGGAGAAAGCCCATGTACCATGACCTAAATTGTATTGTATATGACCTACATTTTGTTATAACACAAAAAGCACCGGCGGGCGTTAAATACAGACCAGTACCCAAAATGATGCACAATGCTTTCGGTTTATTAATGGACTGTTATTACTGGGAACCGATTTCCTGCATTACAAGAAGGATTTGAGGTATGAACGTTTGATCTGGCACAGCCATGTGAACTAGGTTTACAAAGAACGAAGGAGCAGATTGCCATTGAGGGGATGGAACTCTTTAAAAGCCTTTGGGAAGGTCCCCAAATTACACAGTGCTGCATTACTACTGGGGGTAACCAGCCTAGTCCGCGATACCCAAAAATCCCACAGAACCAAAGGGTTTAAAAGCTAGTCAGAAAGGAATGTAATTTGGTTCTAGTGTGAAGCCAAAGAAATGCCCACATTATTTACACTCTGCTCAATACTTAGTCATTTCTGAAGTCGTTTTTAGTATGGTCTTCACTCAAGCATACACACAGGCACAGAAGCTACAAAATGCAGACAGATCCAGCAGCATAGCAATTACACGGATCTGTATCGTAACCATGCAAAAAGAACCAATCATGGACAATAACACAAACTGCTCCAGCACCAATGAGGTTAAATAGTTTCCAAGCTCCCTTTTAAAAAAACATATTGGGAGATGGACACTTTACTTTCAACTGGGTCTTTAGGTTCATAAACCGGTTTGAAAAACACCACTGACCCCAATAAGCAGCAATATTGGGTAATCCTTACTGCCCACAGGGTGGGGGCACTAGAGCCAAAGTAAACAACATCCTTAGTTTGGTACCAAGAGGTAAAACTGTATGGTCAAAAATATTTTTTATTTTGCTTTTAAAAACTAGCAATGTATTGATTTCTGCAAGAACGTGGCAACAGCCTCAAAAGCACATGATTTCTGCTCACTTCCAGCACTAAGTGACAAATTGATAAGTTTAAAAAAAAAAAAGTAAAAAAAAAAAAAAAAAGTGGAGTAATATTGCATAGGAGTACCAGAAACTGCCTCATTGGAAACAACAACTATTTACATTAAATAAGACACCTAAACTGTTTTTGGGCTCTTCTTTGCCACATTTACAATACGGTGGAGAGAGAAAGTAACCGATTCCGGCACTCGATACCGCAAAGTAGCACAGTTTGCCACACCAGAGAGAAGCAAAGGGAAAGGAGAAATATAGGGGGGAGGGGGTTGGAAAAACAGGGGCACAGAACAAAAACCCAGGGGGCAGCGGGACAAAACCAAATAAGAAAAAAAACAAAAAAACAGCAATGATTGCAGGCTTCATTTCTGGTTCCGGAGTTGATTGGACAACCAATCCAGTCCTTCATAGAGCCCATCTCCGCTAGTGGCGCACGTAGCCTGGATATACCAGTTTCTATGGCGCAGGGAATGTAGTCCTAACTTGTCTGTTATTTCAGCTGCATTCATTGCATTTGGCAAGTCCTGAAAAATAGGAGAAAAAGTAAATTAAGCGTGCCGGGGTCAGGAACAGTGCATAACTAAGTCTGAGACAGACTAGGTTAAGAGTTAAGGTTTACCTGGAAACTACTGCATGAATACCCAGAAAATGGACTAAAACCACATAACGAAAAATCGCATTAAACCTTCTCCCCCAAAGATTAGTACAGTTTATGTTTCTTTGTAAACATTTCAACGGCTCCATATCCAATTTTATATTGACTATGGCTTATCTTATGTCCTCGAGACTCGTGTTAGGTACTGCGCGATTCTTTCAATACTTTTCTGACTATAAAACCTATTTCCCAGAACTCAAACCTTTCCTGATTAGCTGGTCAGTTCATAATAAAAAGGCAGAATTGCAGTAGTAATCAGCTGAGGGAGAAAACTAGATATATGCCCTAAAAATAACGAGACAATGTAAAGTCACCCCTTGATGCACTGTACAGTAATCAGTGCATGTGTCTGAATCTCAACAGATGCTATTTCATACATCTTTGCCAGTTACCACAATTCCCACAGAGTAATTTCAAATACAATACTGCTTACTGTTTCAGAATCTGTATCCCCAAACAAAGCATCTGTGCACTTTAAAGGGACACTACAGTCACCAGAACAACTACAGCTTATTGTATTTGTTATGGGGAGAATAATAGGTGAAAGTTTAGGATCCAGTGATCATCAGTCAGTGTGGTTTAATATAAGAACAGTGACTGAGTCACACCACACAAAAACAAGAGTTTTATACTTTAGAAAAACAGACTTTTCTAAAATTGGAATATGTGTAAAGAAGTCATTAACAGACTGGAGTAGTTAAAATAGAGTCCAAGAGAAATAGGATTATTTAAAAGTTGCACTGCTGAAGGCAACACAAAAATCGCATTAGGCTTGTCAGCAAAAGGTTCAAGAAACCACTGTGGTACTCCGCAGAAGTGGCCAGAATAATTAAAAACAAAAAGTTAGCATTTAGGACTTATTTAAAAAACAAACAAAAAAAAACCAGTGTGAGGAAGACAGACAGATCTATAAGATTAGGCAGAAAGAGGCTAAGCAATTTAGAAGAGCTTCCAAATCACACATAAGAGAAAATAGCACAGTCAGTAAAAAAAAGGACAAATAATTTTTTTAGATACATAAATGAGAAAAGGAAAGTAAAACAAGGATTGATTAGATTAAAAACAAAAGAAGGAAGGTATGTAGAAGAGGATAAAGGTCTAGCTGACTGCCTCAATTAATATTTTTGTTCAGTATTTACAGATGAAAATGAAGGAAAGTGACCTCAGAAAAAAAGGGCAAACAAGTAATTTGTTACACGTGCGTTTACAGAGGAAGAGGTTCTATTTCAACTGTCAAAACTGAGAAATAAGTCAATGGGACCTGATGGAATACACCCAACGTTATTAAAAGAGCTTAGTGGTGTACTAGCAAAACCATTAACAGATTTAACCAATCATTGTTAACAGGAGTAGTCCCAGAAGATTGGAAGTTTGCCAATGTCGTGCCCATTCACAAGAAAGGTAGTAGGGAGGAGTCGGGCAACTCTAGGCCAGTAAGCCTTACTTCAGTAGTGGGGAAGTATTGGAAACCATGTTAAAGGATAGGATTGTTGAACATCTAAAATCACATGGATTTCAAGATCAGAGACAACATGGGTTTACTTCAGGGAGATCGTGCCAAACTAATCTTATTGATTTTTTTTGATTGGGTAACTAAAATAATAGATCAGGGTGGTGCAGTAGACATTGCTTACCTAGTTTTTAGTAAAGCTTTTGACACTGTTGCACATAGAAGGCTTATCAATAAACTGCAATGTTTCAGTTTGGATTCCAATATTGTTGAATGGGTAAGGCAGTGGTTGAGTGACAGGCAATAGAGGGTTGTGGTCAATGGAGTATATTCGAAGCATGGACTTGTCACCAGTGGGGTACCTCAGGGACCTGTATTATTCTCTTTAATGTTTTTATTAGTGATATTGCAGAAGGCCTTGATGGTAAGGTATGTCTTTTTGCTGATGATACTAAGATATGTAACAGGGCTGATGTTCCAGGAGGGATAAGCAAAATGGCAAGTGGCAAATGATTTAGGTAAATCTAGAAAATGGTCAGAGTTGTGGCAGCTGACATTTAATGTGGATAAGGGCAAGATAATGCATCTTGGATTGTAAAAACCCAAGGGCAGAGTACAGAATATTTGATAGAGTCCAAACCTCAACATCTGAGGAAAGGGATTAAGGGTTATTTCAGATGACTTAAGGTAGGCAGACATTGTAATAGAGCAGCAGGAAATGCTAGCAGAATGCCTGGTTGTATCAGGAAAGATATTAGCAGTAGAAAGAGAAAAGTGCTCATGCCATTGCACAGAACACGGGTGAGACCTCACTTGGAGTATTGTACGCAGTACTGGAGATCGTATCTCCAGAAGGATATTGATACTTTCGAGAGAGTTCAGAGAAGGGCTACTAAACTGGTTTGTGGATTGCAGGATAAAACTTACAAGGAAAGGTTAAAGGAACTTAACATGTATAGTTTGGAAGAATGACGAGACAGGGGCGATATGATAGAAACATTTACATACACAAAGGGAATCAACACAGTAAAAGAGGAGTATTTAAAAGAAGAAAAACTACCACAACAAGAGGAAATAGTCTTAAATTAGAGGGGCAAAGTGCATATAATGTGATTCTGGGGTAAATAGTGTACATTTGCACTAGAAAGACTTATGCAGAGTTGGGTTTTTATACAAGCCAACAGACAAAAACAAATTGAGAGGGTTGAGGAAATTATTAATCCTGGCCTCTGGTTACCATAACACTTTAAAAACGGACTAGTAACGAAGACAGATTTGTAGAGATTTAGAAAAGAGAAACAATTTTCAGCTTTACCAAAATTGGTGAGAATTAACCCAAGTCTGTACCGCACTTGCATCAAAATGCCAACCTTCAACCAGGGGCCCTATTTTTCTACATTCTCAATAAGCAAATGCAAATCAAAAAGTAAACAAAGGCAGTCTGCAGTGGAAAAAAATGCAGATGGCACAAAAGCATTGTGCGCATAATACAAAGTAAACACATTGTAAGGGTTAGATTATATAGACGTGAACAATGAGAAGGGAGAATGCATGAGATAGTAACCCAATATTATCAGAGTGGGGAAAACTGGTTTAGTGACATTGCAGAGACAGATAACGTATCTGGAGATATCTTAAAACAATGACCCAAAAGGCATAAATAAACAAAATACATTGTATAGGAATTACAAAATGTAAAATTATCAATCACCAACCTGTTTGTTAGCAAAGACTAATAAGACAGCATCCCTAAGTTCATCTTCTGCCAACATCCTCATCAGCTCTTCCCTCGCTTCATTCACTCGCTCACGGTCATTACTGTCCACCACAAAGATGAGGCCTAAACAGAGAGAAAATACAAATTAATGTAGAACAATAGCTTTATATGATGATCAGAAAGTATAAACACTATTTACTAATGCAGTCATGGATCCAACAGGTGCTTGCCTTATTTGCCGTACATACAGAGCCTAAAGGTTCAGTATTCCCAGGCAGAAAGGGAATGGGGGCACTAACTGGGAAGCTAAAGAGTCAAGCTTAACATATCAAAAAGTATCTGGAAACGATGAGAATGTCACATAAGTACTCTTTAAACAGGCAATCACTGCTAGCTGAACGTGCACAAAAAAGCACTGCGTAGTGACGTTTGACACGAGGATCTGCTAGTAGTGACTTTAAATACAAGACTAATTATTGTTCATGTCGATTAGTTAATTATAGTAAAACCTTTCCAATCTGTTTCCTAGATTTGTTTCACCAATTAACAAACGGCTTGAATGATAGGCTCCAAACTTTTCCCAAACATATGACTTGAACATTCAATTCCCCTATCGAGGGTGGCACACCTTCATAGCACTCCAGCTGATATTTGGCTTTGTACATGGTAATATTGGAAATAAGCAAAACTCTGCTGCCATGGAAACCTATTTAACAATTCACAGTTCTTGTGTTGACACTTGATGTAAGGATAGGTTGTTGCAATGGGAAGCCCTATTTTGGAATCTGTGTGACAGTTTGTGGTTGGGCTGTGACTACTGGAAGGCGATTTCACAGTACCTACAGATACCCACAAGAGCAGTAGCAGGACAGACAATTGATGGCAATGTGCCATAATATAACAGTGGCATGTTGAAAGTCACTGATCTTTAAAGCACTGGCCGTACTTCGGCCTGCATTTCCCTATGGTGTTTTACACCAGTTAGCAATGGATATAACTGAAACGGAAGTATAAGCACTTTCTTTTGACCACGTTGCCTCTTCATTTACAGTAAGAGTGGCAACTGTCAATCCATTAAAAGAAAAGATCTTCAAGGCTCCATAATTCTGTAACATTTAATTTTCACAATCCACACTACTCAACGAGACAGTAAGGTTCATGAAATTGTGTGTTACAATAATCGCAGGTTTCCATGTGTAGCGTACAAAGGTCATGATGCAATGAGTTGCTTAATACTTTTTTTTTTGTAAATCTTTTTTATTGAGGTTTTGTGTTTCACGTATCCGTTTATAACAAATGTGTAGTTGTAACATTGTGGACGCGCAGGTCCCAAATTTTTTTATAACTTTATGCATTTGTGTGCAAAGGAAATTTTCACATAAAGTTCTTAACGGACATATTAGCATTATGTATCCAGGACTGCCTGCTCTAAAAACCGCAAATGCATGTATGATTTTGGTCAGAACACTATATGGTACCAAGCTATCTTCTTCATCCTACCTCTGTTACGTAGAGCTGTTGACCGCCCTTTTGGTTATGTGTTTCTGAGCGTATCCTACAACTCATGGATCTTTTGGTGGTACGTGTAGCTGGGCCCACTCAAGGTATGTTCTAGGCTGCGCCAGGGATGGTTAGTTTCAGGGGATTCTGTTTGGTTGTCCCCGTCTCCCTTTATATATCGGTATGGATCCGTGGGCATAACTGGTGAGTATAAGGTCGTTCTGGAAGTGGGCCACCTCCTCTAGCCTACCCTAAGGGGGGGGTGTGCATATGTTTGTGAGTCGTTCTAAGAGGCCCGATAGGCGAGGATGAGTGGTTACCATGTTTGCCGTATATAATCGATCTGATTCTTTCCTATTACAAGGCAGTTTCCACTTCCTGGTGCGTGCATGTCCCATCCTGATAAGTGCGTGTATGTGTGAAGAATTACAAGTGAAAATTAGAAAAGTGTTTAGTAGTAGGGTAAGAGGAAAAGAGTTGCCCCTCGTCTCGGATGCATTTCGAGTTGGGTAAGGAAGATTAGGTGTGAATGGTCGTGCTCCAGTGAGCCAACATCCCCACCAAGGTGTCCCCCCCGCAGGCTGCCTATCTCTAGCTGCTCTGAGACACGAACGTGAACCATGGTCGCCACATTTCTGCGTGTCTGTCTCCCCTCCTGAATAGCGAAGCCTGGATCGCCTCCGCCCCCTGAATGTCCTCCACCCTGCAGATCCATTCCTCCAGTCGAGGCGTCTCCGTCCTTTTCCAGTAAAGCGGGATCAGAGCCGAGTTGCTTAATACTTGACACTAAGGCCACTTGCAAGACATTTTATAGGAAAATTATTAAAAATACATACCTTGTGTGTTTTGGAAATAGTGGCGCCAAAGGGGTCTAATCTTATCCTGACCACCAACATCCCAGACAGTAAAACTAATGTTCTTGTATTCTACGGTTTCAACATTAAACCCTGAAAAGTAAAATAAGAATTGTTAGATGAAAGCAGTGATTCACATTGGTTTAAGTTGCTGCACTTGCATAGTCAAGCTGCAGGCAGCTTACAGCCCCATCTAGAACAGGAAGAGGCCAATCATAGTAGAAATTGGCATTTTTATACATTTCATAAATTACACAATATTGCTCTGGTTTATCGGTCATGCAAAGCAAAAAATCTGCTACATCACAAAGGATGAAAAACCATGTCCGAGTAGAATTAGCTCTACTAGTTACTTTGGGCTCTCTGTGTGTGCCCAGAAATAGACCGGTCTTCAATGGAGGGTTCTGAGAAAGTCCCATGTTTGACACACCGTTCAAGCTACATTGGGAAACCAACAGGAAAAGCAAAGACTAGTAAGAAAATAGAGCTCATGGATAGCTGGTAAACAGGTGTAACATACAAACCATTATAAAATACCAATAACCCTTCAAAGATATATTTTTTAAAGTTTTCTCAGGTCAATTAGTGCTATCTACTTATGTTAAGAAACTGAATGGGTTGGTTATTCACCATTTTAAACAATTTTAAATTCCCAACAATGAACAATAAGCATGCTTGGCATTTATATAAACTAGAATGAGGTGCAGAAAAACAGAGTGGGATCCCTTAGCCAACATACAAATGACAGTTCAAAGAAGTTGTTCTGTAAATGATTGTAAAGCAAAAAAAGTTTAACGGAAAACATGCTCACCTATAGTTGGAATTGTAGTTACTATTTCTCCCAGTTTCAGTTTGTACAAGATGGTTGTTTTACCGGCGGCATCAAGTCCTACCATAAGAATTCGCATTTCTTTCTTGCCAAAAAGGCCTTTGAAGAGGTTGGCAAAAACATTCCCCATGATGGAAATAGGTGAGTGCCTTATCTACCAATAAAAGCTGTTGGCAAAGGAAAGATTATTAAAAAAAAAAAACCAATGCACACTAAAAGTCATATAATATACAATATTCCGAGCATCAACAACCACAACAGCTTATTTGTAGTGATTATAGATCTAGTGTGCTATAGGTACAATCAGGGGTTTTGTCAAACCATTTTTAATATTGTTAAAAAAAAACAAAAAAAAAAAACACAACTTTCTAAAATCACAGACCGCACCATTTGACCTGTTATTGTCCAAAATATTATTATTTTTTTTTTTTAAGTGTGCAGGATTCAGCCTTTACAGTTTTACCAAGTATCTAGTAAGCATTAAATAAACACTGAACAATCTAAGCGCCTTGAAGGAAAACTAAAATGCCAGGAAAGCAAAGTTGTTTTCCTGACACTATAGCTCCCTACAGCCCCACCCTTGTGTGTAAAGGGTTACAAACTCCTGTCACTTATCTGATTCCATAGCCAATGTCCCTCGGCGCTAGTTCTCACTCCGTCTTCACTCCACCCTAGCCAAGGTCAGCCGGCGGCAGAGACCTAATGCACTTGCGTGGCAATGGCTGAGCTTGCATTAAGATTTCCTTATGGAAAGCATTATACAATGCTTTCCTATGGGATTCCGGTGACGCTGAATGTCCTCATGAGTGTGAGGACGTTCAGAATTAGTTAGGCGAACGACACAGAAGTCCTTCTAGTGCCTGTCCGGTGCTTGGAATATTCCTTTAAAAGACCACTAAGCACCAGAAACACTAAGGCTTAATGTACTGGTTTTGGTGCAAAGTGTTTCCATTACGAACATTTGTCTAAGAACAACCTCTAGTCATTTAGGCAGCCACTAGAGGCACCCTTCCTTTTGCGGTCCTGAAATCTTTGAATGCATTGAGTTAATGCTTTTTGCCAAACCAGGCACGCAGCAGTTAATGTGACCAGTGTGGCAAGGTAATAGATTCTCTTACCTTATCGAAAATAGAGGCCCAATATTCTAAATAGCCAGGAAAACACTCCGTTATAAATATCGACTTCGATTTCTAACAGTGTCACTTTAAGGGAGGTATGCGAACTAAAAAAAAGGGAGCTAGGGGCACACCCTGCATTACTTTTCAGTGGTACTGCTGTTAAGACTAAAATATATGGAAAATAATGTTTAACCCCTTAAGGACTGCGGACGTACTAGAAACATCCGATGAAAAAAAACGGTCCTTAAGGACCACGGACTTACCTAGTACGTCCGCGGCAAATGTGATCGCTTCCATCTGCTCTAAGGGTATTGCAGCAATGCCTCGATGTCGAGGCCTCCTGCAATACTTCTCCTGTCAGTCCCCCCTCGGCAAATTAGGCCCCTGAGGGCCATGTGCACGCTCTGAATGATCGATCACATGGCTGCAATAGGTGTCCATAGTGCTGCCTGCAGGGGGACTGCCTACACTGACAGGCTGTCTCCCTGTATTTGTAAATAATAAAAAATAATATAGAAGAAAAATTATATATATTTATATATACACATACATACACACACACACACACACACAAGATATATACATAAGACACACCAATTGTATTTTTATATTAACATACAATTTAAAAATACACATGTATATATAACTAGAAAAGCTAAAATTTCTGAGGAAATTGTGTGAAGTGTTCTTGCCTCCACCAGTAGTCTACAACTGGAGTGGGTGGAGTAACTGTTATCATTTATATAGCACATTTAATTGCAAGCAGGGATAGCTGAACGTTTTGATATAAGATTTGTGTAGGTGGGCCTGAAAATAAGGGAGTGGTGGCAGTTTAGAAATCATGTCCTGATTTTTCAGCTTTTGCCAGCTCCCACTCTAGCTTTGCCATTCATTCCTATGGGACAAATTTCGCCACAAGAACGACGATATTCCGTGAACCATTCGGCGAAACGTTCCACAAAGTAATAGCAATCCGATCGGGAACAATCTGCACGTTTTGGTAAATTTTTTGTCTATGTAGTATAAAAACTGTGGGAGGAGTTAGGGTGGCAAATTTGGCTATCATAAGAATAAGAACTAGAAAAGCTACAATTTCTGGGGAAATTGTGTGAAGTGTTCTTGCCTCCACCAGTAGTCTACAACTGGAGTGGGCGGAGTAACTTATCATTTATATAGCACATTTAATTGCAACGTTGTTGCACAGTTACATTAAACCATACATTTATAAAACATTAGCAGGTGTTCAAAAGGCCCTGTCTATGACATCACTTGCTACTGCAGCCTGACACAGGTCAGAGTATTTTGGCGGTTGCCATCTTCAAACGGTCGTATTTTAAAAACTATAGATCCTACAGTGAAGAGCTTTATATTGTGAGAATCACAAGACCCAGACCTACATTTCAAAGCATAGTATGTCTCTGAAGTATTAAAAATGAAGGCACAGTCACAGTTTAGAAATTGCACTTCAAATCTGAGCTTTGTAGAGGGAAGTTTCAATGAATGTCAATGGACGGCGTTAGTTGCAAACAAATGATTAGATTGCGAAAACTATCAGGACTATGGCTTAGCCGTTGACATGTTTAGTGGCAGCAGGGATAGCTGAACGTTTTGATATAAGATTTGTGTAGGTGGGCCTGAAAATAAGAGAGTGGTGGCAGTTTAGAAATCATGTCCTGATTTTTCAGCTTTTGCCAGCTCCCACTCTAGCTTTGCCATTCATTCCTATGGGACAAATCTTGCCACAAGAACGACGATATTCCGTGAACCATTCGGCGAAACGTTCCACAAAGTAATAGCAATCCGATCGGGAACAATCTGCACGTTTTGGTAAATTTTTGTCTATGTAGTGTAAAACTGTGGGAGGAGTTAGGGTGGCAAATTTTGCTATAATAAGAATAATAATAATAATAACTAGAAAAGTTACAATTTCTGGGGAAATTGTGTGAAGTGTTCTTGCCTCCACCTGTAGTCTACAACTGGAGTGGGCGGAGTAACTGTTATCATTTACATAGCACATTTAATTGCAACGTTGTTGCACAGTTACATTAAACCATATATTTATAAAAACATTAGCAGGTGTTCAAAAGGCCCTGTCTATGACATCACTTGCTGCTGCAGCTTGACACAGGTCAGAGTATTTTGGCGGTTGCCATCTTCAAACGGTCGTATCTTAAAAACTATAACTCCTACAGTGAAGAGCTTTATATTGTGAGAATCACAAGACCCAGACCTACATTTTGATGCATAGTATGTCTCTGAAGTATTAAAATTGAAGGCACAGTCGCAGTTTAGAAATTGCACTTCAAATTTGAGCTTTGCAGAGTGAAGTTTCAATGAAAGTCAATGGACGGCGTTAGTTGCAAACAAATGATTATATTGTGAAAACTATCAGGACTATGGCTTAGCCGTTGACATGTTTAGTGGCAGCAGGGATAGCTGAACGTTTTGATATAAGATTTGTGTAGGTGGGCCTGAAAATAAGGGAGTGGTGGCAGTTTAGAAATCATGTCCTGATTTTTCAGCTTTTGCCAGCTCCCACTCTAGCTTTGCCATTCATTCCTATGGGACAAATTTCGCCACAAGAACGACGATATTCCGTGAACCATTCGGCGAAACGTTCCACAAAGTAATAGCAATCCGATCGGGAACAATCTGCACGTTTTGGTAAATTTTGGTCTATGTAGTGTAAAAACTGTGGGAGGAGTTAGGGTGGCAAATTTTGCTATAATAATAATAATAATAATATATATGTGAGATAACATTAAGTGGTCTTGCTATGCAAGAACACTTAATAATATATATGTGAGATAACATTAAGTGGTCTTGCTATGCAAGAACACTTAATATATATAATGAATAACATAAGTGGTCTTGCTATGCAAGAACACTTAATAATATATATGTAACATAAGTGGTCTTATGCAAGAACACTTAACAATAACTATATATGTGAGATAACATAAGTGGTCTTGCTATGCAAGAACACTTAATATATATGTGAGATAACAATAAGTGGTCTTGCTATGCAAGAACACTTAATAATATATATGTGAGATAACAATAAGTGGTCTTGCTATGCAAGAACACTTAATAATAATATATATGTGAGATAACAATAAGTGGTCTTGCTATGCAAGAACACTTAATATATGTGAGATAACATTAAGTGGTCTTGCTATGCAAGAACACTTAATAACTATATAGTGTTTGTGTATATATATATATAAATATATATAAAATATAAAAACAAAATGTAAAATTAAAAAATTATACATGTAATTTTATTCTAACCGTATTTTGATATTAATACATTTATATCAAAATACACTTTGAATTACAATATATATATATATATATATATATATATTAAATATATTATAAATTACATTAGTAATTTCATAAATATTCATAATATATATATTAATACTGAGAAGAGAGAAAGACGGAAATGATGTAGTGATAAGTGATACACAGAAAATAAGGTAAACTTATATGGACAGGATGTGAGACAACAGAAGCAAAAAAAATAAAAAAAGATTCAAGGAAAACAAACAGGAGCTGACTGAATATTGAGGCCTGGGCAATCTGTCACGTTGCTTCTACACACTGCTGGCACTCCGGTTTATAAATGACCCGTGGCACACTTCCCCAATTACATGCTGGAGTAGCTGGAAATCGGAAGAAATACATGTCAAGCCACTTAATGTGGTATGCAAACTGCTCTGAAATTCGCAGACATCTTGCCTTCCTGGTGACAGTTTGTGATATATCCAATAGATCATTTTTATTTTGACTTCATTTACAGGAAATATGAAATATTTCTTGAGGAAACATGTTGCTTAGCAACACAAACCCAAAGTACTGCCTCTGCATATTTGTACATATAACATAAAATATATAACAGGTTACGCTTAAAGTGATATGGCCATGACATGATAACGTTGAATACCTCCTTATGAAACAATCATTGTGATAAATTATATAAAGGATCACTAAAGTCACCCAGACCATTTCATTTTAATGAAGTGGTCTGTAGCAGTTTCAACCCTGTAATGTAAAACATGTTTCCATTGCTGGGTTAAATACTCCTATAACATCTGTCTTCCAGACAGCCACTGGAGGGCACTTCATGAGCAACAACCAAGTAAAGCACAGTCACAAGACATTGCAGCTCACAAGAAAGCAGTGCATTTAGCGTTCTTATAAGAAGCATTTGGATGCCACCACACATGTACATCCATCCCCAATGCTCATGTATGTGGAGTATTGGATCATCTGCAAGAGTACTGGATGACATCGCAGGAGGCGGAGCAACTAGGATACTACAGCATTAAGAATGCCGTTTTGTATTCCTAAAGCCATATTGTTGGTTTAAAGAGAAACGTTCACTTCCCCACTTTTAACAAAACCAAATAGCTAACAAAGTATTGCTTGTGCTAAAGAATCAGAAAATATATATATATATATATATATATATATATATATATATATATACATACATACATACATACATACACACACACACACACACACACACACACACATATATATATATATATACACACATACATACATATATATACACACACACACACACACACCTTATATATTTTAAGTCGCCTGGTAAAGTATATAAATTAGTCATCTCTAGCAGTGCCACACATGTAGCAAGAATTCCAAGTAGGGAATTTCTCTGTTAGATGCACAAGTGTGCCTGAGGCATCAGTGTGTGGTGATACCGCCTTAAGGTCTCAGTGCAGTGGAGGTAAGTAAGCTTTTTACTTCAAGGGACACTACAGATCCCTATAGAAATTTTGTTTGTTGAGGTGCATTATGCGAAGAGTGTGTATTTTATTTTTTTTTGGCCAAAAGTTCAGATTTCAATAAAAATTAGCACATTTATAAATGAACATTGTTACACACCCTTGCTGTCAGAGTACTGGTCCAGTTAATTTCTGGTTTGGTTAACTCATTGAAGCTAAACTCAAGGGGCAGAAATTGCCCAGAGCACCTGCCTTGCAAAGACTTCTTTCTCATTGAGTTACACTGGGAAAAGTCTGTGATTGGACAGTTACAGAAAGTCTTGGTGGGGTCAGTTCTCTGTTACCTTCCCAATAGCAATATCTCTCCTACAACTGTCATTAAAAACCTAACAAGTGAATACTAGTCAACCGACCTACTTTTCCACCCCTACCTTTTGTGTCACTTTAACCAACTTCCTCACGCATGTAATCTCATTGAGCAGGGCCCTCAACCGTGTTTGTTAGTCCACCCATTGTACAGCGCTGCAGAATTTGTTGGCGCCATATAAATAACACTTGGATGCATCTAATAAAAGGCATTTTGCCAAATTTAGTTTGTAATACATTAAATTATAATTTATGATAAGTTTCCAAACAAATAGGATTATTAAACTAATCCAGTGAATATACTCCGGGTCACTGACAAAAAGGATAAATTGTTATTCAAACCATCAAGATCATTTCACGGTTTGAAGTGGCTATAGTGCCAGGACTTTCTATAACATGCTGCACATACAGGGATATATATATATAATGTTGCTGCATAGTCTCCACACATATGCTCAATCATTGGATGAGAGCACTCAACCAATAAGTGAATGGCAGTATCAGCATCACCATTCATTGCAGCTTGGCACTCGTAGGGACACGGGTAAGTGGCAAACCATCAAAAAACGAAAGACTATTCTTGTCTACTCTGCAGAGGTTCTCAACATACACCATATTGTGTGAGCAAGGGACTAGGGCAAACAGTTACACATAGGAGGGAAACCAAGCAACTATACATTTAGTGGAATACTCAATGGTGGAAACAACTTTTTTCCTACAGGTTTAGATTGATACTGCATAAATACCTTATAGTTCCAGTATTTGCTATAAATGCAGAGAATCCCAGAGGCCTGGAAATAGCTGAAACCATTGTGCTTATGTAGCTTTTTATGAATGTCAAACACTGAAACAAGAAGCTTAACTCAAATTATTTTTTTATCTGAGACGTGCACAAACCTCTATTGCCATGGTGGAGTTCATTAAAGAACACTCCAGCCCAATAACAATCTCAATGAAGGTGTTATGGGGTCTGTAGATCCTGGGTGCCATCTTAAAATATGGGATTTAAGTTTTTAAATGGTTTAACTGTTAATTTCATCCAGATGTCTGATTGGCCTCTTTACAACCTCCTTTGGCCCAAGCACTGCTACAGAAGCTTTTCACTTGGTGATGGGCTAAAAGCATCAGCTGATTCATCCTACCACTAATGCACAAGGAAAAAGACAGCTGTGAAGGAGGCAAAGTGGACAAGCAAAGAGGCACCAAGACCACCTCCAGATCCCGTAACAACGTAATCGAGACCATATTATAGGGCTGGAGAGTTCCTTTAAAATGCTATGAATGGCATTTCAAGATAAGCACCTATCCCAATCATCTATAACGTATCCCCCCTTCTATACTCAGCGAGGTAGGGATGTGTGTTCTGTCCATAATGCCATCACTTATTAGACGTTATTTATGGTTCTGCCTCTCTCGCTTATTTGGATTTACAGTTTCTTGTGTATTGACATAAAACGTCAATTACAAAAATTCTGTTATTACTGGTTGTTACTCCCAGTCCCCCGGTTGTTACTCCCAGTCCCAGTTTTTACTTCCCGGGCCGGTTGTTAGTCCCAGTCCCCTGTCCCGGTTGTTACAGTCCCCGGTTGTTACTCACAGTCCCGGTTGTTACTCCCAATCCCCGGGGCTGGTTGTTACTCACAGTCCCCGGTTGTTACTCACAGTCCCCGGTTGTTACTCACAGTCCCCCGGGGCCGGTTGTTACTCACAGTCCCCCGGGGCCGGTTGTTACTCACAGTCCCCCGGGGCCGGTTGTTACTCACAGTCCCCCGGGGCCGGTTGTTACTCACAGTCCCCAGGGGCCGGTTGTTACTCACAGTCCCCGGTTATTACTCCCAGTCCCAGTCCCGGTTATTACTCCCAGTCCCGGTTATTACTCCCAGTACCAGTCCCGGTTATTACTCCCAGTCCCGGTTATTACTCCCAGTACCAGTCCCGGTTATTACTCCCAGTCCCGGTTATTACTCCCAGTCCCGGTTATTACTCCCAGTCCCGGTTATTACTCCCAGTCCCGGTCCCGGTTATTACTCCCAGTCGCGGTCCCAGTCTCGGTCTCCCCGCTCAGGCCCTGGCTGTCCCCTCTCTCCCCAGGCCGGTTGTTACTCCTAGTCTCGGTCCCGGTCCCCCCGCTCAGGCCCTGGCTGTCCCCTCTCTCCCCGGGCCGGTTGTTACTCCCAGTCTCGGTCCCGGTCCCCCCGCTCAGGCCCTGGCTGTCCCCTCTCTCCCCGGGCCGGTTGTTACTCCCAGTCCCAGTCCCGGTCTCCCCGCTCAGGCCCTGGCTGTCCCCTCTCTCCCCGGGCCGGTTGTTACTCCCAGTCCCAGTCCCGGTCTCCCCGCTCAGGCCCTGGCTGTCCCCTCTCTCCCCGGGCCGGTTGTTACTCCCAGTCTCGGTCCCGGTCCCCCCGCTCAGGCCCTGGCTGTCCCCTCTCTCCCCGGGCCGGTTGTTACTCCCAGTCCCAGTCCCGGTCTCCCCGCTCAGGCCCTGGCTGTCCCCTCTCTCCCCGGGCCGGTTGTTACTCCCAGTCCCAGTCCCGGTCTCCCCGCTCAGGCCCTGGCTGTCCCCTCTCTCTGGCCGGGTTGTTACTCCTAGTCTCGGGTCCCGGTCCCCGCCAGGCCCTGGCTAAGTCCCCTTTCTCCCCGGGCCGGGTTGTTACCCCAGTCCCAGTCTCGTCCCGGCCTCCCCGCTCAGGCCCTGGCTGTCCCCTCTCTCCCCGGGCCGGTTGTTACTCCTAGTCTCGGTCCCGGTCCCCCCGCTCAGGCCCTGGCTGTCCCCTTTCTCCCCGGGCCGGTTGTTACTCCCAGTCCCAGTCTCGGTCCCGGTCTCCCCGCTCAGGCCCTGGCTGTCCCCTCTCTCCCCGGGCCGGTTGTTACTCCTAGTCTCGGTCCTGGTCCCCCCGCTCAGGCCCTGGCTGTCCCCTCTCTCCCCGGGCCGGTTGTTACTCCCAGTCCCAGTTTTTACTTCCCGGGCCGGTTGTTAGTCCCAGTTGTTACAGTCCCCAGTTGTTACTCCCAATCCCCGGGGCTGGTTGTTACTCACAGTCCCCGGTTGTTACTCACAGTCCCCCGGGGCCGGTTGTTACTCACAGTCCCCGGTTGTTACTCACAGTCCCCGGTTGTTACTCACAGTCCCCGGTTGTTACTCACAGTCCCCGGTTGTTACTCACAGTCCCCGGTTGTTACTCACAGTCCCAGTCCCCGTTATTACTCCCAGTACCAGTCCCCGTTATTACTCCCAGTACCAGTCCCGGTTATTACTCCCAGTACCAGTCCCGGTTATTACTCCCAGTCCCGGTTATTACTCCCAGTCCCGGTTATTACTCCCAGTCCCGGTTATTACTCCCAGTCCCGGTTATTACTCCCAGTCGCGGTCCCGGTTATTACTCCCAGTCGCGGTCCCGGTTATTACTCCCAGTCGCGGTCTCCCCGCTCAGGCCCTGGCTGTCCCCCCCCTCCCCGGGCCGGTTGTTACTCCCGGTCCCGGTATCCCCGCTCAGGCCCTGGCTGTCCCCTCTCTCCCCGGGCCGGTTATTACTCCCAGTCCCGGTCTCCCCGCTCAGGCCCTGGCTGTCCCCTCTCTCCCCGGGGCCGGTTATTACTCCCAGTCTCGGTCTCCCCGCTCAGGCCCTGGCTGTCCCCTCTCTCCCGGGGCCGGTTATTACTCCCAGTCCCAGTCCCGGTATCCCCGCTCAGGCCCTGGCTGTCCCCTCCCTCCCCGGGCCGGTTGTTACTCCCGGTCCCGGTATCCCCGCTCAGGCCCTGGCTGTCCCCTCTCTCCCCGGGCCGGTTATTACTCCCAGTCCCGGTCTCCCCGCTCAGGCCCTGGCTGTCCCCTCTCTCCCCGGGGCCGGTTGTTACTCCCGGTCCCGGTCTCCCCGCTCAGGCCCTGGCTGTCCCCTCTCTCCCCGGGGCCGGTTGTTACTCCCAGTCCCGGTCTCGCCGCTCAGGCCCTGGCTGTCCCCTCTCTCCCGGGCCGGTTGTACTCCCCGGTGGTCTCCCCATCCAGGCCCTGGCTGTCCCCTCTCTCCGGGGCCGGTTTATTTACTCCCGGTCTCGGTCTCCCCGCTCAGGCCCTGGCTGTCCCCTCTCTCCCCGGGCCGGTTATTACTCCCAGTCCCGGTCTCCCCGCTCAGGCCCTGGCTGTCCCCTCTCTCCCCGGGCCGGTTATTACTCCCAGTCCCGGTCTCCCCGCTCAGGCCCTGGCTGTCCCCTCTCTCCCCGGGGCCGGTTGTTACTCCCGGTCCCGGTCTCGCCGCTCAGGCCCTGGCTGTCCCCTCTCTCCCCGGGCCGGTTATTACTCCCAGTCTCGGTCTCCCCGCTCAGGCCC
>OW240915.1:10744772-10800955 GCA_933207985.1 Pelobates cultripes
AGCTTCAGGTTCCATTGATGAAACCAAAAATTATTGGGGCGCTTGCTCTACTATTCACATGCTGTTTCTCTATATCTTGTGCCGAGGAGATTGATTATGGGAACTTAAAAGGGATGCAGGGGAACAATAATTGTATGGATTGACTGACTATAAAATATTATAGGTAAAGCTGACTTTGCGCACTGTGTAAATGTTCTTGCTGCTTCTGTCTCTCTAACATCATGATAGGTCTCTTTTCTGCTGCACTCACAACAGAATGTAACTGTCACTTTTCAGAACACGGTGTAAAATATTTATCAAACTGCTCTGAAAAGCGATGGTTAAATTCTATATTTATGTAAGTGAGCTAAAAAAGTCATGATTTTCTTTACAGTTTGTGGGTTTTTTTCAGAAATTTCCATTTTAAAAAATTACAATTTTTTTTAATGAAGGGAAAATTCCATAAATTTTATGTTACAGAAAAGTATGCAAAAAAATTCTTAAATCAGTTGCACTGGCAAAACAAATTACGGTTAAGACACAAAAATAACAGATGGAAAACCTGACAAATGTAAAACATTGTAGACTTATTTCATGAATAAGACTCCACAGGTAAATCAATTCGTTAGGGAGGTGTTTTTAAACGATTTTGATTTGGATGAACCAGCTGGGACAAATTTTTGCACAATTCTAATAAAATGCAACAAAAAAATCTCCAAAAATAGAAAGATATTGACAGCTCTTTGATAAAAGTTCTCCTATGATAAATATCCCCCCAGTGGGTCCTGAGTTTAAAATGAAATTGGTTTGCATGGCCGAGCAGCTGATTATAAACATCAACGACAACATGCACAATGCCAAGATTCAGCTAGAATGGTGTAAAGCACACTGCCACTACACTCTGGAGCAGAGAAAACAAGTTATCTGGAGTGATGATCTGTCCAGCTGATGGAAGTATCTTGGTGTGTAGAAGACCAGGAGAACGCTACCTACCGGAATGCATAGTGCCTACTGTATATTTTGGTGGAGGAGGGATTATGATCTGGGGTGGTTTTTCAGGGTTCAGGCTACGCCCCTTAATCCCAGTGAAGGACCATCTTAATGCTACTGAGGCCCATGCACATAGCGAGGTCCATGAAGACATGGTTTGACAAGTTTAGTGCGGAGGAACTCAAGAAGCCTGAACTCGAGTCCATTGAACATTTATAAGGTGAATAGGAACACAGATTGCAAGCGAGACCTTTTCGGCCAACATAGTGCCTACTGTATATTTTGGTGGAGGAGGGATTATGATCTGGGGCGGTTTTTCAGGGTTCAGACTACGCCCCTTAATCCCAGTGAAGGACCATCTTAATGCTACTGAGGCCCATGCACATAGCGAGGTCCATGAAGACATGGTTTGACAAGTTTAGTGCGGAGGAACTCAAGAGTCCATTGAACATTTATAAGGTGAATAGGAACACAGATTGCAAGCGAGACCTTTTCGGCCAACATTCACAACAGTGATGTACTAACCGGGGGGTTGTAAAAGGGGGGCTGGCAGGTTGTAAATGTACCTATGGAGGTATCAGTCTTAATTAGAGCTAAATAAAAAATATGCTTATTTATATTTTCATTCTTAATGTATTTTGATATAAATATACATATTTATATTAATATCAAAATACACTTAGGATGATATAATATATATATATATATATATATATATATATATATATAATTCTTGGAAACAAAAAAAAATTGTGGGTGTTTTTTTTAATTTTAAAGGTGTGGGGATGGGGGTGGGGGTCGGGGAGGGGGGTGTTGAACCGTCCTGGGTGGCAAATACTCTAGGAATGCCCCTGCCTCACAAATGCTCTATTGGCCTAACGCAAGCATGTCAAACTCAAAGTCTGGATCGGGCTACATAAACAAGGTTTAAGTTTTCGTGGGCCGCAAAAAAAAATACTGTAAATTTTCATAGAAATGTAGGTTTATTTTAAAAAGTACAGTATAAAAAAAAAAACAGGACTCCCCTCTATTAAACCACAGCGACCCCACTCTACTAAACCACAGCACCCCCCTACCACCCTGTGCCAAATCTGATCCTCCCGCTGACATGCACACATATTCACTGACAGACACACACACACATACTCACTGACACACACATACTCACTGACAGACATACACACATACTCACATACAGACATACACACATACTCACACACATACAGACACACACACATACTTGCTGACGTCATATTCCGGCACCCGGCTTCACTTCAGTCAACTTGCACGAGGGAGCAGTGAGGAGCAGGAACACTGATCTCCCTCGCTGGCCCTCCTCCTCGGCCAGGTAAGTTTTAGCAGAGTAGGCACCTGCCATATGGGGAAAGCAGGTGCCTACTCTGCTATAACACTCAGGGCCGGCCTTAGGCCTTTAGGCGCCCCTCCCCCGTCATTCATGTATAATGTGTGTATTGAAGTGTAGTGATTGTATAGGGGATTTTTAAAATAAATATTGATTTAAAAATAAATATTCATTACACACACATACACACACAGAGTTACAGGCAGACAGTCACACACACACACAGTTACAGGCAGACAATTACAAACACACACAGGTACAGATGGACAGTATATGCACATACAGCCAGCCAGTGTAACACACACACCGCTACATGCAGACAGCCACACACACACAGGCAGACAGTCACACACACAAAGGCGGACTGCCATACACACACACAGGCAGACTGCCATACACACACAGGCAGACTGCCATACACACACACAGGCAGACTGCCACACATACACACACACACAAGCGACAGACACACACACACACACACACAGGCAGAGAGCCACGCACACAGGCAGACAGCCATGCACACAGGCAGTTAGTCACACACACAGAGGCAGACAGTCACACACACACACATGCAGACAGTCATACACACACACACACACAGAGGAAGACAGTCACACACACACACACACACAGGCAGTCACAAACACACACAGACAGACAGCCATACACATACAGGCAGACAGCCACACACACACACCCAGGCACAGGCAGACGGTCCTTGTGGGACATGCTTGGCCTAACGGGAACCAAATCCAAAATCATGTGAAAAGCCTTCCAGGAAGAATGTTATTGCTGCAAAGGCAGGGGTTTCAACTCATATTAATGCTTATGTTTTGGGAACAGAATGTCCATAAAGCTCAGATAGTTGGGATGTTCCGGTTTCCACATGCCTTTAGAAATATTGTGAATATTACTATGCAAATAGTGAAACTCTGCACATACATACTCCAGGCACCAGGGCAGGGTCCCTATAGTAACCCTTTAAGTTGTATTATTCATATCCCTTTAGTGTAAAAGATACTGTGATCTGTGGTTATTGTTCTCCCTTCAGTGTGAACTGCTGTATTCCCTGAATATGCCACAGGCAGCAGTTAGGCTGTAATGTCTGTATCTCTAATGTAAAAGTTATTCTAGGTTGGTTAATTGTCCTCCTGCTCAGTGTGAGCTGCTGTGTTCCTCCCAATGTGAGCTGCTGTGTTCCCTCCAGTGTGAGCTGCTGTGTCCCCTCCAGTGTGAGCTGCTGTGTTCCCCCCAGTGTGAGCTGCTGTGTTCCCTCCAGTGTGAGCTGCTGTGTTCCTTCCAGTGTGAGCTGCTGTATTCCCTCCAGTGTGAGCTGCTGTGTTCCCCCCCAGTGTGAGCTGCTGTGTTCCTTCCAGTGTGAGCTGCTGTGTTCCCCCCCAGTGTGAGCTGCTGTGTTCCAGGCAAAGTGAGCCGCTGTGTTCCTCCCAGTGCAACTGCTGCAAGTCCCCCCGTGAGTTGCCAAAAATTCCCTCCAGTGTGAGCTGCTGTGTTCCCCCCAGTGTGAGCTGCTGTGTTCCCCCCAGTGTGAGCTGCTGTGTTCCCTCCAGTGTGAGCGGCTGTGTTCCCCCCAGTGTGAGCTGCTGTGTTCCCTCCCGTGTGAGCTGCTGTGTCCCCCCCAGTGTGAGCTGCTGTGTTCCCCCCAGTGTGAGCTGCTGTGTTCCCCTCAGTGTGAGCCGCTGTGTCCCTCCCAGTGTGAGCTGCTGTGTTTCCCCCAGTGTGAGCTGCTGTGTTCCCCCCAGTGTGAGCTGCTGTGTTTCCCCCAGTGTGAGCTGCTGTGTTCCCCCCCAGTGTGAGCTGCTGTGTTCCTTCCAGTGTGAACTGCCGTGCCCCCAGTGTGCGTGAGCCGCTGTGTTCCCTCCCAGTGTGAGCTGCTGTGTTCCCCCCAGTGTTAGCCGCTGTGTTCCCCAATCTGGAGCTGCTTTGTTCCCCCCAGGAGAGCTGCTGCGTTCCCCAGTGTGAGCTGCTGCCCCCAGTGTGAGGAGGATGTGTTTCCAGTGTGAGCCAAAGCTGTGTTCCCTGCAGCCAGCTGCCGTGTTCCCCAATCTGGAGCTTTCGTTGTCTCCCCAGTGTGTAGCTGCTGTGTTCCCCAGTGTGAACAGTTGTGTTCCCCTGGAAGTGTGAGCTGTTGTGTTTCTCCAGTGTGAGGCTGCTGTGTGTCCCCCCAGTGTGAGCTGCCGTGTTCCCCAGTGTGAGCTGCTGTGTTCCCCCAGTGTGAGCTGTTGTGTTTCCTCCAGTGTGAGCTGCTGTGTGTCCCCCCAGTGTGAGCTGCTGTGTTCCCCCCCAGTGTGTGCTGCCGTGTTTCCTCCAGTGTGAGCTGCCGTGTTCCCCTCCAGTGTGAGCTGCCGTGTTCCCTCCCAGTGTGAGCTGATGTGTTCCCCCCCAGTGTGAGCTGCTGTGTCCCCCCAGTGTGAGCTGCTGTGTTCCCCCCAGTGTGAGCTGCTGAATTCCTCCCAGTGTGAGCTGCTCTATTCCTCCCAGTGTGAGAGGCTGTGTTCCCTGTATATTTTACAGACAGCAGTTACCCGGTGATTTATAACCTCATGTACACTATGGGGAATTCACAGTCCAACAAGATTTGCGCTGAGGTACAGCTTCGCATACCTGGCTTTGCCTCCACTTGCTAGGAATGAAAGTATTTATTTTAATCAAATGCAGCAGAATTTGGTTGCACTTTAAATGCACTTTATATTCCTTGTAAATTGGACAGGAGACATGTGTGACAGCTTGTATCACAGGACGGCAAAGTCAGTCCAGGAGAACAAGTAAATACTGTGTTACCATTTTGAAAATAATCTCCCGTAGGGTATAAAAATTGACGTCTTCCACTAGGGATTTCACTTATCATGTAACCCACTTTTTATGCTCTTAAAGAATCAATTCCTTCACTGAAATAAAATAAACTCATGTCATATTAGTGAGGCATCACCATACGTAGATATACACAGCGATGTTATTATAGAGAGAGGTAGGTGCTTAGCAAGTAATCTGTAAAGTACAGCTGAGTACAGCTGTTAGCGCGATATAAATAAAATATACATACACTGTATACCTACTGCACTTACTGTATCTCCCTCTACTGTAATGTAACCTATAAAGTGCTGAGTACACCTAATAGCACTATATAAATATAATATACATACACTGTATACCTGCTGCACTTACTGTGCCTCCTTCTACTGTAATGTAACCTGTAAAGCGCTGAGCACACCTGTTAGTGCTATATAAATAAAATATACATACACTGTATACCTACTGCACTTACTGTACCTCCCTCTACTGTAATGTAACCTGTAAAGTGCTGAGTACACCTAATAGCACTATATAAATATAATATACATACACTGTATACCTGCTGCACTTACTGTGCCTCCTTCTACTGTAATGTAACCTGTAAAGCGCTGAGCACACCTGTTAGTGCTATATAAATAAAATATACATACACTGTATACCTACTGTACCTACTGTACCTCCCTCTACTGTAATGTAACCTGTAAAGCGCTGAGTACAGCTGTTAGTGCTATATAAATAAAATATACATACACTGTATACCTACTGCACTTACTGTACCTCCCTTCTGTAATGTAACCTGTAAAGTGCTGAGTACACCTGTCAGCGCTATATAAATAAAATATACATACACTGTATACCTACTGTACCTACTGTACCTCCCTCTACTGTAATGTAACCTGTAAAGTGCTGAGTACACCTGTCAGCGCTATATAAATAAAATATACATACACTGTATACCTACTGTACCTACTGTACCTCCCTCTACTGTAATGTAACCTGTAAAGCGCTGAGTACAGCTGTTAGTGCTATATAAATAAAATATACATACACTGTATACCTACTGCACTTACTGTACCTCCCTCTACTGTAATGTAACCTGTAAAGTGCTGAGTACACCTGTTAGCGCTATATAAATAAAATATACATACACTGTATACCTACTGCACTACTGTACCTCCCTCTACTGTAATGTAACCTGTAAAGTGCTGAGTACACCTGTTAGCGCTATATAAATAAAATATACATACACTGTATACCTACTGCACTTACTGTACCTCCCTCTACTGTAATGTAACCTGTAAAGTGCTGAGTACACCTGTTAGCGCTATATAAATAAAATATACATACACTGTATACCTACTGTACTTACTGTACCTCCCTCTACTGTAATGTAACCTGTAAAGTGCTGAGTACACCTGTTAGTGCTATATAAATAAAATATACATACACTGTATACCTACTGCACTTACTGTACCTCCCTCTACTGTAATGTAACCTGTAAAGTGCTGAGTACACCTGTTAGCGCTATATAAATATAATATACATACACTGTATACCTACTGCACTTACTGTACCTCCCTCTACTGTAATGTAACCTGTAAAGTGCTGAGTACACCTGTTAGCGCTATATAAATAAAATATACATACACTGTATACCTACTGCACTTACTGTACCTCCTCTACTGTAATGTAACCTGTAAAGTGCTGAGTACACCTGTTAGTGCTATATAAATAAAATATACATACACTGTATACCTACTGCACTTACTGTACCTCCCTCTACTGTAATGTAACCTGTAAAGTGCTGAGTACACCTGTTAGCGCTATATAAATAAATATACATACACTGTATACCTACTGTACTTACTGTACCTCCCTCTACTGTAATGTAACCTGTAAAGTGCTGAGTACACCTGTTAGCGCTATATAAATAAAATATACATACACTGTATACCTACTGCACTTACTGTACCTCCCTCTACTGTAATGTAACCTGTAAAGTGCTGAGTACACCTGTTAGCGCTATATAAATATAATATACATACACTGTATACTTACTGCACTTACTGTACCTCCCTCTACTGTAATGTAACCTGTAAAGTGCTGAGTACACCTGTTAGCGTTATATAAATATAATATACACACACTGTATACCTACTGCACTTACTGTACCCCCTCTACTGTGATGTAACCTGTAAAGTGCTGAGTACACCTGTTAGCGCTATATAAATAAAATATACATACACTGTATACCTACTGCACTTACTGTACCTCCCTCTACTGTAATGTAACCTGTAAAGTGCTGAGTACACCTGTTAGCGTTATATAAATATAATATACACACACTGTATACCTACTGCACTTACTGTACCCCCTCTACTGTGATGTAACCTGTAAAGTGCTGAGTACACCTGTTAGCGCTATATAAATAAAATATACATACACTGTATACCTACTGCACTTACTGTACCTCCTTCTACTGTAATGTAACCTGTAAAGTGCTTGATAATCACACTGTGTTGATCCTTTTCAATAGCATTTTCCTTATTACTTGTTCAACGAACTATATCATCTGAGAAGTATATCATCTGCAAATGCGCTGATTTTGTATTCATTACCTTTTACATTAATACCTCGTATATGTGGTAGGGCTCTGATAGCTCGCAGTAGGGGCTCTAGGGCCAGTACATATAGGAGAGGGGATAGCGGGCAGCCCTGCCTTGTCCCTTTGGATAATGTGAAGGGGTTCGAGTTGAAACCCGATTGGAGGACCTGTGCTGTCGGTGCCGAGTATAGGGCGAATATTTGTTGTATCACGGAGGAGGGGAATCCGTATGCTCTCAGGGTTCGGTCTAGGAAGGGCCAGCTAAGGCGATCAAACGCTTTTTCTGCGTCCAGCGCGAGGAGCAATCCTCCTTGTCTATTTTTCCGTAGGCCCTCTAGTAATAGTGTCAGTTTCCATGTATTGTCTAAACCCTGTCTGCCCGTCACAAACCCCGTTTGGTCGTCTCCTATGAGGTCTGGCAGTATGTCACTAATTCTGTTGGCTAGGATCTTTGCGTTTATTTTTGTATCTGTATTCAGCAGTGATATGGGGCGGTAGTTTTGGCATTTATCTGGGGCTTTACCTGGCTTTGGTAGGGTCATTATTGTGGCCAATAGCATCTCTGGCGGTAGTTTCCCCGAGTTCGTAGCTGAGTGGTATACCCGTAGGAGGTGTGGGGCTAGTTCATTTGCAAATATTTTGTAGTAAGATTTCCTGTAAGTCTATTGGTTTGAGTAGGTCTGCTATTTTGACCTGGGAGACCTGGGGGAGGTTGGTTTGTCTCAAGTATTCATCTATTTCGTCATGTTTTGCTATATGTATGTTGCCTGCCTCTTTGAGGTTGTATAGTTCAGAGTAGAATTTCGTAAATTCCTGGCTGATGCCTGCGGGGGTTTGGTATTGGTTGCCGTCCGCCCCTGTGATACGTGCGATTTTGGTGCTGGCGTATTTGGCCCTGAGTCTGTTAGCTAGGTGTTTACTGGCTTTGCCACTATTGTGGTAGACATTAGCTTTAAGTTTATATAGTAAGGTTTCTGTTTTCTCTGCGTTCAGTTCGGTCAGTTTTGTGTGCAACTTTTGTAATTGTGATGCTAGCAGTGGTGTAGGTTGTTTCTTGTTTTGAGACTAAGGCTATTTGCTTGCTGCAATCAAGGAGGTTGGTTTGGTGGTGTTTTTTCAGATAGGAGGCTCTTCTAAGGAATAGCCCTCTTACTACTGCTTTTTGTGCAGACCATACTATGTCATCTGAAGCCTCCCCTACCGCATTGGTGGTGAAGTATGCCTGTAGGGTATCTCTAATCTCTTGTGCGAATGGGCCATTTAGTAGTAGTGAATCATTTAGTCGCCATGTACCCCTCCCTTTAAATTGGTATGCATTGTGTATTTCCAGGTATACTGTACCGTGATCTGACCACGTTATGTCCCCTATTGTACATCTATTCAGTCGTGCTAGTAGAAAGAACGTATCTATGTGCGTGTATGTGTTATGGGCCCTTGAGTGGAAGGAGTAGTCTGTGTCGCTTGGGTGGAGGGTCCTCCAAGCGTCATAGAAATCGTAGTGGTCAATTAGTTTAGTGAAGGATTTGCTGGTGAAGATCAACTTCTTCCTGCTATTGCCTGTAAGATTGGCTGTGGTGTCCAGCACGGGTGACTATATACAGTTAAAGTCTCCGCACATTATCACTTCCCCTTGTTTGATTTTGTCGAGTTTGTGAAGTAACATCTGTAAGTATTGCCCCTGCGCTTCATTAGAGAAATATGCGGCCATCAGTGTGAGTTGTGTGTTAATAAATTGGCCCACTAAGATAATGTATCTACCCCTCGGGTCTATGTACTGTTGTTGGATTGTAACTGCTATTTCTTTGTGGATGAGGATTGACACACCTTTAGATTTCGTATTGGCAAGAGAATGGAATTGGACAGGGTATGTTTTCGTAAATATGGCTGGGGTATGATCATTACGGAAGTGTGTTTCTTGGATACATGCAATATCTACCCCCTGCTTGGTGAGGTCCTTAACTAGAAGCCTGCGTTTACCTGGGGTATTTAGACCTTTAACGTTATGGGAGACTATTTTCATGGTGGTATTTCAGTTGGTCTCTAGAGCTGTTATCACTTGTCCTTTCAGGGGGGGGTCCGTGTTTCGATCCCTGGGTAAGGGAGATTGTGGAGGGTTGCATAGTATATTTTGGTGCTGTGGTATTCCCCGGGGTAGAGGGTAACATGTGGGAGGGAAATAACGAACAAGTGGGCCATATGCCCTTGAAAACTCCTCCATGGGGAGTTTAGATGCGCCGGGGGAGTCCCGGTCACATATAGTGAGGGGTGGAGGTATGAGACCAGCAATAGTCCGGTAACTCATCTATAACCGTCCAGGTGGGGTAAAGCGTTGTGATGCTGAGGTGGTGGGTATACTCGCTGGGCCTAGCGTTATGTTGTGTCCTTTGTATTAACCTGCGTGTGTCTGGCTCAGCACACTGTGTGTCTCCTCTTTACATCATAGTACTATTTACATTTGAAGCACTTTACAAATAACATAGGGTATATATATATATATAACCATAACCATAGGGAAGAACATTCAGTAAACAGTTGATGGAATAAACTTACATTCCTGATGATTCAATTGTCTAGCGGAATTCCTAAGAGGATACCAATGGTCTGTCTCCATTTGGAGTATTATTAGGTGGATATCTATCAGGTGGTTGCCCAGTCCTTTGCCACCCTGGGGACCTTTGCAGGTTTTTTAAGCGTCTCGTCTCGGACTTGGATGCCCCAGTCATTGAGTTTAGCGAGTCCTGTGTTTAGGTTGGATATCGCATGCATCTTCCCTTCATAGTGGATGAGTAGTTTAGCCGGGTATCCCCATCTGTAGGCGATCTTCTTTTCTCGGAGAGTGGCGGTGATCTGTGCTAAGTTCTTCCTGTATTGTAAGGTTTCTGCTGATAGATCGGCAAAAAATTTTATATGTCCATACGGGTCAGGCCTTTCTGCTGTTCTGCTCGCTTTCATGATCAGTTCTTTGGCGTGGAAGAAATGGATGAGGGCTATGACATCTCTCTCTGCCATTGCCGGGAGGTGTTGTGGTCATCTGAGGCAGTGCACCCTATCTACAACGAGCTGGTCTGGGTGTATAGCCGGGGTGAGTGCCTGGAACATGTCTTGGAGGAAGTCGTGGAGGCCTGTTGAAAGTACCGTTTCGGGTATGCCTCTAATCGGTCCTCGAGGTCTGCTATTTTCATTTTGAGAGAGTGCATGGTAATTTCATATTCCGGCACTTTTTCGGCGGGGCCGTTGTGGGCATCTGCGCACTCATCCAGCCTCTGTTCCACGTGGGTTGTGCGCTGCTATGTCTTTTCTCAGTTCTACTGCCAAGCCTTGTAGTTGTTTTTTCATAGTGGTTTGAAAGTTGTCTGCCAGGTCTGATAGCATAAGCTTCATGGAGGTGGTGGTGAGAGGTTGATCCTCTGCCAATGAGTTGACTGATACCGCTGGCAAGAGGGATCCCTCGCGGGAGCGGTTCCCGCCGCCATTTTTGTTAGGGCTGGCAGTTTCCCTCGTTTTTTTTCCAGCTGACCTTGCCAAGAAGAAGGATCCCCGTTCTGCTCTGGCAGCTTTTTGTTTGTGTCTGTGCGACATCGTGGGACCGCGAGTGTCTTGTTTATCGCTCTGTAGTCCGATTATTAAAAATGATGAAAAATAGTTTTTTGACTTTTACTTGAAAAATCTTTTACTCATCTACAAAAGCGAATGAAAAAAACTGCTAAATAGATTAAAAATGTTGTCCTGAGTTTAAAAATACCCAGTGTTTACATGCTTTTTTGCTATATGGCTATAGGTACAAGTAGGATATTGCGGTTTCAAAACATACATTTTTTCAAATTTATCAGTAGTGACATTGTAACACTATTATCTGTCATAAATCTCTGAATAACACCCCACATGTACATAAGTAGACAACCCAAGGTATTCAATATGGAGTATGTCCAGTTTTTTTTAGTAGCCACCTAGTCGCAAACACTGGCCAAAGTTAGCGTTCATATTTGTTTGTGTGTGAAAAAAGTAAAAAACTAAATTGAATGCTAATTTTGGCCAGTGTTTGTGACTAAGTGGCTACTAAAAAAGACTGGACATACCCCATTTGCAATACCTTGGGTTGTCTTCTTTTGCAAATGGTATGCCATCATGGGGGTAATTCTCATTCCTGGGCTACCATACGCTCTCAAAGGCAACGTAACCAACCTGGCCATTTTCAATGTAAAATATTTGACCCATATATTTGACCTTGTAACTTTCAAAAATGCTATAAAACCTGTACATGGGGGGTACTGTTTTACTCGGGAGACATCGCTGAACACAAATATTAGTGTTTAAAAACTGGAAAACGTATCGCAACAATTATATCATCAGTAAAAGTGCTGTTTGTGTGTGAAAAATGACAAAAAAGTCACTTTCACTGACAATATCATCGCTGTGATATGTTTTACTGTTTTGAATCACTAATATTTGTGTTCAGCAAAGTCTCCCCAGTAAAACGGTAACCCCTAACACAGGTTTTAGGTTGTCATAGAAAGTTACAGGGTAAAATACAGTGCTAGCAAATTAAATTCTCTGGACTTTTGGCCTGGGTTGGCAGGCAGGTCCCTCAAATTGCTATTAATAAAATTACTTAATTATGTAAAAATATTACATAAATACGCACGTAGAATTTAAATATATAAGCATATTTATATATTTAAAGTCTACGTGTATATTTATATAATAATTTATGTAATTTTTTTATATGGACATATGTATATTTCATATTATTTTTATTTATTTATATATACATAGATATATATATACAATTTTATTCTAAGTGTATTTTGATATAAATATATATATATTTTAATATCAAAATAAGTTAGAATAAAATTTCAAGTAGATATATAATTTTTTTTAATTTTTATTATTATTTTAAAAAATGTTTTATTTAATTTAATTTACTTATTATTTGTATTTTATAAAAATATATATATACAATATATATAGTTATAAATATTATATATATACGTGTGTAATTTAATTATAAGCGTATTTTTATATTAATATAAGTACATATTAATATAAAAATACACTTAGTATGACATTATATATATGATATATAGACATATATTATATAGATATAATATATGTCTATATATCATATATATACACATATATAATAATATTTTTATTTATTAATATTAACCTTTATTTTTTATTTTTATTTTACACTAGCAGGGAGACTGCCTGTCAGCACAGGCAGTCCCCCTGCAGGCAGACACTAGGACACCTATTGTGACCATGTGATCGCTCTGTTGAGCAATTACATGGCCCCAGGGGTCCTAATCCACCACGGGGAGACTGTCTGGGCTCCAGGCAGTCTCCCCACACCGGGAGCACTGCCGATCGCTGCCGGGGGAACAACGGCGAACGGGTAAGTACATCTGACCGTTAGGACGGTTCAGGACCGTCACTGGTCGGCAATGAAAAATGCCGATGACTGTCCTGAACCATCCTCGGTCCTTAAGGGGTTAAAAGGGACACCATAGTCACCAAAACAACTTTAGTTTGATGAAGCAGTGTTGTTGTAAAGACTCCTAATTGGCAGATAATTGAGCAGTGAGACTGCAGGGACATGATCTATACACCAAAACTGCTTCATTAAGCTAAAGTGTCCCTTTAAAAATAATAATATAAATAACCTAAAATTTACCATGGAATTCAGTGATCCAAATATCTCTTTCTTAGACTGGGAATTGTGTAGTGATGAACTTGATTTTGATAAGTCAGTAGATGAAGCACAGTGTTACTTTATACTAGGTGACATCAGAAACATGTTAAAAACACTACCCTGCACTTACGGAAAAACTGTTCAGTTTCAGACGTGCTGTGTTTCCAAGGACACCCAAATTACATCAGAGAGATGTACGACAATGTGCGACAGGGGAAGACTATCTTTATTAAGTAAAAAAGAAACAAGTGATCATATTCAATATTTTCTATTTATTGTGACCAATTACCAAGTGAAATGTAACAAGTTCGAAACTGTTATTGAACAGAATCTTTTCATTTTATACGGTAACAATGACTGTTCTGAAATATTAACACATTAAATGGATTCAAAGTAAATTTCAACTTGTATTTTTTACCAAAAAAAGCAGAGATCCTATAAAAGACTGCAGTTTTAATATCTGCGGTGCAAAACGGTATTCAAAGACTATACATGAGAATCTAATTTTCACACGAAAGAAACAATATTACACAGTGTGTTACAAGTCTCAAAGTATATTTTAAAAGATTCTCTCTAAAAACAAACACCAAATGTTTCTAGATAAATAGAAACAGATAGGGGGATAGTGAGTAAAACCAAGTTTTTATACATTACACATTTTCTGTAAATAAATCTGTAGAAAACATAAAAGCATAATATTGTTTTAAAATATCAGATTTAAAATCAGAGGTATTGGGTCACTCACAATACTCAGAGTCACGTATAGCAGGCTCTGACTGTAAAGGTAATGGTTTAATATTCTCCTTAGGTGATCTGCCCCACTGTTGGTCCAATCCTGCTTATTGATGAAAGAATTCTCCAGAGTAATAGAGTATAAAACAATTTTACTTGCAAATCAAAGTTAAAACAAATCAAATAAAACTAATATTTGGCATAAAATTGCAGGCACAACGCGTTTCAACCTCAAAGGTCTTCTTCCAGGTGCATACAGTCCTGTCTCCATGTCCTACTTTTTATCTGGGCAAACAGGAAACTGATTTTCACGCTGATTCCGGCACTGTGTAGCTCCTCCCACTTGGTGGTCTGTCATGTGGCGTCATCACGTGCGTCGTGATGAAGTCAGTGACGTAATGCCATCTTGAGATCGTTACGTGGTGTTCCCCACAACCGAATTCACCATACAGTTTCAGCGGGGATTTTTAGATTGGGAACAAGCCCATGCAGTTAAAGTCTTTAGAGGGCACAAACTGAGCGTCCATACTCAGACATATTCATACAAAATATTTACACATACATAAATCATATTTAAATTTCACACTAACTTTATTATACTAAACTAAACATCTATAATTTAAAAACAATATAGGTATATATGTGTACCTAAATATCAGAGAAGGAGAGAAAATAAATGGGTAAGGATAACTTTGTATTTAAAAAATACATAAAATTATCTAAGCAAAAATCATACCATAACTTCAAATGTGATAAAAACCATCATTCTATCATTGCACAGCCAAAAAAATAAAAACAGAATAAAATAAAAGAATTCATAGTAAAAACATAAATAAAATTATTAATGAAACAAATATGTAAAAAAAAAAATAATCAGACCCATTTCCCTTTTTTAAATCTGATATTTTAAAACAATATTATGCTTTTATGTTTTCTACAGATTTATTAACAGAAAATGTGTAATGTATAAAAACTTGGTTTTACTCACAATCCATATTTGTAGATTTGCACCCCCTATCTGTTTCTATTTATTATTATTTTTTTATTATTTATATAGTGCCATCAGATTCCGTAGCGCTGTACAATGGGTGGACGAACAGACATGTAATTGTAACCAGACAACTCGACGTACAGGAACAGAGAGGTGGAGGGCCCTGCTCAATGAGCTTACATTCTAGAGAGAGTGGGGTATAGTGACACAAAGGGTAAAAGTAGGGGTACGAAGTAACATGTTAGAAAAGTATTCGCTTTTAGGTAATAGGTAATTTTTGACAGTTGCAGGAGAGGAGTCATGGAGGGTGGTGGGATGAAAACCTGCTAACAGTTTAATTGATATTGTTTTATCTTTGTGTCCTATTGTGGATAAGGCCACTAGGAGTTGTTGCAATTTACCAATATAAGCGCCAATCCACCCACTACCCATTCTTTGTTTGGGCTTTTTTACCAAATGTTTCTAATTGAGAGTTATTGAATGGTAGCCGTGTGGTGCTTCCTTACTAAATGCTGTAGATGGCAGCAGCGAGTCTTTCTATGCATTATAAATGTGCATTGTTATTGCTGTCTGTGGAGCCCAGGATACAGTGAGTATGCAGTCCTTTCAGTTTGGTAAACCCTTGATGACAGAATAATTTCACTGTAACAAACAACCTTTTAAAGATCTATATGTACAGTATCTAAATGAATGTCCCGCTCACGTAGCGGAGACAGGACTGCAGAGATCTGTAAATGTTAAATACTCCAGACACCCATGCTGGGATAGTGTCATAGGGCACAGAGGGTGATGGCAGTGTGAAATATCATTAGTCCTATTTTACAGCCAGGGCAGATATGGATGTTTACCTTATATATTGTTATCGCTTTCTGAAACTTAATCTCTCTAAAACTGAGCTCCTTGTCTTTCTTCATCCTAATGCTGACCCTCCTCCTTCACTCTCCCTTTAAGTTAGTGGTATCCACATAAGTACATCCTTGCAAGCCCCTTGTCTTGGCGTCATACTTGACTCTGGCCTCACCTTTGAGCCTCACATCCAGTATGTTGCCAAATCCTGTAGATTCCATCTTAAAAACATAGCCTGCATCCGCCCCTTTCTTACGCAAGAGCTTGTCCAAGCTCTAGTAATTTCCTGCATGGATTATTGTAACCCTCTCCTAATTGGTCTTTCCAAAAGCCGTATCGCCCCGCTACAGTCTGTAATGAATGCTGCCGCCAGACTGATTTTCCTCTCCAGTTGGTCCTCTCACACCTCACTCCTCTGTCAGTCCTTACATTGGCTTTCTGTATCCCATAGGAGTCAATTAAAAGTGCTAACCCATACCTATAAAGCACTGACCAATTCTAGCCCCTCTTATATCTCTTCAGAGATCCATAGGTATGCCCCTTCTCGGTCTCTCCGCTCTGCCCGTGGCCTTCTTCTGTCTGCTGCTAGCACTCATACGGCCAACTCACGCTTGCAGGACTTCTCGCGGGCGGCTCCCTTCCTATGGAATAGCCTGCCTACCGCCATCAGACTCTGTCTTAGCCCTAGTCTTCAATCATTTAAAAAGTGCCTTAAAACCCATCTCTTTAGGAAAGCTTATGGCCTCCCAGAGTAACATCTACCTCACATACCTGCCCCTTGTTCTCTCCTAAAGGGCAGCACTCTACTCTGTCCTCCAGTTCTGCTTCACTCCCACCTTATTTGATTGCTATTTCCTGTCCTAATGTGTTTTGCCTCTTATAGACTGTTAGCTCGTTTGAGCAGGGTCCTCTTCGACCTATTGTTCCTGTAAGTTTTCTTGTAATTATCCTATTTATTGTTAAATCCCCCCTCTCATAATATTGTAAAGTTCTACAAATATGTTGACGCTACATAAAAGGCGAAAATAATAACAATAATTCTCCTGATTTTATTTTTTTAATTAAGATCATCCGTGCTCAGCAGATTTTGTGTTTTAGGTGCTATACAGTAAGTTGTGGTAAGTTGACAATGAAAATTTAGGCTCAGCTAGAAGAGTGTAAAAATGTCTCCAATCCAGCTGTGAGCATGGGCGCCCGCAGGAATTTTTCCGGGGGGGGGGGCATAATTGTAATGACATCCATGCTTGGTACCTTTTTGACAGTGTCATGAAAGGGAAGGGGCATAGCCATTATCACATAAAGTCAGGGTGAATAGCGTTTTCACAGCTATGGTGTCAGGAATATATGTTTGTATTCCTGACACTATAGTGTTCCTTTAAGCAAATTAAAGGACCATTCTGGTCACCATAACAACTTCACCTAAATGAAAATGCTATGATGCCAGGAAGCCCCTGGGTGCTCGCTTTCCTTTAAGGGGTTAAATCACTCTCAAATGGTTTAACCCCAAAGGCTTCCTCCAGCTCCAGGTCGCTCAGTGGTATTTGGCTTCTGAAACAGAGTGTCAGGAAGTGCAGATTGACGTCAGGCATGGGTGCCGCTGATTGCCTAGAGTGGACAGTTGACGCTCTAAGCCAATCGTTAGTTCCCGGTTCATAAAATATTTTTACTTTTTTATGAATGGGGAGCTACTGATTGGCTTAGAGTGCCAGCTGACCGCTCTAGCCAATCAGCAACACCCCTACCCAACGGCACTCTGTGCTTCCTGACACTCAGTAAATAAAAGTGAACACATTAATACTGATATTTTTTTACCTTTGGAGATGAGAAGGTCCAGAGTTTCCCTGCCAGGCCCAGGTACCAAAGCCTTATGATGTGGTGTCCAGAATAAAGTGGAGGGTTCACTTCATTTGTCCTTCCTGCTCCAATCTCCTTCATTTGACAGTCTTTTTTTATCTTCTGACACTGTTTTCTATCCTTGGCCCCTTCTGCTATTTTACCTTTCTGCTACTTTCTGCTTATTTTGCACCCTTCTGCTCCTTTCTCATTCTGATCCCTTTCTGCTCCTTGCAGACCCTTTCTGCTCCCTTTTCTACTTTGTCTTTGTGCTCCTTGCTGTCCCTTTCTGCTCCTTCTCCTACTTTACCTTTGTGCTCCTTCTGATTCTTTCTGCTCCTTTACCTTTGTGCTCCTTCCTGCTCCTTGCAGGCCCTTCCTGCTCATTCTCCTATTTTACCTTTGTGCTCCTTCTGCCCCTTCCAGCTCATTTCTGACCCTTTCTGCTCCTTCTACTTTACCTTTGTGCTGCTTTACCTTCCAGCTCCTTGCTGACCCTTCCTGTTCATTTCTGTTCCTTTGTGCTCCTTCTCCTACTTTACCTTTTGTGCTCCTTGCTGTCCCTTCCAGCTCCTTGCTGCCCCTTTCTGCTCCTTGATGTCCCTTCCTGCTCATTTCTGTTCCTTCTCCTTTTCTTACTTTACCTTCCTGCTCCTTGCTGACTCTTCATGTAGGCTGTCTCCCCCATCCCTCACTTCCATAGGCCTGCGCACGGGGTGTGTCGGGTGTGCATGGGCACACCCTAATCCCAGCGGCACGCCAGTGGATTGAGACCGGCAGTAGAGATCTCTGGATCTCCCCGGTCGGCTCATGCAAAAATAGCAGAACAAGCTGAAAAATCCGGGGGGGGGGGAGGGGGGGCAAGTGCCCCCTCTTGCCCCCCCCGCGGACGCCCATGGCTGTGAGGCGTATTTCTTTTGAACTCAGCAATTTTGACATAACACCTAATACACTTTAGCTTGCTGAAATGCTTTATGTGTGAAGAGTGTGCACACAAAATGTGCAGATCTAAATAGAAATTGTCACTTTTATTAATAAACCTGGTTACACCCCCTTGACTGTAAGTCCAACAATATTGCTTCCTGGTTTGTTTAGCTGAGTGGAGATAAACTCAAGAGGCAGCAATTGCCCAGAGCACCTGCCTTGCAAAGACTTCTCATTGAGCTGCATTGGCAAGTCTGTGATTGGACAGCCACAGAAAGTCTGGGCGGGGTTAGAAAGGGAGGGCTTGTAAAGGCTGCAGACAAGAGAGCTACAGCTTTTGCAGGCTGTTTTCGATATACTCCAATAAACAAATGCATAATTAGATGCACGCATGTTTCCACTCTACTACATATTTTCTTTATATATATGTTGTATTTGGGCAGGTTAGTGTCTCATTCATTGTGCAAGGATGTTAAAATCAAATCAAAATTCACCCCAATTGTTAGTGAATAAACCCACTTGGGTGGGTGGATCTTGCTTAGTTATTCCATGATTATCTGTAGTCAAGATGTACTCACCAGCGGTCCATGGGCCACTGTGTTTCCATGGAAACTGATCCACTTGCTGATGGTCAGAACATGAAAAGTGCTATCCTGAAGTATGTACAATTAATACCTTGCAGGTGACACATCAAATAGATTAATCAGGTCAGCTCCTTTGGATTACCTGCTTAACTAATGTAAAAATGTTCTTTGTATCCTGATTACTACATTTAGCATTTACAATACAGCAAGCCAGGGGCTGGGCTGCAGGCAAACGGCAAATTGCTGGTCCTGTAAAACGACAAAAAAATGGTTTGACACCGTCCAGGGGTGAGCGCCCGTAACCTACTAGTACCATAACCACTACAACAGGCTGTAGTGCTTACGAAGTTATTTTTATGTTAACCATTTGCCTGCTGGCTGCTTCGTTTTTCAATAAATATACTTTATGCATGATTTGAATGTAAAAATTATTCATTTTAAAGCAGACACCAAGTGGTACCAAATAAATGAGTTCATTTGCTGAAATAACCAAATTCAGTTGTATTTACCATTAGGACATTAATACATCTATAAAATTTGAAATAAAATCTATGTATTTAAAAAACAACACAGATATGTATAAATGTATATATGTATTGTAATATGCACTCTTTGTAATATGTGACCTGCCACGACAAAAATATATAAAAAACATTCATCTATAAACATATATTAATCTATAAATATAATATATTTACAAAAAAGAACAAACAAATCAGTAAATCTACTATGATATATATGTATATATATATATATATATATATATATAAAAAAATTAGACATATACATATATGTAGGTGTTAATACAAAAAAGTGAAACAAACAGTTGAACAAGCAGTAAAAAACGTTTTGGTTTTGTTTGGTTGTGAAGTTAGAAAACGAATTTAGTGCTTAAGGGCGTCAGAAGGCCACAAACATATTCCTGAATTAAAGAAAAAAGCTATTGTTACTTTGTAGTACAAATGGTAAGAACAAGCTGAAGAGGCAAAGGCAGAGGGGATGATACCGGTGTGACGGTAGTAAACTGTATCACCGTCCAGTATTCCCTTTTTCCCAGTAGCAGAATAATAACAATAATCCACAGGAATAAATATCGCTGGTATCGCCAAATAATCCACACATGAGCCAAAGCTTAATGCTGGAACAAGACTGATTTACATTTTTAGAAAAATACTTTCTGCATAACATAGAAATATACAAACCACATCCCTGGGTAGCTGAGGGTACTGTGAGTCATATATCCAAGTTTCACGAAAATCCGTTCGGTAGTTTCCGTGTCGCATCGTGTGAAAGTTTGACCTGCTCGCCATGTGGTGGTATCCGATTTAGAGTTCCATGAAATCAGTAGCAAGAGCCGGTCTCCGTTCGCACAGAATAACACGAAAACTACCATAGATATATTGCGGCTGGTTACATGAGAGTGCTCCCCTCGTTCGGTAGATTAAAACTCCCGAACGCAGGTTTGATACTATGAGTGGAAATAGGTCAGACGAGACTTCCATAATGACCGGACGTTCGTGTGATTGCCATAAAGAAAACAGCTCCAGGCAATCCACGAGTAAGTCCCTGTAATGGACCGTTTTGTCCAAAGGAGGTTAAAAACCGTTTAGGCGATATTCCCCTTTTTCAGCTGCACCGACAGCTACTGCAAGCACCAATCTCCTGAACTGCAAACCCACGAATTCACCAACTCCTGAACTGCATACCAAGGGAATATTCGAAACTCCCGAACTGGAGACACACGAATAGCTGCTAGCAGACGAACAGGAAAAGCCCCCAAGCGGCTTACACTCCTGGCAATCCGTCTCTAACAGCATACAGTAAATCCTCCCCCAATAATGAGACGACACTTCACTTTGAGGGTTAAGCAGGAACTGGTTTACTGGGGCTAACTGCCCGGCTTTTATGCAGGTCTCCCACCTGGTGGACACTCCCCTAGGGGACCAAACGTTTGGGAAACATATTGGCTCTTAGCCAATCACAGACATACACCTTTAACACTCCCACAATTACATCACAATCCCTCCTCTCTGTCCTGGAGATAATTGGAAGTAATCCACTTATCTCCCAGGACAGAGGCAAAACTCCATTAACCACATGGCAGTAACAATACAGTAAAAGACATAAAATTACATACAGTCACATTTATTACCTAAAACATATACATTCTACATATCCCCAGATAGCTTAGATCTGAGCGCACATTACTACCGAATGGCGCTCAGATCACATACATACAGTTCAATCGCCATGGAGCCAAAGTCTTTCCCATAGTCTTTCGTTACACGAATAGGCTCCATGGCTTAGCTATCTGGGGGATGCTGTTCATCCGGCGAAACTACCAAATGAACAGTCATTCGGTTCTGCTTACCGAATGGGAAGGTAAGGATGCTGGCGGCTCAGCGGTGTTCGCGCCAATAAATGCCCGTTTTCAGTTCCATAGTTTGGGCGCTGAACACCGCTGGCCGTTCGGGAGGTAAAATGGCCGCTGCCACGTGTTCGGCAGACGAATAAAGGCCACCCAGCGTTCATCAATTAAGCTGCGGTTAACCACAGCTTCTGGGTGGTCAATTGACGGCACACTCCAGCTCCCAGGTGGTCCATCGTTCTGTCATTTGTTCGGTAGATGGAATCTACCGAACCCCCTGGCATAAAGGCACGAATTAACCTTTCAGCAGGGAGAATAACAGCTCTGAACTGCAGGGCCATAATCTAAAGGGAGCAGGCGAGCAACCAGGCTTCTCCAGTGCACAGTGGCGAGGTTGGTTCCGCCACAGTCCCGCTGGACCGCCATCCTTTGTTCTTGCCACGTGTTCGTATGCCTAATAGCGGCCACCAAGAAGCACTCAATTAAGTTGAGGTTTTTCGTGTGATTACTAGGTGTTCCAAATTCTGATTGCTACCCAGGGTGGTCTCCGTTCGGTAGAACAAATACATTTCCCGAACACATAATTAAAACGAAATGTTTAAAGGTAGTTAACAAGCAGGGAGAGGACACAACCGAATGAACACAGGTGAATACAGGGAAATCCTTTACAACTGGTCTGGAAGAAGGGAGCGGCAGCCTGGTTGCATCAAGAGTTCTCGACTGAATCCAAACAGTAAGGGAGGAGACTATATTTAAAAGAAGAAAAACTACCACAACAAGAGGACATAGTCTGAAATTAGAGGGACAAATGTTTAAAAATATTAGCAGGAAATATTACTTTACTGAGAGGGTAGTAGATGCATGGAATAGCCTTCCAGCTGAAATGGTAGAGGTTAACACAGTAAAGGAGTTTAAGCATGCGTGGGATAGGCATAAGGCTATCCTAACTATAAGATAAGGCTAGGGACTAATGAAAGTATTTAGAAAATATGGCAGACTAAATGGGCCTCATGGTTCTTCCTGACTATTACCCCCTGTTAGTTGTCTATTCTTGGGAGTATTGTGTGTTTTTTGTTTTTTTAACAATGGCTTAGTTCTTTGTGATTTTGTGTCTAATAAGGCCTTGGAGAGCTTGTTGGAACTCCGTTTCTCTGCTGATCATTGACCAAAGGCCTGCATGTGGGCCTAAACCAAACCCTGACCAACATCCTAAACTCAAAAAGGCACAGGCACAGGGTGTGTCGCTATAGGCAAGGCCTCAGAGCTTTATTTTGGAATTTCCAATGAAGCCAACAATTAGTCCAGACATTTCCTTTGGAACTTTGAAGAGCCTTCAGCTTTAGGCAAGTTATGATGGTCCAAAAGACCAGGAAGATAACATTTTGTTCCATCTTAGCTACTTTGATCTAAATATTTCAAATCAAATTTCAACTTATCACAACTCAGTTTTTTTAGAATAGACCACAGTGTTACTGAAACGATTATAAAACAAGTTGTCCATCCTCCACACAACAAGATCAAAACGTTTGTTAGGTCCCCTCACTATTCACATGTTGTTCATCGTACTCCACCAGTCATTCAAACAGAAACTAAGGCAGGCCAGGGAGGGATTTAATGTCTGCTTAACCTCTCAAGCGCCAGGAGAAAGCTCGGTGTCAGTCGAATTATTCAGTCAGACACAGGAATGCAAGTCGTGTTATAACAGGACTAAAACTGTATTTAAAACTGCTGGCGTAGAAACACCACGAACATCTCAGGATCATGTTCCTCCTAAAAATTAAATAAAAAAGTAGTATTGGAGAATATATTCCAGGATTTCAATCATCTGTCTTTTCATGTGACGGGGAGAAGGCATGTTTTGTAAATAATTTTTAACCTTATCACACTTACACTGCTTTTGAAGTGACATTTCTTGACAGTCGCTCATGCGCGATAAAGAAAAAAAATCAGGAAAATCTGATAAAGAGAGAAATTAAAGAAACCTTTGTATAAGGAGTTCATGCAGAATAATTGGTGCCCATCTCTCTGTTTGTAAAACACACATCCCAGTTATATAAACACCATTCGGGATCATGTGAAGATAATTTAGTACATGGACTCAGGTTATAACAGGGATGGAGAGATGGCAACGTATACACAATAAGACACATGGGCCTTGTTCTTCCTATATAGTAATGCTATTTCTATAATGTCATGGACACCTGGATTAGGCAATCTAGTAGACAAAACACAGACTGGACATTTTCACTGAAGAGCTTGCAATCTAATTAAATACATTTTCTATTAGTACAAGCCAGCTTGACCTGGCCGACACTGATTGTTTGCATAGGAGGCAGGTCCACGGAGCAGGTGTGCAGGTAACTCGGAGCCTGCACTTCACCTGCCCGAGTTACACAATGTTCACATTCATGCACTCCGTCATCCAAACTGAGGCATTTCAGTTTAACTCCCAACATTTTGTTTTTTTTCTTGTGAAATTAATTTAGTTTCTGGACAGCTGCTGTTATCATGTGGTGGAAAACTGGTGTCTAATAGAAATCATTTAGCCTTTTTGAGTTTCAACAACAACCTCACAGAGAGCCGTAATTCGTCTCAATGTTTTCATAAAACGTTACATTTTATTGTCTCCATTTCAGTACAGAGTTGCGATAGAAATTCTCAATATTCTCTGATATTTTTTTATCCATGAAATTAATCAAACTACAGATTTTGTATCATCATGTACTAGCTGAAAATTAAGAGAACCTCATTAGTTAGTCCATGGCTTAAGCCCTTCCAGCTTCCAATATGGTGCTGGATGCTGGGGGGATGGATGTTGTGGCAAACCTAGCCACTTGGACACCATAAAGAGACTGTGCCTTTAAGGGTTGCCTGTATGGTTGTGGGATATTTGCTTAACTATGTAGAATGTATGCTGGTTGTAATTAACGTGTATGTGCTGTATGGGCTATCTGCCGAATGCAGATAGCTGTATGTATTGTATTTTCTTTCATTCACGAACTGCACTTTTGCGGCCGTTCGTGAACCGAAAATACCCCCATGTAGTAGCCCACACACTTAGAGGCATGTGGCACTTGTTAACCGATTGCAACAATGTTGCAATCGGTAATTAGAGGCTCTCCTAGGTGGCCGCCGTTCGACTACCGACCATGCGGCGGTCGGCCATCTTGGATCCTTTGTTCCCTCAGCGGTGTTTGGTCGTCGAGCGCATGGTACTAAAAACGGCTACTCGACGGCGCAAACACTGCTGAGCTTCCAGGCCGTTCGGGAGTCCCGGGCCGTTCGGGAGTCCCGGCCGTTCGGTATTTTGTTCCCTGGAAGGCAATCGGTATTTTGAACCTGTATTTTAATGAATGTGTTTTTCGTGCGGCGTTTGGTTGGTTTAGCTGGGATCTGAGCGGTAATCTCACGAATGATGCGCTCAGACCCCAGCTATCTACCGAACGTCTATTCGTTTAAATGAACTGCATATTCAAAGAGTTATGGATTTTAATGTAAATTATCGGTTCTGCTGCACGGAGGGATAATCCACTTAACGGTACATTCCTGTGGGAGGATCCCTCTCGTGCAGCAGTGCCTGATGGGAGAAATGCCCTGTACAGTAAGTCCCCCATGTAGTCCCCTCTGGGAATGCCCCTGGGAGGGGACTCAGGAAACCCCTTGCATTTGGGACTTGTATAAATTGTGGAGCTGAAAATAAAGACCTCAGTTGACTCTCAGAACTGTGTTTCGTCCGGTTACTGGGAGGTTTGGGATATTGCCTTGCTTTTTCCAGCGCTTGACTGTGGATTACTTCCTGAACCAGCGGAATTCGTGGATGTAATATTGGCGTTCCGCTACAGATGTTAATGGGGAACACAGGTGCAGTGACACCTCGGTGAACACAGAATGTGCGTATACGGTGCATTGGTTTTTTGGTTGTGCAAACCCGCCAACTATACTTCTTCCAGGATCCTACAAAGAAGGTTCTGAGATGGTTCCAAGTCAGGATGGGACATGAGGCAAGCAAACCTTCAGTGACAATGCATCCAACTTTCCTATGCATAGAGTGACTCATGGGTCCAGTGTTAAAACATCCCCAGATGCAATATATTGGGATAATGTTTCCTCGCAAAGTGCCATTTTTATATTCCTTTAAATGTGTCCGCACTTTGTAATAGCACTGGAGAATGTCTAAGCTCTCAATCCTTGACATTTTGTAATTACTTTGCCATAAATCTAGGTCTTGATATTCTCATACAGAGCTTTGGTTGGCATGGACGGAGCCACTTTTAGGTGTGAATATTGCTGTACTTTGCTTTTACTACGTAACCACAAGGGCTCTTTGCATTGAAGACATCCATTCCTAGGGCAGGAAAATCAACCACTATCTTCTAGCAGTCCGAGTCGTAGCCCGAAATGAACTTTGTACCATAAACATGTCAACATATTTTATGTTACGTGTAAATTCATTTTGACACAAGAAATAAACTTCTGTGTTTTTGAGTATATTTCCATTTTCTTTTTATTGTTTGGTAACAGCCTTACTGGATATAAATTCAGTTTTTTTAAAGAAAATACCTTTTTTTTTTTTTTTATCTGACCTGAGGTATTCCTGAAGATTTTTTATAAATCATATTTTCCAAAGGACATTAATTATATATATGCTGAAGTTGAAGTAACGAAAAGCAGTATTCTATAGATATCTGAAAAAAGAAACAAGTCTGTCTTAATAATACACATCCTGAAATTAAATTGTGGAGAACGGTCAAGTAAACTGCAACTTCTAGGTCAACTTAGCCGAGTTTGTGAAATTCTAAAAAACTAAATTTTTTAAAGTTTAGCAATTCTGTTCTAAATTTTATAGTTCTCAATTTAGTGGATAGTCCTGATCTTTAGGTTACTTATCAAATGTGAAAGACTGATAACCAATTGTTTCATTGTTGTTTACAAAGAGTGGGTAGTTTTCTTGTTTATTTTTCAAGTCAACGGGGCACATATTCTTGAAAGGAGATAGTGGAATTTTGCACAAACCCTTCAATCAAAGGAATGTCCACACTCCAATCAGAGTAAGCCGGATAAGTAGGTGGATATAGTCAGATTTGAGTAACATGTCTAGTTCTAGTTAAGAATTCATCACCGGGCCATGACTTTAAGAAATTTTGACATTCAGACTAATGAAAAATCTGGGTCTGATAGACAAATACAGGGAGGTCTTCTTTTGCCAGAAAAAATGTGCTGAAGGCCAATATTTGGAATGGCAACCCAGCCAACAGCTGAGGAAACGCATATCTAAAGTATTTGTCAAATAGTGGTTGGATTAGGCCCTGAGGGCAGCTCATGTTATGTCAGCAGCTATCCACAAAGTGTCTCCTGTTGCGATAAACTGATGTGTGTTTTCACACATAATAGTCATAGGTATCTGGTGGTCTTTTCGTAATTGCCTCTGGTTAGAACCAGCCAGGTGTACCTCAAAACACAGCAGCCATTTTATGCCCCCGAGGCCATTTTAATACTCATGGCCGACACAACTCAGACAGTTGGCATTATACACGCAAGATGCAGCATGAAGCTGTCTCAGCGTGCAATGTAAACGTGCTGTCATTTGATAAATGAGATTAAGTGTTTGATCTGTCTATGACCCGTTCATGGAAAAAATATTAGGATGTTTAATTTGTTAATTCGTGAACGAGGGGTCGAACTTTCATGAGGACTTGACTGCGTTACACAAAAGGATCAGCTTAAAACTGTACTGGTGGGACCCTGCAAACATCTTAGACCGTGTAAAAGGAGACAAAATACTTCTAGTTCAGGATATAACAATTTCCCTCAAGGGAAGACTTAACCAAATTACTTAATAAATAGGTTCCTTTCATCTTTTTTTTAAAGTTAAACTCTCTCTGTAATACGCCAATAAACTATCAGAGTAAGAAATAATAATAAACCAACGCACAACGTTAATATAAACCCAATTCTGTGTATTAAGCAGCATGACAGATAGCGCTGATAGCTAGGAATCCCACTGAATGTTAAGGGACTATTCCAGGGACACCGGGGTTAGCATGCATTTATCCTGATGTTTATTTGCATTATTTTTGGGAAAAATCTTTTGTATCCCAGCATCATCATAAAGACTCTTTCTTGACGTAGACCCACAAACCCCTGTGTAGTATTGTATTACGGTAAGTGTGAAGCACACGCATTGGATATAGAGACATACAAGAGAACTGATTTAAGAAATAAATGGAAGTCAGCGGAGGCTCTGCAGGAGGTTATGGGAAATAAAAAGGGCTCTCATAGAATCAGAATAGGCCAACACACACATAGTACACACAGAATGACATGATAGAGATCCTGTCACTATGACTGCCTATGGCATCACACACATAGTGCACTCACAGAATGACATGATAGAGATCCTGTCACTATGACCGCCTATGACATCACACACATAGTACACTCCCAGAATGACATGATAGAGATCCCGTCACTATGACCGCCTATGGCATCACACACATAGTACACTCCCAGAATGACATGATAAAGATCCTATCACTATGACTGCCTATGACATCACACACATAGTACACTCCCAGAATGACATGATAAAGATCCCATCACTATGACCGCCTATGACATCACACACACAGTACACTCACAGAATGACATGATAGAGATCCTATCACTATGACTGCCTATGACATCACACACATAGTACACACAGAATGACATGATAGAGATCCCATCACTATGACCGCCTATGACATCACACACACAGTACACTCACAGAATGACATGATAGAGATCCTATCACTATGACTGCCTATGACATCACACACATAGTACACACAGAATGACATGATAGAGATCCCATCACTATGACCGCCTATGACATCACACACACAGTACACTCACAGAATGACATGATAGAGATCCTATCACTATGACTGCCTATGACATCACACACATAGTACACACAGAATGACATGATAGAGATCCCATCACTATGACCGCCTATGACATCACACACACAGTACACTCACAGAATGACATGATAGAGATCCTATGACATCACACACACAGTACACTGACCCTAGAATGACATCACACACACAGATAGAGATCCTGTCACTATGACTGCCTATGGCATCACACACATAGTACACTCACAGAATGACATGATAGAGATCCTGTCACTATGACCGCCTATGGCATCACACACACAGTACACTCCCAGAATGACATGATAGAGATCCTATCACTATGACTGCCTATGGCATCACACACATAGTACACTCACAGAATGACATGATAAAGATCCCATCACTTTGACCGCCTATGACATCACACACATAGTACACTCACAGAATGACATGATAGAGATCCTGTCACTATGACCGCCTATGGCATCACACACATAATACACTCCCAGAATGACATGATAGAGATCCTGTCACTATGACCGCCTATGACATCACACACATAGTACACTCACAGAATGACATGATAGAGATCCTGTCACTATGACCGCCTATGGCATCACACACATAATACACTCCCAGAATGACATGATAAAGATCCTGTCACTATGACCGCCTATGGCATCACACACATAGTACACTCACAGAATGACATGATAGAGATCCTATCACTATGACCGCCTATGACATCACACACACAGTACACTCCCAGAATGACATGATAGAGATCCTATCACTATGACCGCCTATGGCATCACACACATAGTACACTCACAGAATGACATGATAGAGATCCTGTCACTATGACCGCCTATGACATCACACACATAGTACACTCCCAGAATGACATGATAAAGATCCTGTCACTATGACCGCCTATGACATCACACACATAGTACACTCACAGAATGACATGATAAAGATCCTGTCACTATGACCGCCTATGACATCACACACATAATACACTCCCAGAATGACATGATAAAGATCCTGTCACTATGACCGCCTATGGCATCACACACATAATACACTCCCAGAATGACATGATAAAGATCCTGTCACTATGACCGCCTATGGCATCACACACATAGTACACTCACAGAATGACATGATAAAGATCCTGTCACTATGACCGCCTATGGCATCACACACATAGTACACTCCCAGAATGACATGATAGAGATCCTGTCACTATGACTGCCTATGACATCACACACATAGTACACTCACAGAATGACATGATAGAGATCCTATCACTATGACTGCCTATGATTCTCACAAATAGTACAGTTGTATTCAAAATTATTCAACCCCCATTGAAAATAAGGTTTATTGTAAAAAAGTACAGATGTTCAGCTGTTTGCAATGAACAAACCAAACAAAAGCAATTGAAATAGCTCAACACAATGAATGCTTTAAATGGTTTCCCTAAATTCAACTGCAAATGCAACTTATAATGACTTTTCCAGTCTCAAAATTATTCAACCCCTTGAATAGAATCCCTCACAACTGCACAAATATGCAAAACAGGTTTTGTCTCAAGCACGCCTGATGCAACCAAGCAAGGGCCTCATTAGTTGCACTAGGCGTGCTTGAGCTGGGACACTTGAAATACCTGGAATGGGTAGGGATTTGCTGAGTGTCACGTTTGACTGCATGTTAGCAATATGGCTAAGTCAAATGAATGGTTTACAAAGTTAAGAGAAGAGATCATCGCCCTTCACAAACAAGGAACAGGATACAAAAAGATGGCGAAGGCACTGAATGTTCCTAAAGACATCGTTGGAAGCATAGTTTGCAAGTTCCACGTTGAAGGAACAGTGGTTACACTACCTGGATGGGAGAAAAGGGAAGCTATTAATTTTCTGAGAGGGCAGGTTGTGAAAAACCCTTGAGTGACTGCAAAAGATCTGCAGTAAGACTTGGTAGCAACAGACACTGAGGTTTCAGTGAACACAATAGGCGCATGCTAAACGCAGAAGGTGTCCATGCCAAAACTCCAAGGTGTACATCACTATTGACCCAAAAGCACAAAAAATGTTGGCTACAATATGCTCAAAATTATAAAATAAGCCACAGAAGTTTTAGGATTCTGTTCTGTGGAACAATGAAACAAAACTGGAACTGTTTGACCAAATGGATCAACGGTATGTCTGGAGGAAGAAGGATAAGGCATAAATTGAAAAGAACACTCTGCCTACAGTTACGTATGGTTAGGACTGCTTTGAAACCTGCAGCGTGTGGAAGGCAAAATGGATGCATTGAAGTATCAGGAAATCCTAGGAGAAAACGTAATTGCGTCTGTGAGGAAGCTGAAGCTTTGGCGTCAATGCACCTTTTAACAAAGACAATTCCTCTGTTTGGTTGCAGAAGAAGTCCTGGAAAATTCTATAGTGGCCATCACAATCACCTGACTTGAACCCCATAGAAAATCTCCCGGTTAGCAATGGGCTAAGATTCCTCAGGAATGCTGCCAGAGCCTGGGGTCTGGCTATGCACCTGGTTTGCAGCAAGCCACAACAGCAAAAGGGAGCTCAACTAAGTACTAAAGATGGCTGCATGAAGGGTTTGAATACTTTTGACACTGGAGAAGTCATTATAAGTTGCGTTTTCGGTTGAATTTAGGAAAACCACTTGAAGCATTCATTGTGTGGATCTATTTCAATTGCCTTTGTTTGGTTTGTTTATTGTAAACAGGTGAAAGTGTACAACATGTACACTCACAGAATTACTTGATAAATATCTTGTCACTATAACTGCCTGTGACATCACACACATAATATACCCACAGAGTGATATGATAAAGATCCTGTCACCATGACTGCTTTGACATCACAAGCAGAGTGCACTCAAAGAATGACATGATAAAGACCCTACCACTTTGACTGCCTATGACATCATGCAAAGTACACTCAAATGATTATATGATAAAAACTCTGTCACTATGACTGCCTATGATATCACACACATTGTACACTCATAGAATTACATGATAAAGACCCTGTCACTATGTCTATGACTGCCTATGGTCTAGGTCGGTTAAAGTCTTTCTGTCAGCATATAGATAAGCACAACTGCGGGGTGATGTTTGAAATATAATGTCTGTCTGTGCTAATTTGCATGTCAAGTTGGGAATTCTGAGAGAATTGTTAAAACATGATTTCCCAGAATTTCTGTGAATACTGTGGCCACGGTGGACTTTTCCTAAGGTCCTACTTGAGATACATAGATGACACGCAACAGTAATTTCTGACTCTAAAATGTAGGTAACAGAATGTTCCTTCCTTGCGATGCGTAGAATCAGCCTGTTCGATAATTGGGTTAATCCTTGCTTGTGAACCAAACATTGTGTTTAATATACAGTTTCTCACAAAAGTGAGTACACCCCTCACATTTTTGTAAATATTTTATTATATCTTTTCGTGTGACAACACTGAAGAAATGACACTCTGCTACAATGTAAAGTAGTAAGTGTATAACAGTAAATTTGCTGCCCCATCAAAATAACTCAACACACAGCCATTAATGTCTAAACCATAGGCAACAAAAGTGAGTACACCTCTAAGTGAAAAATTGGGCCCAAAGTGTCAATATTTTGTGTGACCACCATTATTTTCCATCACTGCCTTAACCCTAATGGGCATGGAGTTCACCAGAGCTTCGCAGGTTGCCACTAGAGTCCTCTTCCACTCCTCAATAACGACATCCTGGAGCTGGTGGATGTTAGAGACCTTGTGCTCCTCACCTTCTTTTTAAGGATACCCGAAGGATGCTTAATAGGGTTTAGGTCTGGAGACATGCTTGGCCAGTCCATCACCTTTACTGTCAGCTTCTTTAGTAAGGTAGTGTGTTTGGGGTCGTTGTCATGTTGGAATAATGCCCTGTGGCCCAGTCTACGAAGGGAGGGGATCATGCTCTGCTTCAGTATGTCACAGCACATGTTGGCATTCATGGTTCTCTCAATGAACTGTAGCTCCCCAGTGCCGGAAGCACTCATGCAGGCCCAGACCATGACACTCCCACCACCATGCTTAACTGTAGACAAGACACACTTGTCTTTGTACTCCTCACCTGGTTGCCGCCACACACGCTCAACACCATCTGAACCAAATACATTTATCTTGGTCTGATCAGACCCAAGGACATGGTTCCAGTAATCCATGTCCTTAGTCTACTTATCTTTAGCAAACTGTTTATGGGCTTTTTTGTGTATCATCTTTAGAAGAGGCTTCCTTCTGGGACGACAGCCATGCAGACCAATTTGATGCAGTGTGCGGTGTATGGTCTGAGCACTGACAGGTTGACCCCCCCCTTTCCCTTCAACCTCTGAAGCAATGCTAGCAGCACTCATACGTCTATTTCCCAAAGACAAACTCTGGTTATGAAGCTGAGCACGTGTACTAAACTTCTTTGGTCGACCATGGCGAGGCCTGTTCTGAGTGGAACCTGTCCTGTGAAACCGCTGTATGGTCCTGCCCACCATGCTGCAGCTCAGTTTAAGGGTCTTGGCAATCTTCTTACAACATAGGCCATCTTTATGTAGATCCAAAAATAGTATAGTTAAAAACATATACCAGCGAGGGAGCCACTATCACAAATGTGCAAATATAATTACCATTCAGATTGTTGAATATGGCATGTAATAGAAACACAAGAGAAAATATACATAGTGAAGAATTTAATGACAAAAGGAAAAAATAAAAACAATGGATAAATTCACAAAATAAGTGGCACAAAGACAAATATATCGGTTTGTACTAAAGAGCTTGTCAGCCACCAACGAGCTAAGTCCCCATACAGTTGATATCAGCTATTGGTACCTCAGGATGTCAGTCACTCACTGTATTCACCAGTCTTCAAACCAATGTGAAAGAAGCTTTATGTTGTCCTGCAGGTCTGACAGGTATTACCTTTTAGCCTTTAGTCCTTGGGGATATTCCAAACTGCTCACTGCTCGACGCGTTTCGTCTGGCGACTTTATCAAGAACATCTTTATGTAGAGCAACAATTCTTTTTTCAGATCCTCAGAGAGTTCTTTGCCATGAGGTGCCATGTTGAACTTCCAGTGACCAGTATGAGAGAGTGTGAGGATAACACCAAATTTAACACAGCTGCTCCCCATTCACACCTGGGACCTTGTAACACTAACGAGTCACATGACAATTGGGAGGGAAAATGGCAAATTGAGCCCAGTTTGGACATTTCCACTTAGGCGGGTACTCACTTTTGTTGCCAACAATTTAGACACTGATGGCTGTGTGTTGAGTTATTTTGAGGGGGCAGCAAATTTACTCTGTTATACAGGCTGTACACTTACTACTTTACATTGTAGCAGAGTGTCATTTCTTCAGTGTTGTCACATGAAAAGATATAATAAAATATTTACAAAAAAGTGAGGGGTGTACTAACTTTTGTGAGATATTGTTCATTTACACACAAACCATCCAGCGGCTCCTAGCTTGTTGCCTGCACGGCCTCTTGTCGTATTTTGTTCCTTATTTTCTGAGCCCGTTACTTCCCACCTCACTCTCAGTCAGACCTGCATCACGCTGAGATGGGGCCTATTCATCATGTGCTAAAAGCCCCCAGCAGACTTCTTTTGGGCAGGGTTAAGCCATTCTCTTCCAGCCCCTCTCATTTCCAGGCTGACAATGGGATTAATTGCTAAAACATTTGACTGTTCAATGGAATTCCCCTAATTCCACCATGAAAAGTTAGACGCCATTCACTGAGTTTTTTAATTGACCTTTTATTATGTTCGAAAGACAGTAGACTCCCCTGCAGACTAAGTGTAGGACAACCATAAAATCAGACCCCGAACAAAGAAGATGAATCAAACCGGCACAATGGAGGTCCTTGGGATACCATATTTATCCCACCGCTCTGCTTTCCCCAATAACTGCAGAGCTTTCAAAGATCACAAGGTTTGGTTAACTTGACCGTAATATACGATGGCCACCAACACATTTATATTAAGCAGGAATGAAATATTAAACTATTATGGCCTTTTCTAAACTTCTTAAATGTCATCAATTCACATTTTAGTGCAGAACACGGAGTGCGTAGATTGTAAACACTTCGGTCTGTATCGCTTGTGTTGCCTTAATTATGAATACAGTGCGCCACTCTTGTAGGTGCGCTATGGAGTATGTTGGAGCTTTATAAATAATATATAATAGACAACGTTATCAACACACAGTGTTTTATTCACTAACAATGCTAACTGTAGTAAACTGAAAACCAAATTCCTGCTTATTTACACGAACACAAATATTTACTAAAGCGAGAATTGGAAATGAATACAAAGTGAATTTAAATCCCTATTATAGAATTATTACAGTTCGACTATTTTGACTTTCAATTTGAAGCTGGCGTTGAATAACCCTGTGAGTGTTTGAGGTTGGGTGCGATGACAGATTACATAGTGCTGTCTCTCTGGCAATCGAAGGGTTAACCAAGGAGGCTTTCGCAAAATCAGAACATTCAGGGAATCTGACCCAAACAGCGAGCGGTCAGTACACTTCCCAGTGAGTCCGCTAACTTGCACTGTGTACAAATTGTGCTGTACTATTGTACAAACCCTGCGGTGACCACACAGGAAGGGTGTGTGAAGCCAGAGAGCAAGCCGGCACACACACAGAGGGGAAACAAACTATTAAATCTATAATTTAACTATTTGATAGTTAAAGAGATGTGAAACATTGCTTGCACTCCTGCTTGTCGTGGGGTTAATGTGCAGCGTTAGAAGGTTCCATAATACTATAAACATTGGTGACATTTCATGCCGTCATCAAAATCTGTTTTCGGAAGACCCAATGAAGCCATAGTATGTTCTGATAATAAGTAATATCTGCAGCTTTGTACAGAGTGCCACATTGCACTGTGATATGGGATCTTCTAAAATTAGCATATTATGCCACTTCTGGTCCTAAAGGGGTTAAACAGCAACTTGACTACAAAACTGCAAAATGCAAGGCGGAACAGAGTATAAAACGTTTGCCAACTAGATTATATTGGCTTAATTTGGGCCGGGGTTATCAATTAATAGGATTGGGGGGGGGGTGGTGGGCACATAGCATCCAGCCAAGTAGCGTGTATGCCTATTGGCACATGGTGAGAAGCATCGCTCGGAAAGCAACTGTTTAAGCTGCTAACAACAAGAGACGTGCAAAGTGCTGCCGAACAGCTTCCACATGGGCAGAAAAGTGTGAGATTGCGCATGCATGGTGTCAGGGGCGTGAAAAGGACATTACTGCACTAGGCTTTCTGCAATCCTACTGAAAGTCAGTCATTGGCTGTCAGGAGTGATGTCATACATTTATTTCTCAATTTAGGGAAAAGTCACCTAGACAGGAATATAACCGAACTAAGAATATTTTCACCTGTGATTTTATGTGACGCTCACCATTTAGACTGAAAATAAAATCTAAGAAGACATTTCCCTGCAAATCATGCATCCTAACACGTTGAGGGAGCTCCACATAAAACGTAATACACTGTAGATAAAAAAATACTTTTATTGGTAAAATTAAAGCATTGGCATACAGTGCACAGTTGCTGCATTTGTCTTTCTGCAACATGTCCTGGGCATAAACAGTGAATTAAGGTCAAAATAGCTGAATTGAAATTTTCTCCCAATTTCTCAAAAACTCAACGATTAGCTATTTTGGTGTACAATTTGAATTTCATTTTCAATTCCTGATAATTTTCACTACAGTTTTATATTTAAAGGGTAACTACGCACCATAACTACTTCAGTGATTCGAAATGTTCATGGTGTCTGTATCAAACACTGAACATACAGAATTGATCACCTCTGCAGCTGGGAGTGTAACTCCACCTCAAGCACCCTCATTGGGGTGTCAGCAGCCATCCCACATTTAGAGTTCCAGGCTGCCTAATGTAAATTTCATTGTATTTAATGTCAGCCATTGTTTGACACTCTCAGCCAATGAACGGCGATGGCTGTGGCTCCTGCAACTCTACAGAAGCCGGAAGTGCATCACCTGATCACTAGGAGGCCTAGGACACTGCGGGTCCCAGGTAAGAAGGCAAACCGTTGCTAAACTGGGTCAGGATACGTTAGGTATCGTAACCACTACAGTGGGCAGTAGTAATGATGCTTGGCGCAACCCTTTAACAGGAAAAAATACAACTGAAACACGCAGAGGACACCGACACAAAGATTTACAAAAATACACAGAAAGGAAACTGACACACAGACAATAACACACAGAGGACACTGACACACATTCATTGATTTGACACACACTGACACACATTCTCTCAAAAATGATTCAAGTACACCCAGCCTCCTTCATTTTGGAAGAGCTGGAGTGGATCCTTTCCGTGGGGTCCAGTGTGGGGCTTGTGTAATCTTTGTTCCCTTACATGCTGTTTAGTGATGCTGGGGCAGGAGTGATGTCATAACCGGCTCCAGACATAACGCAGGACGCACAAGGTATCAGCGCTCCCTTACCTCCCACTTCTGTCGCCCCTTTGGATACAGTACATTCAGGCAGTATAGGCACATGCCGTCTGGGCACAGCCATACGCCTCCTGGGGGGGCCTAAGACGGCCAGCCAGCTTTTGGTGTACACCCAGCTTGTGATGCACGTAGCCTAACGCAGGCTGAAAACCTGTGCTCTATCATATAATTATAGTGTGCAATGCTAGGTATGAGCACCAGAGGGAGCTAAGATACAGCATTCTAATCTGCCATATTGAGAGGAAACCTTTGCCACTGCTAATACTGACACTATAACTAATATTAAAGTCTCTGTATTTATCCACATTCCTCCAGGACACTTGGCAGAGCCCCCACTCCTGGCACTGGTTAACCTGCTAAAGGTTGGGAGATTTTTGAGAAAAATAAACAAAAAACAAAGTGTATATAAATATCACCCAGGAAACGTAACCAATGCGTGTGTACAATCACAAGAACATATACCGTAACGCGTTTCAGATCCTTCCTGTGATATACGGCAGTAGCCATTTATTAGGCATCAGAAAACAATGACAATTGAAAAAGCATATACACCAAAATAAAACCACATCTTAAAAAAATAACCTGTTTGATAATTTAAAGCTATCTCAATCCTTTAAAACACATAATAAAAATGATTAAGGAAAAGGCTTATTTGGGCTAAATGTAGCAATTTGATTGTCAGCAAATAAACCCCAAGCCAGACTGTAATTGCTCCACCACCCCAATCTAGTAATAAAACAAATTAATTAACAAAGAAATGGGGAAATATTGTCCAAATTGTACATCATGGTTTAAATGTCGCAGCTCCCTGGTCAGTTCTCAGCATATTGAATAGAACCCAATGACAGAGGGAGTGCAGGTCTCATAGCATAAGTCTGAGGATAAGGTCTATAACAAGGACGGGCAATGTAAGGCCACATTATTTACCAGTGAGCCTATTTGTTGGATCACTGTATTCAGACATCGAGAGGGAGCAACTTTGGCGTTTGGCTGTCCTGTCTGAAGTCAATATTTCTAAATTATTGCAAAGCTATTCTTACCACCAGGAAACAAACAACCTTTTTTTTAAACTATTAAAAAAGAAATCTACAACCACTTAATGGAATTATATCTTTTGGAACCTTGCAACCACGTGTAAAAAAAAAAAAAAAAGTCTTCTGCCCTTTAAAATGAGTGTGGCTGTATCATTTTCTGTCATTGGTGGCTTGTGTTAACCTTTTCTGTGAAGTGTGGCTGCATCGGGCATGGGTGACGAGTTAAATGGAAAGCAGCAAGATGATAAGAATTACCCCACCCCCCGTTACCATCTACTGCACTACAAAATATCTTAAAGGAACATCTAATCAATCAGTCCATGCAGAACTAATTCCTGGGCTATAGAAACCTGTATAAACTGGGCATGGAATGCTCGGTGTGTGAATGGGCATTGTCACTGCTCTGGGAATAAGCAACGAGATTCTAATAAATCCAACATCGCCTTCAATGGCAAATCATGAAATATTTCAGATTTATCACAGATTGAGAGCAGCAACCTCTCGTAAGCTTATGATTAAGTTCCCTGCTGGGTCTCTGTAACTCAGATGTTTTCTTGCACCGATGACCTTTTTTATGCTTCCAATAAATGCCCTGCAATACGTGTGACAGCAGCAGGAGGAAGGAGCCAACGCTCCATCATTAGAAATACATTATAAAAGTGGACACAGCAGGTGTGAGTATTAGGGTAAAAAGCTGCCACTCTAGAGGCACACTCCCAAAAGGCCCTATAGTGAACGAAGAAAAACGCTCAATCATTGACACTAAACTACCCCAGCGCTCACTTATCCAAGTAGTCAAACTCTACATTTTCTCTGCATAAAAAAATAACTATTCAACCAAGAAATACTGAAAAAGTATTTTCGGGAGCGCATGAATCTGTTAATATTTTGGAAAATATCTATTATACATTGTTGACTCCAGTTCATTCACAGCTGGTTCAATATAACAGCACATTAAAACTAGGTGATCATGGGACTTTGAGAACTGTAAATTTCCCTGTAGTTTTCCACTCCTGGAAGTACTGAGAACACTTTGATGGACTCTACATAACCCTTGGTCGTGGGGTCACAAATCTATAGCAGACGGTGGTCCGAGCCCCCCCAAGTCCGATAAACACCCAATTGTGCACTTGCTGCAATTAATCGTCTGAGTCAGTGTCGTGCCGCCGCTTGGCTTCACGTGGAGACTGTGACCTCCTCCTTCTTCGGGGAGGTGAGCGCCTATGGTCACTGTTTGGACTTCTTGTCCTTGTGGGGGGTCGTGCCAGCCGGCGAGGAGAGCCCTCTCTGGAAGAATGGGTGTCAGGGTAGCGATCACTGCGAGGCCTTGGTCTGTCCCTCTCCTCTGATGAATGCCTGTCATGCCTGCCGGCTCCAATCTGCCGAGACGATGACGGATGGCTTGTGGGGGGGCCGTCTTTTCTCCACCTTTCAAAAGAGAAGAACAGGTCAGACTGTCACGTTAAACAACAAGCCTATTGTAAGCGAGGGGTGTCCATTAGAAAAGGGTAAAAGTGCAAGAAGCAAGAAAACGGTGTCATTCAGCCAGCCATTGAGTACCCTAAACAGGAGATATAAAATATTGCTGGTTCTATTCTCAATACTCTCTAAACACTGAACAGATATCTTATAGCTTGACTTTCACTGTATTATATTTACACGTTATATAAAAATACCTAAAGAAACACAAGTAAGAAATATCTTTATTATAAATGTTTAAAGGAATAGTTTAGTGTTAGTTATACAAAGATGTGTTCCTAACACTAAAGTGTCCTTCTACCCCTGTGCCCCCCTCAATAAAAAATGAAAAAGCCTTTCAGCAACTTCGGTGCTGCACGCTGCTTCTCCTCCGAACACAAATATATAAACACACACACATACTATGGATTGTATCAATAACACACAATTATAACTTTTTCATCCATAATCAAAAGAGAATTTTCCCGATATCCTGTATTATTACTGCCAGCAGTATGCTTCAAAAAATCTAAAGACCCTCTCCTATAGGTAAGTGGATGTTTTTTAGGAGGTTTAGAACCGACGGTGGGCGCCCGTAAATTTGTGATTGATTTGTGCTCCCGTTCAGATACTATTTGTTAAAGAGCAAATGCCTTTACAATCCTAATCTTGGCTTTCAGGGGAGTATCGGACATAATAATGGCCATTAGGGCACTAAAAACAGCCATTCCATTTCACATGAGATCATGTTGGAGCTGCACACATTTTGTTTAAAGATATATACTATATAATTGCTAGCAGTTTTTTCTCATCTTCCGTACACTGAACATGAGTAAGTGGTAATCAAATGGCACAACAGCTCCCTCTAGTGTTGTGTGTGTGAAATGGGCCTATATTAAATTATTTATTTTTTTATAAAATATTTTACCAGGAAAGATACATTGAGATTTCTCTCGTTTTCAAGTATGTCCTGGGTCCACAAGTCATTGCATTGTTACAATTAGGGTACAATAAAATACAAAAACAATATTAATACACAATAAATACAAAATTTAACATAGAATAGGTAGGAAATATATGATCAACCATGATAGGTGCATTGTTTTGAGGTATGTAGAGAATGAGGCATTCACCCACAGCTATACATTCTATATTTTAATATATTTTTATCTACATAGTTTGATAGATTTAGCTGTAAAAACATATGAGAGGAACACCCTGGGTGATAGGCTAATTGTGTCAGCCATCTATCACGAGCACCCAGTGCAAGACTTCTTCAGTGAAGTCAAGGAAGATAAAGGGTTAAGCTGACGGGCACAGTCTAAAATAAACTGAAATTTAAAATTAAATTGTCCGTAGACAGTCTACCCTCCAGGTACCATAACAACTTTACTAATATTAAGTTGTTATGGTGCTCAGAGTGTTCCTGTAACTAGATACATTTTTTCCATCCAAATATAAAAAAATATAAATTAAAACTGTGGCGAAACCGACCTCGCCACTGGGCATTGGAGAAGACTGATTGCCAGCCTCCTGCCATGTGATTATGGCTCCTGGGATGTATTGCCCTTTAAAGACATGATTTGTGCATAATGGATTTGTGTTGTGCTGCTGCTGGCCCTTTAAGATCCATCTGGGGACATACTGTTGAGTTACTGGGTGGCCACCATTTCATGTATCAGAAGCACATGGTGAGAACAATGGATGAAGCACATGGTGACAAAAATGGATGGCGGCCATTTTAACTTACAGACACGGTTTGGACTTTTCTACACGGTGCCATCTCGCCGGTATTTGGTGCACAAAGACATCGTGCAGTAGTTTTAAACTATACAGCAGGGGACACATTATGCAGTAATTATTTTTCATATAGCCTGTATATGTTCTGCTAAATCTGCATTAAACTGTATCTTCCAAACTACTGAACGGATCTGGGTGAATTTTGGATATGTGGTTCACGCAGATCCCCCGGTTCCAAGGATATACTTTTATGGGGTTATTGCATGTTTTGGGGTCCCTGTGATATGTTTATGGGGTCCCTGTGATATGAATACTGTATTTCTCTGCCTGTGATAATTATATTAACCATTGTGTTCAGTAATCATATCACAGGCAAAGGGGAGGATTTTGTGTGGGAGTGTCTGTGTGTATTGTATGGATTGATTGGTTATATTTCAAAGCCCTGTGGGCGGTGCTATGTTTGTGGATTGTGAATAAAAGAGGCTGTATGTGCTAGTACAGGCAGTTCTGCTTGACCTCAAAACGAAGTGTCGTTTCGTTATTGGCGGAATTGGATTGTATGCTGATTGCCAGGAGTGTAAGCTGATTGTATGCTTTTCCTGTTCAGTTGCTTACAGCATTCATATGCTTGAGAACATTCGTATGCTTCTCCGGTTCTGTGGTTGTGGTGTCTGCTGCAGTGCTTGGAGTCCTCAGGAAGCGCTAGGAGCATCCTTCAACGCAGGTACCCCGTTGGGGTGCCAGGTGATCCGTTACAAAAACTTTTTAATTTCAGCACATGTAGACTCTCAAAAATGGAGGAAATACTCAGAGGTAACTTACCATTTTTCTGTTTGGACTTTCAGCAAATACAAATGTGATGTTTGGGTTCATTTTAGATATTACTTAGCTGTCATTTTATTTAAGCCCCCTCCTTCACAAGTGGCAAGTCGAGTGGGTGCTAACAATCAAAGGGTCGAGTGGATCAATAACATTTTTCGATGTCAGAAGTAAAAGCACAAAGGTTGATATCAAGGTATCAGTATATGTTGAAGACTGGTTTACCTCTCTTGGTCATCACAAGAAGACGAAGAGGAAGTTGAGTCGGCCCTGTGACGTCTCTCCTTCTTCAGCTTTTTCTTTCCTTTGTGTTTCTTTTTCTTCTTATTTTTCTTGGCTTTTTTATGTTCAGATCTGCGAAACCGGACACAATACAATAACATCAACAGGAGGCTCTGCCATAAATTTCAACGTAAGAGAATAAATAGTTGCAGCGCACTCAGACTACAAAAACATATAATACAAAGAAGGCTACTAAAATGCCTATCTGAGAATAAATATGGGGATTTGGTTCCACCATATGGCAATATGTTGTTAAGCCCACCACTACTTTCAAAGTACCCCAATATTGGTGGGTCCTACGCTAAAAATGTGGGGGACAAATTAAATAGTACTAGTGTTGAAAATAACAAGTGTTGAATTAAATCCTGATAAGAGCATAGTGAGTATACAAAAATGAGTGATGAAAGCAATTAAAAACAGTGTTAAAACTAAACAAATAATGTGTTAGTGCTAAAATGAGTATACTCACTATTGCAGATGATATCTGTGCTGACTGGAGAAAATAATAAAAGTGACTTGACTATTGAGAAACTCTTCCTATTTATACACACCTGTGGCCACCTCTAAAGAAGCCGCTGAAGCTGGGGGGCCTGGGCGGGGTGCTTAACCCCTAAGGAATCTGGTCTGGATTCCAAATATAATGTATACAGAAAAAGGATAGGGGGCACTCCCGGGACCTGCACTTTGCATGAAAGCTGCTGCCGCAGTGACCAAACTTCATACATAAGAGAATAAATAGTTGCAGCAAACTCAGACTACAAAAAAATATAATACAAAGAAGGCTACTAAAATGCCTATCTAAGAATAAATATGGAGTTTGGTTCCAATAAATTCCAACGTAAGCTTACCACCAAACAATGTCCCAAAACATCCAGATAAACAAATCAGGGTAAGAATGCAGCTTAGAACTATTATGATATTATGATACCCCACTCTCCGGCAGGTGGAACTAGAACTCCCCCAATGAACTCTGTCCGACATATATATATATAAATGAAACAAGGGGGGGTTGGCTGCACTCACCTGAACATGCATAAATGGGGGTGCTGCTGGGGGCCAAATAATACAAAACACAAGATCCAGCGCACTCACCTATCCACTAAACAGCAACTTCAATGTTGACAGATTTTATTAGTTTTTTTAAAAACACCTAATCTAGGCAAAAATAATGGGGGTTTAGTTACATTATATGATCATACATTGCATAAGCCTGCCACAACGTCAATGTACCCCACCTTTGGCAGGTCCTACACTAACAGCCTAATGTCTGCTCTTATGAGATTAACCACTTCCTTGAGGAAAAAATTTCCATCTGGGGCTCTCTGCAGCACAAGGCTATATATATATATATATAGAGAGAGAGAGAGAGAGAGAGTAAAAACCAGTAAAACCATTATTTATAGAGTAAAACCACTACAGGTGGTCCTTTGCGACCTACCTGTTTTGCGACGGCTCGCACTTACGACCAGCTCTCTAATGTGAGGATTCAAGGGATTCCCCACGTTAGAGAGCTGGTCTATGTTCAGGAAATTTTTCCTGAACATAGATTAGAGGGATTTCCCGTCTGGTCTATGTTCGGGGAAATTTTCCCGAACATAGATTAGAGGGGATTCCCTGCTCTGGGGCGTATGTCTACGTTCGGGGGAAATTTACCTGAAGATAGACCTGCACTGGTGCGCATGCGCCTCACCAACCAATTTGTAAGGGAGGAGCATCTGTATATATAGAGAACTTTAGGTAACTGGTGAATAATCGTATGTTAAAATAGCCTTTGCCGCATTTCGTATGAACGACCACGAGGTGGCGGCTATCTTGTTCCCACGAACGCAGGCAACTGGTGTTTGGGCATGAATCTCATGGAACTAAAAATCGGACACAGAAACTCCTGAAAACCGCTGGACTTCCTTCATCGCTTGCGTTCGGTTCTACCCCACTTAGAAAGGCGCTGTTCGGTGGAAACGTTCCCACGAACAAGGGAAACAGGCTACACAATTAAATTAAGGATTATGTTCGGTGTTTTATGTACTCTTGTGCTCCCGAAAAGAGACCGACCGTTAGCCCTGATTCCCTGGAACTGTTTTGGGCATTGCACCATGTGCACGGTCGGTCAAATAATTGACTTCCATGAAAATCCCTGAACTGATCTGGGTGATTTTTGGATATGTTGGCCACCCAGATCGGGGAGATGTGACTTTTGTGGTGTTTTCATGTGTTTTGGGGGTGCTTTTGGTGTTTGTTAAATTGTATGTTTTTGTAACTGAGAGATAATTTAATTATATGTTTGTGTCCTCAGGTAATTATCTCTCAGGTACAGGGGAGGGGTGTGTGGAATGTTTGCTTGTAACTAACCTCCTCTCAGGTCGAGTGGGGAATGCCCCTGGAATGTGATTAAGGAAACCTCTTGCATGGGGAGTTACATAAAAGGCCTTGTGTGGCTCCCATTAAACTTCCCAGCATAGAGCCTCATCTCGTGTGCGGGGAATTACTATAATATCACTTGCGCTTTAAGAGCTACACTGCTATACCGTCTTGGAGGAGAGGCCTTTCACTGGGAGCTGGATCCAGGAGTTTGGTCCAGGGTGAGAATGGACAGTGAGACCCCAGCCAAGCTATTGCAGCTAAGGGGCTACAGTGGTAATGATGTCCGGTGGAGCGCTTTGGGTACTCAGCGGCAGGAAGCAAAATTGGCGGAGGTACCCAGTCGGGGTGCCAGGCGGTCCGCCACATCTGCTGGCAGCGGTGGGAGTGAGAGTGAAAGTGAGAGGACAAGCACCCTGGAGACACCGGAATCCTTTGGAGTTACAAATAGAAGGCAATGCTAGCATTTGTGCAGCACCCCTGGTTGCGGAGGAGCTCAGCGGAATAGAGCGAGCTGGCCTCCAGTCAGCGTTCACACTCTCGGAAGAGAGTGAGCCCGAATGGAGGGATGTAGTCCGGAGGGGACGCTGGGACGATAAGATACTGGACAAATTTAAAACATAACAGTGGCGCCAACATAAATAACATTAGTAAACAGATATTTAACAAAATAAAATAACACCAACTATGGCTATAAGGACATTCAACTTAAACACAGGTTCTGATGCAATTATCCACTGGGTTTTTGTTATGGCTGACGGAGATATGCCTTATGGCTCGGTAATGTAACTAGCTGACCAGAGCACCCATCTGTTAGCTTTCTGCTCTCCTCCTAGTGTGTCCTCCATTTATATCGTCTCTGAGACAACTATTATGTTACCCCCACTGTAATTTATATCCATTTTCCCCAGATCTTCTCATATATGTTGATTTTGCACGTTATAATGAAGGCCATTTTTTCGAGTGTTTTGATATTTGATACCGTCTCTCTAATTGTTTGGATTTCTGGGGTTTGCGTGGATTTCCTAAGTTGGGCAATACTGTTTTTCGTGGCTATCATAATTTGAATGAGCAATGCGGTTTCGTGCTGTAGCACTCCGTGAGAGAATATATGTAGTAGATATGTCCGTGACATTGTATATTAATTGTTGAATTTGTTTCCAAAAGGAGACACTCTTATAACATTGCCAAATTATGTGGCTTAGAGATCCCTCCACCTCCTTGCATATCCAGCAAACAGGAGAACTGCCTGGGAACATGTGTGTGAGACGCTGAGGCGTTAAGTCCCATCTCAGCCATAACTTGTGTGCTGCCTCGATGTGCTGAATACAATGTGTGGCTGCTCTGGTCAACCTGAATCATTGCTCTATACCATTGAAATGGCTACCATTCTCCATTTAAGTCCTTCTCCCATTGTGCTATAAAGTGCAGTTTGTCCCGTTTCGCTATGTGCAACAATCTTTTATAGCATATCGATAAAGGTTTAGCTTTGACAGGTCTGCCCATACACATTATTCCAAAGTCATGCATGTGAGCACTATCTACCTTAACCACTTTTCATTTTGTTACTATATGTTTTATCCTGATATAAGTGAACGGCTCTGGATTTGTCAGCCCATATTTGCGTTGTGCATCTGGGAATTGCATTATACCGTTTTTGGTCAGCACATGTTGAATCCTCGTTATTCCTCCCCTCCCGCAAGTCCCTACATCCAAATCCCTTGTATGGTATGAGACCAGTCAATATCGTGTGAACTTCTAACATGTCTTTTTTGGCCTCCAGTCTGCCAGGAACGTATCCTCTATACATCTCAATGGATCCTCCAACCCCTACAAATCTTAACAAGCTGCCAAGGCACGTTTTACCTGCTTTTCTTTTGTTCCTCTACTGCTTCAGGCTTCTGTTTCTCAGTCACAATTTCTTGGCCATTTCCAGTTTTCTGATGCTGCATTTGTAAAAGTGATATTGGTCATTTTTAGCACGTTCTACGGTCCATATTTACAAAATAATGCAGATACCAAAATATTGCAACGGTGCATCTCTTTAAATCATCAAATTGTGCAAACAATTCATAGATTACTTCTGTAAAGAATGAATGTCATCAATATATTAAGCTAGCAAACGTACAGAAAATATTGTTTTACAGCAAGACTTTAAACTAGGAATTATTAGCATTGTGGGAGTCAGAGACAGTGTATCTCATTGTTAGTACTGAGTAATGAGACAGGGTACAATATAAAGACACGCACATTGTTACACAGTTACATAGGAATCGAGGCTGAAAAAGACTCAAGTTCAACCGTTAAAACCCACTCCTTTAAGTTGTTGATCCTACCCTACCATTTATAGCTATATTCTGTTATGTCACAAAAAAGGGGAAAAATACCTTGACTACATAATGGCAAACGTATTTCTCCTTCAATTTACAACCTGTTCACTTATATGTTAAATAAATAAATATATATTTATAATCAAAAAATACCAGCAAAATACCAAGGGTTTGTAAGTCTTTCTTCTTCATTCAAGTAGATCCAAGAGAGGTCGACGTTTCAGCCCCTAAACGGAGCTTTCACCAGGACATATTATGTCCCCTAGAATGCCGGTATTTTTTTTAATATTATCTATTACGTGACCTGAGCATCGGGTACTAAACTTTCAAGTTGGAGTGCAAGTGCCTTGGACTATTATATATATCTATCCATATAAAGATATGCAATTCTTTAATTCTTGTTTCATAAGTTATTCTATTTTTTTTTATTAAAAAAAAAACAATAGAAAAAACATACGGTAAAGATGGAGAAGCCCATTTTTGTCGCCTCTACGTCTTCTTTAGAAAGCATGAGTCGGCTGGAGTTCGTGCTGCGGATAGAATTGTGAGATATAAACATAAGTGTGTGCAGTACAGAAACCCAAGGAATGTGGAATAATGTAGCCTGGGAACATGGAGAGCTGGGCCCCAAGTAAAGATCTGCCACCACATTTGAAAAGGATGACTTCTTTAATAGTTCCATGTGGGTGGAATGAGCTGCTTTATGCATTAATCATGGGTGATATCCAAGCAGAAGTAGCTTAGATGCTCCAGAGAATGGTTCTTCAAACAGATATCTGAGCAGGAAGGGAGGGTAATCACAAGACATTGACTGCAGTCAACAAACACATGGGTTGTGGTCTACAACGGCTGTTAGGATGCTAGCAACCTCAAAAGATTTTACTTTTCAGTCACAAGGAAACATGACTTGGGCCCGACGGCCATAATGTTGTATTTTTGGGTCTGCTTGTATAATAAACTTGCTTGTATCCTATCAGCCATTGTAATCCGTTCCCAACTTAGTGGACTTGTGACGCTCCCCTTGGGTGCGGTGAGATACTTGTGAATACTGACTGCAGCCAATTAGAATGAACTCTCATGGTCAGTCATAATGTTTATCTGCTGTACTTACTAGGACAAATCTATAATCAAAGCTCTAATTTACAAAGTGTAACAGAAAATAACCCCAAATGAAATAAAATTGTACCTTGAGCTTCCCAAACCTAGGACTCTGTCTACATCCTTTTCGTCTCGTTCAGACCCTTCACGTTTGCAGATTTCAGCAAATTCCTGTGATGAGGAAAAGAAATCCCAGGGTAAGTTATATTTATAAACACCAAGAACTCATTGCAATAAAGGTCAAACTGACCCTTAGTAATCGCTTTTAAGAAAATAATGACTTTAGGCAATCAATACATTTAAAACAAATACTGAATAAATTGGTACATGTATAAATATAAACATGAACATTAACACAAAATAAATGCATTGTTACAACAATATTCAATATTTTCATTTGTCTGTTTTATTATTAAAGAAAAGGGAGAAATAGAATTCATATTGCGTAATATTTGTTAACACAAGTCTTGCCTAAGACTTCTTTAGATTCTTAAGAAAGAAAGAAAGCCATGCATGCAATTAATTATGCATTTTCTCATTAGGTTATATCTAAAGACAACTTGCAAAAGCCTTTACAAGCCTTCTAATCCCACCCAGACTTTCTATGGCTGTCCAATCACAGACTTCCCAATGCAGCTCAATAAGGAGTCTTTGCAAGGCAGGTACTCTGGGCAATTGCTGTCTATTGAGTTTAGCTTCATTAAAATAAACAAACCAGGAAGTAACAGGAATGGTAGTCTGATTGACAGCCAGGCAGGTAAAAGAAAGTTCATTTAAAAATAATGCTAGTTTTTGTTCAAAAAGGTATACAATCTTATAAGACATCCATGGAGCGTGACAGGTTCTCTCTGCATTTACATTTCAAAACATTTCCAACATGGACATGCTATATGTCGGCCCTAAAGATGACATAGTCTCCAGAACGCACGTGTTTTCAAAGTTTACAATGTCTTTTTAAACTAATCTTGAAGTTTTCCCATATGTAGCAGTTTAGTAGACTTACCTCTTTGCTGAGACCCGTGGGCTTTCGTTTTATGCTCTTGTAACCTCTGTAAGAACAATACATGTTGTTAGTATGATTTTTTTTTTACAAGTCCTCTTACGGGTGTGACATTAGTTGCTACACGGTTTACACTGATGGCATCTTGACAATCCGAGGCTAAAGGGTCAGAAAAATTCACTGTTGGTGTTTGAAATACACTTAATGAACTTTAAGGCTGGACTTGATTTCTTTAAAGTCTGCACAATTTAAGAAGCGGATAGCTGCCACCAAAATCATTATTTTCAATGGAAACTCATGCTACGCAGTTTCATTTATCAGAAAAACAGACAGATGCCGTTCAAGACCTCATATTACTGGAGGGAGCGTTGTTTCGAAGAATGTTAGAGGAAGGTGTGTAATACAGTATATCATGTAAAAAGAGACCTCACTGCATTATAGTGTGCAGAGACCCTTTAACCATGTGAGCACTGACTTCCTATAGACCTGCTAATGTCAACCATACAAGCAGCTTCTAATAGACATTCCAAACTCAATTTCTGGAAGTATAAAAATGTTATCTATATTTCATGTTCGTGAAATTGCCAAACAAGCACAAAGAATAAATATCATACTGTTATATGCTTCCTGGCCGGTACATTAATTTGTAAGAGCATACTGTGCATAGTGGATTAAATCCATATACAATATGTGGATTAATAGAATGACTTAAACAAAGCTTGCTTCTACCTCAGGGCTCAAAATGGCAGTCTTACCATACTAGCCAGGCCTAAACGTTACTTATAAACATCATTTTGTTTTTATTAATAAATAGTGCATGCAATAATAATATACAATGTCACAAAATGAGTGAACTAAAAATGCAGATATATATTTGACAAGTGCATAATATCACAGTATACCATCAACCTAAATGCACCTATGTGCAAAAATGTCAAATTAGTCGCAAATCCCTATTTTAAATATATATTGAACTTAGTAACAGTGATGTTGAAATGAGAGGTGAAGATCTGTGTTTGTATTTGGAAAGAAAATATTCTATGAAAAGGATATATAATAAGTGCACATCGTATCATACTGTTGGGAGATAGAAATAGATACAAATGCCAGTCAACATGAGGTAGCCATAGTGTGAAACGTGTGTTGGAGAATTGGACTTTTAATTAAAAAATTTGTGTATTTTTTATTCATTTAATTGTTATGTATCCAATAAAATTTTGTCTTCATTCAACTATATTGAGTGGCATCTATCTTCATTCTAAGAACCTACTCGACCCATCATGTGAGTAACTTCTATAGCCATGTTTATCCATTTATATCTCCCAAGAGTAATATACTATGTGCAGTATGTGTGCAGGAATGTCATAATGCCCAATTTCTCCAGCCTTACAATATTCATTTAAAAACTGATTATAAAACCCTACAATAAACAAAGGTAAGTCTGCTTGTGCCTCCGATATTCTATTTATCTATCTATGTGAAAATTAAAGTATCTACAATATATCCGGGGAACATGTAACTGCTTATAAAAACATGACAGTAACATTAAAGGGATCCTATAGTGCCAGGAAAACAAATCAATTTTCCTGGCACTATAGGCTCTTGGAGTGCCACTTACCTTAATCCAGTGTCGGGCTCCCTCGGCACTGGTGACCTTTCCTCCCCCGCCGACGTCAACTCCCGAGTGGAGCCGAATGCGCATGCGCGGCCAGAGGAGCGCAGGCATTCAAACCCACCCATTGGAAAGCATTAGTCAACGCTTTCCTATGGGGATCTTTTTTGATGCTGGAGGTCCGTGAGGACGTCCAGCATCAAATAAGTGCGATTTACTCTGTGTAAATAGTGGAAGCACCTTTAGTGCTATGTTTTCAGCTGCAGGGTTAAAACTAGGGGGGACCTGGCACCCCGACCACACCATTGAGCTGAAGTGGTCTGGGTGCCTATCGTGGTCCTTTAACAGACACTTTAGTAGATACAGGGCTATTTATGAGAAAATGGCATTATAGTAAATGAGAGACAAATAAAAAAATAAAACATTTCCGACAGTCCCATGCACCAACATGTCAGCTCTAGGGGGTCACGCTGATTGTACCCCACTCCGGGTGACTCACAGTGCAGCCATCATCGCCTCCTCTTCTGCCTGTTTCACTGCAGCCAGTTCCTCTTCTCTTGACATCTGTCCTGCACCAGATTTCTGCTTTGCATACCACGTCAGATCTTTGCCCTTTTGCCACCTTCCCACTGGGGCCATAAGTGAGTTCCCTGCACAGACAGAAAAAAAAGAAACACTGTCTCTGTTCTTGCGAAATGCTGGATGTCACACAAATACTGAGACGAAATGCCACTTTGCAACGCACACACTAAAACATGATTCCTAACAATGCAGCACTGAGAATTGGCTATATTTTACATGTATAAATGACAGATTTAAAGGTACATTATAGTCACAAAGCCAACTTTAGCTTAATGAAGCGGTTTTGGTGTATAGATCATGCCCCTTCAGTCTCACTGCTCAATTCTCTGCCATTTAGGAGTTAAATCACTTTGTTGATACAGCGCTAGTCACACCTCCCTGCACGTGACTTACACAGCCTTCCTAAACACTTCCTGTATAGTCATCTAACGTTTACACTTCCTTTATTGCAAATTGTGTTTAATTTAGAATTTCTTATCTTGCTCTGTTAAAAATCTTTAAGATCCTGCAGGAGCCTCCTGTATGTAATTAAAGTTCAATTTACAGAGCAGGCGATAAAAACTTCTAAACAAATTAATATCTGATTGAAAATTAAACCCTTTTTTATGCGGGCTGTATGAGTCACAGCCATGAAAGATGTGGCTAGGGCTATAGGGACAGAAACAAAAGTCATTTAACTCCTATATGGCAGAGAATTGAGCAGTGAGACTGCATGATCTATACACCCAAACTGCTTTATTAAGATAGAGTTGATTTGATGCTTCATGGGTCCCTTTAAGCAATCAATTACACTGAGAGTTTTTAAACACTCAGTTCACATAGCCAGTTACAATCCTCCTCCTTGCAATTAGGAGAATTTACAAAACAAGTTAAAAAACAAATGGCCTCAAATTAATAAGCTTTTCAAAATTTTCCAAAAAATGTATCTACAATAATCCCCATAGACTTCAATGGTGACATGTTAATAAATAATTTGTAAAGTTTTTCTAACTGTATTGAATCACGTTCATTACTGGGTTATGTAACATTACCTGAAGCTTCTGTACATCACTCTTGTCCTTCACTAACAGCACCGTAATGTACACACACATTTAATAACACGTGTCCCACTCTTTTATTTAGGGTTTAGTATTGAGTCATTTTGTAACGCTTATTAAATCGAAGCCTAAGTTGGAAAAAATGTCTAGTTTAGATACTCTTCTCACAAGTCCCAAATCAGTTCTCCACAATTCAAACAAGATTAAAAATCCACCATTGATTGTCTTTTACTGCAGTGCAAATGCTAATATTAGTCCTTTAGGAATTAAACCATTTGTGCATAAAATGAAAGGATGATTTTTGGGCCAAAATTACCCAAATAGTTCTCCCGTTGTTTATCACTTTTCACATCCTCCCAATTGAACTGGTCTTGTCCTCCCCGGACGCCACCGCGAGATGAGCCGAACATTGTAAAACTGTGAGAGAAATAAGGTGATAATTACAAAGATAATCTGGAATAATATGCGTAAAAATAGCCCTGAATAAAAAAGGAAAAAAGTACAGTTAATGTATTCTCTTTATTTCTCAAAATGAAAACACTATCAGAGAAAAACATTAACAGTGAAAACGACAAAAGATCTACTCTAACGCAAGTGTCACTTTTACATGGAAAATAGTTAAATATGCTCAATATTCACTTTACTTGGTAATTACTAACATTCTCAGATTTCTTATTTTACTGACATTTATTCTGCTTATGTTACCAACACTATCAACCTCTATTGTCTATTGACAATGTATATCAACATCTCACTCATCTCAATAAAACTATCTAGAGTGAGACAACAATAATACTATATTCCCCTCCCTAAGTGCCCTGTATAATTACTATATACCCCCTACCTGCCCTGTATAATTTGCCCGTGACCACCTCCTGTCCGTTGTCCGCACCCGTACGGCCAACTCACGCTTGCAGGACTTCTCACGGGCGGCTCCCTTCCTATGGAACAGCCTGCCTACCGCCATCAGACTCTCCCCTAGTCTTGCATCTTTTAAGAAGTGCCTTAAAACCCATATCTTCAGGAAAGCTTATGGCCTCCCAGAGTAGACTCTACCTCACATACCTGTCTCTTGCTCTCTCCTAAAGGGCAGCCCACCTTATTTGACTGCAAATTCCTGTCCTAATGTGTTTTACACCCCACCTCCTATAGAATGTAAGCTCGATTGAGCAGGGTCCTCTTCAACCTATTGTTCCCGAAAGTTTTTTGTAATTGTCCTATTTATAGTTAAATCCCCCTTGTGGCGAAATCGACCTTGCCACGTGTCCTTGGAGGGGGCTGCTTGCCCGCCTCTTGCCTTTGGACTATGGACCAGACTTTATGTGAATGTGTTAACCCAGATAGCTATGCCATGGAGCCCATTCGTGTAGTTAAAGACTTCGGCTCCATGGCAATTGAACTGTGTGAATAGGATCTGAGCGCTATTCGGTAGTTTTGTGCGCTCAAATCCCAGCTATCAGGGGATAGGTGAAATGTCTGTGTGTTATGTGTAAAAGGTGACTTTATGTATTTTAAAGTGTTTTATGTCTTTTTGCAAACATGTGCTCAATGGAGTCTGCCTCTATCCCTGGATAATTGGATTACTTTCCCCCATTGTCTCCAGGATAGAGGGCTCTGTAAAACCTGTTTGAGCCAGATAACCATATGCCAGCCAGGGCCCAAAAGATACTTTTACTAACTTTTGAACCCCTGGTCGGATTCATGCCATTTTTTAATATGTTGTTCCCCTGAATGGATTGATTGTGAATATGTAATTTTATGTGAATGTGATGTATGGTTTTAAAGTTATGAAAGTTGGGTAGAAAGTATGTTTTAACTGTATGTGTAATTGAGTTTCCTCTCAGGATAAGGGGAGGGAATATGTGGGATGTAACTGATATGTGATTGGTTGTTTTATACCTCCCTGTGGGCGATCCTGTATGCGAAAGACTGTAATAAAAACCAGGCTGGGTGTGCCAGCACGAGAGTTCCTGTTTTAACCCTCAAAGTGAAGTGTCGTCTCATTATTGGGGGAAGGATTTATTGTATGCTGTTCCAGTTTGACTGCTAGGAGAGTAAACCTATTCGTATGGTTCCTATTCAACTGTCTACAGCATTCACATGCTTGAGAGCATTCATATGCTCCTACGGTTCGGTGATTGTGGTGTCTGCCAGAGTGCTTGGAGTCCTCAGGAAGCGCTAGGAGCATCCTTTAATGGAGGTACCCAGTCGGGGTGCCAGGTGATCCGTTACACCCCTCTCATAATATTGTAAAGCACTACGGAATCTGTTGGCGCTATATAAATGGCAATAATAATAATAATATTAATAATAATAATGTTATTACTATACATTCCCTACCTGCCCTGTATGGTTACTGTATACCACCTACCTGCCCTGTACAATTACTGTATACCCCCTACCTGCCCTGTTCAGTTACTATATACCCCCTACCTAGGGAATCAACACAGTAAAGGAGGAGACTATATTTAAAAGAAGAAAAACTACCACAACAAGAGGACATAGTCTTAAATTAGAGGGACAAAGGTTTAAAAATAGTATCAGGAAGTATTACTTTACTGAGAGGGTAGTGGATGTATGGAATAGCCTTCCAGCTGAAGTGGTAGAGGTTAACACAGTAAAGGAGTTTAAGCATGCGTGGGATAGGCATAAGGCTATCCTAACTATAAGATAAGACTAGGGACTAATTAAAGTATTTAGAAAATTGGGCAGAATTGTTCTTATCTGCCGTCACATTCTATGTTTCTATGTTTCTACCTGCCCTGTACAATTACTATATACCCCCTACCTGCCCTGTACAATTACTATATAACCCCTACCTGCCCTGTACAATTACTATATAACCCCTACCTGCCCTGTACAATTACTATATAACTCCTACCTGCCCTGTATAATTACTATATACCCTCTACCTGCCCTGTACAATTACTATATAACCCCTACCTGCCCTGTACAATTACTATATAACCCCTACCTGCCCTGTACAATTACTATATAACTCCTACCTGCCCTGTATAATTACTATATACCCGCACCTGCCCTGTATACCCCCTACCTGCCCTGTATAGTTACTGTATACCCCCTACCTGCCCTGTATGGTTACTGTATATACTATACCTGCCCTGTATAGTTACTGTATACCCCATACGTGCCCTGTATAGTTACTGTATACCCCCTACCTGCCCTGTATAATTACTATATACCCCCACCTGCCCTGTATGGTTACTGTACACCCCCTACCTGCCCTATATAGTTACTGTATACCCCATACCTGCTCTGTATGGTTACTGTATACCCCCTACCTGCCCTGTATGGTTACTGTATACCCCATACCTGCTCTGTATAGTTACTGTATACCCCATACCTGCTCTGTATGGTTACTGTATACCCCATACCTGCTCTGTATAGTTACTGTATACCCCCTACCTGCCCTGTATAGTTACTGTATACCCCATACCTGCCCTGTATAGTTACTGTATACCCCATACCTGCTCTGTATGGTTACTGTATACCCCCTACCTGCTCTGTATAGTTACTGTATACCCCCTACCTGCCCTGTATGGTTACTGTATACCCCCTACCTGCCCTGTATAGTTACTGTATACCCCATACCTGCTCTGTATAGTTACTGTATACCCCATACCTGCTCTGTATGGTTACTG
>OW240915.1:10801055-10822299 GCA_933207985.1 Pelobates cultripes
TATTATTTTTTTTAAATTAAATCAATCCAGCCTTCTTAATATTGGGATAGCTGGGGGGATTTTTCACCAGTGCTGGCCAGGGTGCTGGGCAGGAAGGCGGACGGACATGCAGCCGGGTGGGTGGGCGGATGGGCAAGTTGTCATCAAGGGAGCTGTGATCTCTCTGCTCAGCTCCCTCGCGCTCCGCAGAGTGATGCCAGGAGCCGGACTGACGTCATATTCTGTCTCCCGGCATTACTGCGGGTCACGCAAGGGAGCTGAGCAGGAAGATCTCTGGGGAAAGTGCTCCCTCGCCAGGAAACAACTGGCTGCCTGCCCCGGGAGGGCCCAAAGGTCGTAGCATTGTCAATCATTATTTCAGCTGATGTCTGTTTTCTATAGTTGGACCTGGACGAGTTGCAACTAAGCCACCACCATAATTTTAGAATTTACAACATTGGAGGAGTGGGGGGGGGGGAGTGGGACTTTCTTTGTCAACTCCCACAGTCTTTATATTAGATTTCCACCTGATTAAATAATTACATCAGTTTTCTTGTAGTGTTTTTTCCCCCCGTTTTTATATATTTTATTTTAATTTACGAGAAAGGAACTTTTAGATGTTTCTGTTGAAAAATGTAAAATGTCAATTAAAACAAATTTTGTTCATATATTGATGCTCCCAGATCACTGGACTGGGCAGAGATTATGCACTGAATGTTTTCCTTTAACTCTCAGCATTCAGTTATTAAACATCTTAATGATCGGTCCCACTCGATTATGTAAATAATTAAAACATATTGTGTATGTTATTTAATGCAGCTCGTTAAAGGACCACTATAGTGCCAGGAAAACATACTCGTTTTCCTGGCACTATAGTGCCCTGAGGGTGCCCCCACCCTCAGGGTCCCCCTCCACCCGGCTCTGGAAGGGGGAAAGGGGTAATAACTTACCTTTTTCCAGTGCTGGGCGGAGAGCTCTCCTCCTCCTCTCCGCCTCCGTTACGCCCCGCCGGCTGAATGCACACGCGCGGCAAGAGCTGCGCGCGCATTCAGCTGGTCTCATAGGAAAGCATTTACAATGCTTTCCTATGGACGCTTGCGTGCTCTCACTGTGAAAATCACAGTGAGAAGCACGCAAGCGCCTCTAGTGGCTGTCAATGAGACAGCCACTAGAGGATTAGGGGGAAGGCTTAACCCATTCATAATTATAGTAGTTTCTCTGAAACTGCTATAATTATGAAAAAATGGGTTAACCCTAGAAGGACCTGGCACCCAGACCACTTCATTAAGCTGAAGTGGTCTGGGTGCCTAGAGTGGTCCTTTAAGGGAAGTCCTGAATATTTATTGTTATGTAATAGGATAGGTACCAAGATAGACATGCCCAAGTCACATTTTAGAAATAAAAATGCCTGTATGTTCCTCTTTGTGGTTAAAAAAACTTTATACGAAAAAAAAATTACAGTTGTTACATTTGAGATAAGATCATCCTTTATCCAGCACATAAAATATGGGTTATTTATTTATTATTATATGGTGAATTGTTTTCCTATATTTTGTTTGATTAAAATAATTTCTTGCATCAAAAATTACTTTTGAAAATACACTAGCAGGGCATTCTATGCAAATTATCATACCTTTCCCATGATCCTCTACATTTTTACCACCCAGAGTCTCCCACTTCCCAAAAGTTATATTCTCTTTTGAGCTAAATTAATAAAAAATTAACACTGGCAAATTAATGCAAAGAATCATGGGAAACACTGAAAAAAAAATATGTACAGGTCCATATATGTGACTTTTACTATAGCAGATTTAACGTCAGTGTCTTTTACTAATTATACAGGTATATAATTATATAAACAACTCTCTAGTGACCGATTGAGTTGAAAAGTATATTTTCTCATTTTAGTAGAAATTTCTTTAAACTGGATTTTCTCTATTTCGTTTCCACAGCGTGTAAATGTAAATGAGACTAATTGAAATTAAAGAGGAAAAAAATAAACAAAACAAAACCACTGATTAAAAAATAGCTGGATTCAAAAACAAATGTTCCAATTCCGCTCTAATGCTTATTAACATCGTTGTCATTTAAACATTGTAACTGTGCCATGAATGTAATCCTCGATCCCAGGGAATGAGAACGCTTTATTATAATGTCACGGTGTTCCCTCTGAATCCTGAAATAATATTCTATTTGTGCAATATTCTCTTGTTTTATATTAGCACATTAAAGTGTTATCCACGCAGGCTGAGTTAATGGCACCACGTTCTCGCTGTAATGGAAAATTTACTGAACACTTTCTGTGCGAGACATTATTGTGTACGTTGATGCTGTTCAGATAATACACCTGATCAGAGATTAGAATTAACACTGTGAGTACCAGCTGGGTAATCAGTATCTTCTACTTCAGCCAACTGGCCCTGTGGATTGGATGCAATAGAGGCTGCAGTGCACATACCCATCTATAAGAAAGCTTTCTACTTTCACAGAAACTATGGATTGGGATTAGTCTCTTAGAAAATAATAAATTATTTAGTAGTTTAAAATGTCTGAAAACTGCAGCCTTTTTTATCTGCATTTTGCTGGTAACTGTAATAATTGTTGGTGTCTGTGTATTCAGTCCCAGAAGTAAGGTGTTTAATGAACAAAGTGTGAATTAAAAAGGACTTTCATTCAGATTAATTGATTTGTTTTTGGACAAAACTATTTTTCACAAGTTTTGGTGTTCAGCTTGTGTGTGTAAATATGTGTTGTTTGTACCCTTGAAATGAGAGAAAACGTAATGTATCCTCTGTTAAATGCTTTCTAAATAATTTATTAAATAACAGAATTTCTTTCCTAAGTTTTTTAAGGTAACGTCTCAGACCTGACTAGCAGGAGGAGATCTTAACTTCGGCCCCCAGATATTGATGGCCTACAACTCCCAGATTACTGTGAATGTAATTGATTGCCAGAGACTGGTGGCAGTTGTAGTTCAGCAACATCTGTGAGCCGGAGTTCGAGATGCTGCACAAAATGCTGCAAGCTCTACAGAGGGGAGCTGAGGGCTCTGCAAGTACCCAGCACATAGCTCTGCAGGGAGAGGGACACACTGCTCTGCAGGAAACAAGGAGCAATGCAAAGCTCTGGCACAGCAAGACGTCAGTGGGGTGAATGGGGACAGCTAAAGGCTCTGCTTACGTGTAGGACAAGAGGAAGAACAAATAGAACGAGGACGTGAATAAAGGGAAAATGGATGGATGATGTGAAAGATGGAGGAATAGAGGAAATGGCATGATGTGCTACTCACTATATTCTTCTTATTATTATTGTTGGCATTTAAATAGAAACAAATATTTCCACAGCACTTAACAATAATATAAAGGATGGCATTTATCAATAAATGAGACAAATTATTACAGATTGTGACAGGAACAATAGGTGGATGAGGATCCTGCTTGAACGATTTTACAATCTGGAGGAGAGTGGGGAATAAAAACACAATAGGAAGGGCAGCGAGGGGACACTAATCAGGTGACAGGTGGGAAGCAGCAGAATTGGAACATGAGAGTGAAATAGAGAATGGAACCACTAACTAAGACGAGAGAGTAAAGAGACTTACATCGGGAGTCCATAGGCTGTTCTTAAGAGGTGGATTTTAAATACTTCTTAAAGGATTGGAGACATGGGGAGAGTCTGATGAGGGAGTCAGGCTGCTCCGTAAGAATGGCGTTGCCCTTGAGAAGTTATTTAAACCCAAGTTAACAGTTTGGGTATGAGAGGCAGACAGGAGAAAGTCACGACAGAGCAGAGCGACCAGGTAGATTTTGTGAGAGCTTTGTAGGTAAGAGTTAATATTTTGGATTCAGTCCAAATGGAAGCTAATGTAATGACTGACAGAGGGGTGATGTGTGAAAGGAGCGATGGGAGTATTGAATATTGTAACAGCTATAATTTATGTATAATGTGAGACATTCTTTACCCGCAGAGCCCCCATACATGCAGGTGACCATAGAGGATGTGCATGCGCGCTGCGGGGATACAACTCAGTTTGATGCTGTGATTGATGGAACTGCGCCACTTACTGTTACCTGGTACAAGGTGAGTTATAAAACATGCTGATTTCCATCACTTCTTATTAGGACGTAGAACTTCTTCCCTGCTCTGCTGAGACTGAGAGCAACAGACGAGATTAGGGAAGATTGTTATTGCCTGCCGGAAGTTTCCTAAACCCCCACTTGATCACCAAGTTAAGATGGTTTCACATGGGGTGCATACTCTTTGTAGAAGCTGCTATTGCAGATCGTTAAATATTTGTTAAATTATTTTAAGCACCTGGATATAGTATTTGTCCCAAGAGCTGATCTGAGTGTTAAACGGGCCCCGCACTGCTTTCTTCTTGCAGAACAACATCCTCGTACAAGAAAGTGACCGAATCCAGGTGGCAAAGGAAGACAGAAAATACTCGCTGGTCTTGTGTAACACAGAATATGAAGATGGAGGCGTGTACACATGTGTGGCACGGAACAAGGGTGGCGAGGTTTCCTGCAAAGCAGAGCTTGTTATGCATGCAGGTAATATTTCTTAAACACACAGTTATATTATAAGAGCATCACTTTGGGAAATCCAGACTCTTACATTTCACCAGTTTGCTGCATCTAGTGTTTCAGTTTGATATGGAAATATTGGTGAACATGTAAAAACTGCCATAGTAAGGTTAATATGACAGCAACCATCAATCCGATATGAAGAGTCTATTACACACATCTCATTTGATTAGCCGAGGTCAGAAAGTCACTGGTTGAACTGACTTGCTATTCGCAGTAGAATCATAATATTGGATGAATTACAAATAAAATTACTAATAGCAAACAAGGTGCATTAAAGGATCACTATAGGGTCAGGAACACAAACATGTATTCCTGACCCTATAGTGCAAAACCCCTCCTTACCCCCCTCAGAATGGGTTAAAACTCTCCTTATTTTCAGCTCTCCATGGGTCCGCCGGCGCTGGCCCTGCCCCATTAGTGACATCATCAGAACTGCCGATTTTTAACCAATTGGCTAAAATCGGCAAAGGGTTGGGGCCAAATGAAGATATGGATTGAATCAATGCATCTTTATGAGGAAAATTCAGCGTCCCCATGCAGAACCCCATCCGAGGAGTGGCCCCTTGGAGGTGTCCTTAGGAGGGATGTAATTGCTGCCTTTTCTTTGAAAAGACAGTGTTTGCATGGAAATGCCTGCATATAATGATTATACTCACCAGAACAACTACATCCAGCTGTAGTTGTTCTGGTGACTATAGTGTCCCTTTAAGTGCAATAATTGTAAATCACATGAAATGAAAACAGCATCAACGAGTCTTGTAAGGTGAGTGAGATCACGATTTATAGGCAAATATATCATAAGTATTAAAGGGACACTATAGTCACCAGAACAGCTACAGCTTATTGAATTTGTTCTGGTGTGCAGAATCATTACCTTCAGGCTTTTTGCTGCAAACACTGTCTTTTCCGAGAAAATGCAGTGTTTACATTACAGCCTAGTGATAACTTCAATGGCCACGCCTCAAATGGCTGCTAGAGCTGCTTCCTATCTCAGTCTTGCCTAGTTTGAACACTGAACTTCCCTCATAGAGATGCATTGATTCTGTTTATCTCTATGAGGAGATGCTGATTGGCCAGGGCTGTGTTTGAATTGCGCTGGCTCTGCCCCTGATCTGCCTCCTTGTCAGTCTCAGCCAATCCTATGGGGAAGCATTGTGATTGGATCAGAACAACACTTCTGATGATGTCAGCAGACAGCTTGCTATTCTGAGGCAGACAGGGGCAGAGCTAGCATCTTCAGGCTTGAATACAAGTAAGATTTTACTATATTTAGGGAGGCAAGAGAGAACCACGGGGGCTAGATGGTGGTTTTAACGCTATAGGGTCTGAAATATATGTTTGTGTTCCTGACCTTAAAGTGATCCTTTAAGTTATAAAAGGCCTTTTTGATAAATGAGGTAATCCCTGCCTCTTCCCGGTGTAATCATCTTTGTAAAATATACCAAGCTGTTTTCTCCATGTGAACAAAGTAGAACCAGGCTGAGGTTCTAGAGTTTACTTATTTCTTGTCGATACCCCTCATTGCCCACCAGGCACCAACACAATTTATTTATTTGACTTAAAATATTAACTGTAATGTTTTCATGCTCAGTTTAAAATTGGTAGCATTCTGCATGTTAACCCCGCCTCTTCGGTCCTACTGTCAACATTCTAATCTACTTCCTTCTTGCTGGACATTGTACTTGCGTACAACTCTCTCTTGTACATGTCATCAGAGAGCACAGAAAAATTACGGGGAATTGTAGTTCAGCTAACAGGTTTAACATTTAACTACAAATCCCATAAATCCCTGCTCCATGCAGAACTGAGGCAATGAGTTTAGATCATCTACTAAACAGACCCTTCCCATACAGTTTATCGGATGCAGTGAAGGGTTAAACATGTACAGTTCAAACTCCAGTGAGCAGAATGAGGGGCTCCTGACTGGCCACGCTACTTCCTGGAGTGGATAACGTTCATTGCTGATCATGTAATGTGTGGGGATTTGCACAAAATAAGGAAATTAAGAGATTATATGCATATTTTTGACTGTAACAACCTTATGGACTGCATACACTACTGATATTTTCTACAATAAGGATATACCTGAAAGTGTTTTGGTTTTTTTCCAAAAATGTTGATGCCTTTTATGTTTTGTATTTTTTATACATTTTTTTTCTTTTTCATTTTGCGTAGTGAGTAGTATTCAGTGAAATCTACAAATCCACTGCTTGCACATTGAATACTGTGGCCGTTATCCTGCAAATTATGTGGACTTTATTTTAGTTGATAGAATTAGCCACTATAGCTCTCAGTGTGGAATTGCAATCGGATTTCTCAGTTTAGGGATGTCCTTTTGGTGACCGCTTACTTTTAATTATGATGTTTTGTGTAGGGGTGACTCATTTGCACACTGTTTTTTTTTTTTTGTTTTTTTTTAGGTGGTATATATACATCCTTCAAATACTATATTTTGGGGGGACATATAGTAAATCTTGAGCAGTAATTTCTCACTCTTTTCTCGAGTAATTAAGTATGCATGGTTCAATAGTGTTCGATTGTATGGATATCATTTTGGGGCGTTGGGGCTCCCCTTGAATCTGATGCAGCTGTTTATACAATTGGGTTGAGGATTTAGGGAGCTAGTCACAAATGGTTCGATTGGTGTGGTGCCCACCCAGTGTGTGTCTGAATCTTGTCTGTTTAATTAGAAACAGGCGCACACATGCCGATAATCTTTATTAACAATCTGCAGCTGAAGCGTATGAGTTGTTCCCCTCCTACATTCTCAGTCGGTTCCTTATTCCTTTCAATTGTCCCCGTGATAGAATTCAGAGAACGGTGGAATTTGCTATCTATTGTTTGACAGCTGAAATCATATTCTATCTCTTACAGGGAGAGACGAACAAGTGTCAAAGAAACCTCAGAAAAGAAGGAAGCTCAAATCTTTCTTCGAGGTTAAGGAAGAAATTGGGAGGTAGGTGGAATATTAATTAATGCAGAATCCCACGTTGTTGTTTGATTGATTCCCTCACCGAGCGGGTCATGTTGACTTTCTAGAGAGAATACAGGAGGGATATACCAACCTCTGACAATGGGGGTTACAATACATATTCATGTAATTCTCACATTGATCTGTGTGCTAAGACTGAATAGTTATTAAGACTCACAAATGGAATTATTGCAAATAATGCTGCAGGTCAGTGGTGTACAAAGCGTGCTGTGTGATGTGGAATAGTTTCACAGGATAAAACTCTTCTGATTTCATACTTTTCTTAAGGAATTAAATTGCTGAAACATGTTAAATGTATGTATGTCTATCTGTCTGTGTGTCTGTCTGTCCGTCCATCCGTCTGTCTGTCTATCTATCAATCTGTCTGTCTGCCCATCTGTTTGGTCTATATATCTACCTATCATTTATCTATAATCCACTTATGTAACTATCTATATCTGCCCGTCTATCTATCTATCTATCTATCAATCTATCTATCTATCTATCTATCTATCTATCTATATCAGGGATGCACCGAAACCGAAAATCCAGGATGCCACTGGCTGAAAACCAAAACCGAAAATTACCTTTTCCTCAAAAAAAGGGATGGGGGGGACTGTGACTGAGGGAGGGGGTGACTGGTGACTAACGGAGGGGGTGACAGAATGACTGAGGAAGGGGGTGAATGGTGATTGAGGGAGGGGGTGACAGAGTGACTAAGGAAGGGGTGACTGGTGACAGTGACTGAGGAAGGGGTGACAGTGACTGAGGGAGGGGGTGACAGTGACTGAGGGAGGGGTGACAGAGCCACTGAGGGAGGGGACAGTGACAGTGTGACTAAGGGAGGGGGTGACAGTGACTGAGGGAGGGGGTGACTGGGTGACTGAGGGAGGGGGTGACAGGGTGACTGAGGGAGGGGATGACAGAGTGACTGAGGAAGGGGTGACAGAGCGACTGAGGGAGGGGGGTGACAGTGACTGAGTGGAGGGGATGACAGAGTGGAGGGAGGGGGGTGACAGAGTGACCTGAGGGAGGGGTGACAGAGCCTGAGGGAGGGTTGACAGTGACTGAGGGAGGGGGTGACAGAGCACTGAGGGAGGGTGACAGTGACTGAGGGAGGGGGTGACAGTGGACTGAGGGAGGGGGTGACAGAGCCACTGAGGGAGGGGGGGGTGACAGAGTGACTGAGGGAGGGGTGACAGTGACTGAGGGAGGGGGGGTGACAGAACCCCGAGTGGAGGGGTGACAGTGACTAAGGGAGGGGGTGACAGTGACTGAGGAGGGGTGACAGACTGAGGGAGGGGGTGACAGAGCGACTGAGGGTGACACAGTGACTGAGGGAGGGGGTGACAGAGCGACTGAGGGAGGGGGTGACACAGTGACCAAGGGAGGGGGTGACAGATTGCCTGAGGGAGGGGGTGACACAGTGACTAAGGGAGGGGGTGACTGGTGACTGAGAGAGGGTGTTAGTACCTTTGCTTCCCTGGTGGTGCAGTGTCCTGGATCCCTGGTGGTCTGGTGGTCTGTCTCTCCAGTCTGCATCTCCACCAGGTGTGAGCTGCAGACTGTGGTGTATCTTGTGATATTCAGAAGTCAGGTTACCATGGCAATGCTCTGATTGGGCAGAGATCGCGAGATATAGCACAGTCTGCAGCTTACACCTGGTGGAGCTGCAGACTGTGCTGGCTTTCTCCCCGGGCAGACGGGAGGGGTCTCACACCTGGCAGCACACAGGGCAAACTGCCTCCCGATTTTCGACAGATTCCCCCTTTTTCGTCCGAAATGGGATAGGCCCATTTCCGGCTGAAAATGTTGTCAGCCGAAATTTTGGTGCATTCCTGCTATCTATCTATTTATCTATCTCTATCATTTATCTATGTAACTATCTATATCTGTCAATCTTATCTATCGCTCTGTCTGATCTATCTTATTTGTAAACAAAGCAAACCACAATCCTATCTCCTCATGGTAAACCTATAAATAAGTTTGATTTTAAACATTGAATGCGTTAGGTATTTTTGCTTTCTCCCCTGGGGTTGCAGTTGGTTTTATGTTTACTCCGTAAGGAATGCGGTTTATTTGTGTGTAAATTGTATTCGTCTGAGAGCTAATAATGACTGAATTTACCTATATAGATACATCTTGTAGGAAATATTTTCCCTTTTGACCTTGCCCATTATTGCAAGCGTTTACATGCGTCATCGTATCTTCATATGCAAAATCCAGAGACATAGTATTATTTTCAATACAGGGGTTCATTTGGCTTCTTAAAGCGAGTGGTCCACAAAGGAAATGGGATGACTTGTGCAGCCAAGTTTATTCCTCTAAGAAGCAAAACGCGTCAGCAGGTGTACCGGGAACGAGACATCCTCTCTGAAGTGACTCACAGCAAAGTCACCCTGCTTCTTGACTCCTTCGAAACAAAAAAGACCTTAATTCTTATCCTGGAAATGTATCCTTTCTGGTAATTGGCATATTTTGCCATTTTCTCTACATGGTACCATTTATTCATTCACTGTTGAATAGTATTGAGCAGGTTATTTGCAATCACTTCTACTGTGTCACAGATTATTAATCTACTGCTCCTTGAAAGGTGAAAGGCCACCTGTTTATATGATGAGGATTTTATTAAATAAATAAAAGATTAACTGGCATTCTCGAGTATTATGTGTTACCTACAGGGATAGGCAACCTTCGGCACTCTGGATATTGTGGGCTACATCTCCATGGTTTGTTTTGCCAACATTATGGATGTATGAGCATCATGGGAGTGCCAAAGGTTGTCTACCCTTTCCCTAGGACATGCTTCCTATCTGTCTACCTCTGCAGATAATTTGTTATAAGGTTTGTTTTCCTTAAATGGAGCAGATGTTGTGGTGAGGAACTTCTTGATCGTTTGTTCAGGAAAAATGCAGTCACAGAAAACGAGGTAACACACGTGTTCATGTTGACTATGTGCTTGCAGTTTAGATTAGACATTCTATTGTTTTTAGTAGAAAAGATTAAAGGTTTAAAGGTACATTGTATTCACTATAACAACTTCATATCATTGAAGTTCTCATAGAGCAATCCTTAAGATCATGTTTTTGTTCATTTTTTGAAAATGTATTTAGTTTCTTGTTGTAAGACTTGGAAGCACTGTTTCTAGCCATGCCCCCAATCCCTCCAGTGTGTTGAGTATGCAATTCAATTTCCTGTATTGCATACCCAACCACACCGTGACACCATCACGCCTAGCGCGCCTCTATTCCACAGGCTGCCTCCTCGGGTAATGTCAAATAATTGTTACACTGCCATCCCCCTCCCATTAATTGATATGGAATGCAGCTTTATGGATTAAGCTATCCACAGCTCATGGACTTGAAGCTGAGATAAAAGTGAATCACAGTAGAAAATCAGCAGGACTTCTGTCAATCAGCTCACCGCTTATAAACACGCACAGTGCACGCATGTTCGGTGAGGCATTTGCAATTTCTCATAGAGGATCATTGAATTCAATGACTGCCTATGAGAATTATTAGATTGGTGGATAGAGATGTCGCGAACCGTCCGCGAACTTCTCGCAAACGGTTCGCCACGGTTCGCCACAAGCTGTTCGTGGCGAACTCCGGTCAGCTGACACATCCCGGCCAATCTCCAGCAGACCCTCCCTCCCAGACCCTCCTACTTCCTGGACAGCATTCATGTGTCAGCTGCAAACCGTTCACGAGAAGTTCGCGGACGGTTCGCGACATCTCTATTGGTGGATCGTGTTGAGTGCCCAGTATCCCTGTACGGTATGCAATACTTCTCTATGAGAAGCTATTGATGGGGCAAAAAAAAAAGGAAGGCACTAACTGACACGAGGGGACATCTAATGCAAATAGAATAAAGGTAAATACATGTTTTAAAATGAAAATTAGATTAATTACAGAGGTGGCACTAATACTTATTGATAATTAATTAAATACTTTTGGAAAGAGAAAACGTAAAATAAATGTACAGTGTTCCGTTAAGTATGTTTGAATCTGCACATAACATGTTCACCAGATTTGGAGGATCATTTTGCACCAGGAAGGGAATCGTATTATCATTTCTTTTCAGTTTATCTGTACGTTTTACTATTGGCATGACATAGCTGGCTGAGCGGTTTTGTTAATATTACTATATGCTAACAAACATTGTGTTTTATTTAATGAGGTCTTTTGTCGCAAGGCAGGAAATGCAATGAAAATCTATTAACATATTTATTAATAGCTAAATAATGCACATTGATGTAATCTTATATGCAATACTTTTTTTTAATAATAATACATAATTAAAAGTGTTTTTTAAGACAAACAAAAAAAGCACATCTATCCTCGCTGCCAGGAGAGAAAGGTTAAACTGATTGAATCGTTTTAGTAGCTGCCTGATTTCTCCCAGTGCTGAGTGGGCGCTGCTTCTTGTAGACCTGCTGTCTGGTGCCAAGTTTGGAGATACGAAGGCTCAAATGTTTTCTGAACAGCTACTCTATAACTGAATAAAAACACTTTATTGAAGACACCGGATATATAGTAAATTAACTTGTAGGGACTTTCACTCTCCAACTACTTGGCCAAATTCCATTCCGTGTGAATCCGCTGATAAAATGTATCAATGTGAGAACCCAGTGATATCTGCGCTATGTTTAGTTAAATTGGACCACGATATTATTGGGTGTGGATAGTGGGGCTGCTCAGCAGTGACATCTAGAGGCTTTCTTGTAAAACTGTTTGTAAAATATAGAATTACCAAAAATGTGTTTTATTTATTATATTTAAAATTAGTGATACAATAAGTACCTGACAATTAGGCACTACTCACCGGTAGCTGTTTTTTATAATGAGGAAATTAATATTACTTCTAAAATAGAAAAATAAATCAACAGGAACGTAAAACATGTAACAATTTGCCAGAAATAATTAGTTTTATAAATTAAAATTAAATATTGCAAACCATCAGTTATTTAAAGTTTTCAGAATCAATGTAATTACTGACTTATAAAGTCCAATAAAAAGTTCATTCTCAATGGCAATTTATTATGAGTATCACTGTCCTCTTACATGTCACCATAACCCTGAGATATGTGCCTGGGCAATGATAGAATTAGGTAAAGTGGGTGCAGCAAGCAGATGTTGCATTGGTGGGATAGATATTAGACAGAATTTAGCCACTTAAAGTATATCTACTGGCACTCCGAAAAAGTACATTAGAGGCTATACGCAATAAACTGTGAATTATGATAAATAGTAAAAAGAATTGACAACGTTTAGCCGAAAATGCATAGCTGGACTCTTGACTTGGTTATTTTGCCACAATACTTGCAAAGAAAAATTAAATGTTTTTTGTATCTCTGGTTTGTCACACTATAATTTGATATATACGTTATACAGTCATATGAAAGCGTTTCTTTCCGTTCTCGTATTTGACATGCCTTTGTCACTCTTCTGATTTTGTAGGTTAAATTATATATCAGACAGATTCTGGAAGCCATTTTATATCTCCATGATAAGAACATACTACACTTGGACATTAAGGTAAATATACATTGTAATTAATGAAACCGACAGTCCCTGATTAATAGAGGGAGTTTGATTTGTGGTGTATACACAGAATTCGTTTTTTTTTTTAATAATGATAAAAGAATTAATAATCAGCTAAATGTAAAAAACATTTCTTTCTCAAAAGCTTTTAAATTTTTTAAATTGTAGAAAAGCAAATGGAAGCCTTAGTTACAGGAGGTAAATGGATGTATAAGAAGGGGCGGCTCTTTATGTTCCAGTGGAACAAGAACTAACAAGGCTACAAATAGACTGTGAGCGAGACTGCTAGTAGACTGCAATCATCGTAGATATTACACTAACGGGAGACAGTGTGACTTTCAGTTTATTCACTGCATTCACACATGGCTATGAAGCAGTAAAGAGACCAATCAATAAGACTTGGAGATTCATTTTGTTACAAAATGCAATTAGTTTGAATCTGAGTGATCGGTTGAATTCCCGAATTCAGCAACAAAACGTAACCAAATCACGAACCGAACGAAAGGCGCAATGGACAAGAATGAACATTCTGATTTGTGATTCTGAATTCCTCCCGTTGCACCAAAAAAAAGTGATGATTAATGGGAAAAAATACAATTGATGGCTAGGGGGCAATCACTTGATTTATTTCACAGATCAACTGTGCAGCAGTAAAAATAAAATCTCTATATATATTTAATAAAGAAATAACATACACATTTAGAAAGATATTTTTTTTACTGCCTCATCTTTTTTCATTTATTGGTTACTCATTTGATCTGTGAACCCAATGGCGGGAAAGTGTACCTATCAATGTACTGCAACTTGTATACATAATATTTCTATCATGTGTATATACACTGAACAAAATTATAAATACAACACTTTTGTTTTTGCCCCCATTTTTTATGAGCTGAACTCAAAGATCTAAGACTTTTTCTATGTACACAAAAGGCCTATATATCTCATTTATTGTTCACAAATCTGTCTGAATCTGTGTTAGTGAGCTCTTCTCCTTTACCGAGATAATCCATCCACCTCACAGGTGTGGCATATCAAGATGCTGGTTAGACAGCATGATTATTGCACAGGTGTGCCTTAGGCTGGCCACAATAAAAGGCCACTCTAAAATGTGCAGTTTTATCACACAGCACAATGCCACAGATGTCGCAAGTTTTGAGGGAGCATGCAATTGGCATGCTGACTGCAGGAATGTCCACCAGAGCTGTTGCCCATGAATGGAATGTTCATTTCTCTACCATGAGCCGTCTCCAAATGCATTTCAGAGAATTTGGCAGTACAGCCAAGCGGCCTCACAACCACAGACCATGTGTAACCACACCAGCCCAGGACCTCCACATCCAGCATCTTCACCTCCAAGATCGTCTGAGACCAGCCACCCGGACAGCTGGGGACAAAAACAAAAGTGTTGCGTTTATAAATTTGTTCAGTGTATATATATAGCAGTACACTGATTGTCCCATTTTCGTGCTTTTTGCCTCATCTGAATTGTTTTCCTGAATCATGCTTCTTTATAGAAATTTAGCTAAGCCGAACCGCCATATGACTGAAATTCGTCCATCTCGAAATGTTTTTTATGTTCGTCAAAAGTGACTCGGATGAAACTAATTTCTCTGCTGTGAACAAGCCTACTATCAGCAGACCATCACCAGGGTCAGAGCTGCGGTGGCCCGGACTGATGGACACTAGGAGATCTGGCCTTATAAGTGAGATTGAGTCCTAGTGTGTAAACTTGGCTCCAGACTAGATAGCACAAGCAGTAAATACACTGCTAATCTCTACTCCACTTACTGTGAAAAAAGTTATAACCTCAACATGAAATGATGCTTTGTATCTGGTACAGTCTTACTGTAAACAACATATAGCATGCAACTTTTTATTGATATTAACTATAACGTTATTTATTTTCTTTTTATAGCCTTCTAACATACTTATGGTTCACACAGACCATGAGGATCTCAAACTCTGTGATTTTGGATTTGCCCAAAAAATAAATCATTCTGAACATCAATATAGCAAATATGGCTCCCCTGATTTCGTGTCACCAGAAATCGCCTGCCAACTGCCTGTGTCTAAAGCGTCTGATATATGGTAAATATTGGAACAATATTATAAAGAGCAGACCTTTCCTTTTTTGCCTCATCCATTCCCTTATATAAATCTGAAATGGATCAAAACATCAAAACAGCATAGTACATATAGTACATATATGCAGTTAGTACATATATGCTATTAAAATTATTTTTGTTTTAGAAAGTACTGTAGTATCTAATGAGGGTATTGACTAGTACTGGTACTCAAACAAGTAGGAAAAGAAACAGAAATCAGTCCAAACATTAGTGGCCCAGTATGAAGAATGGCTAGTACTTCCTCCAATTAATACAGTAATTAGTTTATTGTGTGTATGCAATGAGTGGCAGCATTCTGACCTTACAGAGGTATCATAGATAGAGCTTTCTGGAAGTCCGTAATAAACTATTCTTTCCACTTTCTGAATGTCTATAATAAACTATTCTTTCTACTTTCTATTAACATGTAATAAACGATTCTTGTGTAATCTAGAGGACAGCCTAAACCATTCTTCATTATGTATTGTATTACCAATCTGAAGGAACAGAGCAGGGTGGTGGCATATATAGACCCTTGTTAAAGGCTGCCTGATTGACAGCTCTAAGGAGCATAGTTACATAGTTACATAAGCTGAAAAGAGACATGTGTCCATCATGTTCAGCCTTCCTCACATTTGTTTTTTGCTGTTAATCCAAAAGAAGGCAAAAAAAAAAAACCACTTTGAAGCGCTTTCAATTTTGCAACAAACTAGGGGAAAAATCCTTCTTGACCCCAGAATGGCAGTCAGATTTATCCTGGAATCAAGGAACTATTACCATACAATTGAAAAATTATATCATTGAATATTATGTTTTTGCAAGTATGCATCCAGTTGCTGTTTAAACTGTTTAAATCTGTATAGACTCTGATAAAACTGCTTCTTCGGGCAGAGATGTCCACATCCTTATTGTGAATAGATTTCCACACAATGGGTTGTATTGACCCCAAATATATTTGTATAATGTTATCATATCCCTTCTGATTAGAGCTGTAGAGATATTTTACAGATTCCTGCAGATCTAAGCCAGTTTCGGAGATGCACTACGGTCTGTGCAATTATACAAAGTTGTAACAGTGCTTATTATATATTAAAGTGAAGTTTCCACTTCCGTGGAATTGTTATATTTTCTTTGCTTATCCCTATCATTAATAAATATCTATACATGAGGTGTGAACAATAAAATTAAATGTAGAAAACTGGGCGCCTCCGTCTTAGCTCCCTGTCAATCATTGTTATAAGCTCCGCCCTTTACACCTGCCAATCAGCACAGAGAGAGCATACAGAGAGGAGGATAAATGAAAAAATGTTTCTATTTCTCCTTATTCGCAACGTGCCCCCGACTTTGCCTTGTCTGAACTGGATTATAATGGAATTTGTTGGATCTTTAGTGTAAGTTTAAAAGAAGATTGTTTTATTTGGTGGTTAATGTCAGAGAAGTGATGATCCACCTTTAACTATGAACATTGCATTAGAGCTGTATTGTGATACTGAGTATTTCCAGGGCATCACTGCGGTGACCGACAGCTGGAAATAATATTGAGTTAAATAAAACTAACAAAAAAAATAAACCTATTGCTTTGAGAAACTCACATTATGTATAATAAAGTAACATGTTATGATTTTTTTTCACTTTAGGCCAGTTGGAGTTATAAGCTACTTATGGTGAGTAAAACTTATATTCATCTTAGTTCGGTTTTGTATAATATAAACCAATTCTGCAATCTTTGGAGAAAACCTGTATTAAATTGCAAATATTTTTGTATGGATCTAAGGCAACATTTAATGTTGTTCTAGTGTTTTTGCAGAATCTACATTGGACCACCGAGTGACCTGCAGACATTAGTATAGATATCTATTTGTTGGCTAACCCAGTCAAAGAGGACAGTGCTAATAAAAAAACAGACTCTGTTGCAGTGGTGATTAACCTTCACACTGCCAATGTCTGGGAATCTGTAGCGAGGTTCTGAATGAATGCGGAAGCAAGGCAATCTTCCTGTGTCCCCACCCCACCCCATCAGTCCCTACATTGCCTTCCTGTAAGATATTGGGCTCAATTTAAGATTCTGGTACTTGCTTACAAATCTCTACATAATGCTGCTCCAACCTACCTATCCTCCCTAACACACAAGTATGTCCTGTCTAGGCCCCTACGCTCTGCAGAAGATCTGAGTCTATTCTCTGTTCAAATTCCCACCTCTGGTGCTCGTCTTCGAGACTTCTCTAGCGCTGCACCATTCCTATGGAACCCCCTTACCTTCTCCGTTAGACTTTCATTCAGTCTCTATTCCTTCAAAAAATCATTATAAACTCACTTCTTCAGGAAAGCGTATCAATTAAACTGTTAATAGCTTATTCTCCCCACACCGTGATTCATCGTCTGCAACTTTCAGCAAAATAAATAATTAAATAAATAAGCCCTCAGTGAATATTATTCTAGCAATCTACTTTTCTACCATACCCTTGCCTTTTGTGTCACTATACCCCACTCCCTCTAGCATGTAAACTCACTGAGCAGGGCCCTCAATCCCTCTGTTACTGTGTCACTATACCCCACTCCCTGTAGCATGTAAACTCACTGAGCAGGGCCCTCAATCCCTCTGTTACTGTCACTATACCCCATTCCCTCTAGCATGTAAGCTCATTGAGTAGGGCCCTCAATCCCTCTGTTACTGTGTCACTATACCCCACTCCCTCTAGCATGTAAGCTCATTGAGTAGGGCCCTCAATCCCACTGTTCCTGTGCGTCCAACTCGTCTGGTTACAAATACGTGTCTGTTAGTCCACCCATTGTACAGCCCTGTGGAATTTGTTGGCGCTTTATTAATAATAATAATATGTTGAACTTTTGTCATTTAATTCTATCCATCAACAATAATGGAATCTGTGTTTTGTTTTAGCTTGGTTTGTGCCTGTCCATTTTCTGGTCAAAATGACAGACAAACACTTTTGAACGTACAGAAAGGTAAAATGAACTGGAACTGCCCAGGATTTGTACAACTGAGTGAAGAAGCAAAGGACTTCATGAAAAAGACAATCCAGATGTCCCCAGAGTATGTATGCTTAAACTAAACACATTAAAAGTCATAAACATGATAATAGTCCCCAAGCTTCCAAAAACAAAAAGGTTCTCCAGATAGCTTCACCTATTCCAGCAAACAATTCTTCCAGGGCCTGATTGCTTTATTGGAGGCACATACAAGTGCTAACAAAACACTGGTGTCACCATTCCTCATTTTGTCTATGAAATAAAAAGACATACAGTGTATGACAGTGTATGGCAGTGTATGTACAGTGTATGTACAGTGTATGGCAGTGTATGGCAGTGTATGTACAGTGTATGACAGTGTATGGCAGTGTATGTACAGTGTATGTACAGTGTATGGCAGTGTATGGCCAGTGTATGGCCAGTGTATGGCAGTGTATGTACAGTGTATGGCAGTGCATGTACAGTGTATGTACAGTGTATGGCAGTGTATGGCAGTGTATGTACAGTGTATGTACAGTGTATGGCAGTGTATGGCAGTGTATGTACAGAGTATGGCAGTGTATGTACAGTGTATGGCAGTGTATGGCAGTGTATGTACAGTGTATGTACAGTGTATGGCAGTGTATGGCAGTGTATGTACAGTGTATGGCAGTGTATGTACAGTGTATGTACAGTGTATGGCAGTGTATGGCCAGTGTATGGCCAGTGTATGGCCAGTGTATGTACAGTGTATGGCAGTGCATGTACAGTGTATGTACAGTGTATGGCAGTGTATGGCAGTGTATGTACAGTGTATGTACAGTGTATGGCAGTGTATGGCAGTGTATGTACAGAGTATGGCAGTGTATGTACAGTGTATGGCAGTGTATGGCAGTGTATGTACAGTGTATGGCAGTTCTAAATCCATTGTTTAAATGATGGGATTTATATCTTTAATGTGCAAACATATTCTTATTTTTATGTTTTTGAATTGTTCATCCTCAGATTTAGACCAAACGCTTTGGATTGTTTCCAACACAAGTGGATTCGGGTAAGCAGTTTTTCATTTGAAGGAACAGAAAAGAAGCAAATTAAATTAAATTGTTTTCCATATTTTCCAGTTTTTTACTTTTGTTCTTCTTGAATTTTGATTTAATTGTTGTAGTAATACTCTGTGTGTATTAACACAATTAGAAATATGTAATTTTCCAATGGTATGCATTCAATGAATTGACCTGTAGATAACATGGTTTCTGAATTATGAAATAATATGTTTCAGGAGGTTTCCAGCTTACAGGGCACACATCCTATCCACACCAAGAGCCTGAAATTCTTTGTAGCACGGAGTCGGTGGCAGGTCAGTAACTGTAGCACTCAATGAATGGACCTGGATTACTGTGGAATTTGCCTTCCTATAAAGCAAGAGTAGCACCTATATCTGTATAAACATTAATTTTAGAGATGTTGCGGTTTCTGCACTGTGGTTCCCATGATGTTTGCCCAGCCTAATCCCATCTGGGGAGCCATGCTGAGCCATCACTTTCCTGGAGACATGGTTGCCATTCTTTACCTTCTTTCTGCTGAGTCAGAAGTTGTGTTATTTAATCTACAACCACCTATTTCTGTTGAGATTTGATATGTTTTCAGTGAATAGCCAATTGTACATTTGTAAATGTATGATTTACCCTTAAATATCAGTGAATATCCGTGTCCTGATTATTTTAATCAAAATCCATAGTATTTATAGTATTTCTATGTTATAGTTACAGATTTAATTTGTATGCTGCCTTCTCGTTCCAGCGTTCCTTAATGTGCTATAAGTCCATACTGGTGATGAGATCCATTCCAGACCTTCTGCAGGGTAACATGGACAGCACCTCACTGGGTGTCCCCAGGCACTTGATGGAAAATAGCAGTTCATCATCCAGCAGTGGCTCATCTTCTGATAATGACAGTGATATCAGTCCCACCGCTAGAGATTGTAACCCTTCACTTGAGTTGCACTTATCCATCTTCAAAATGACGGAGCAGGACCAACTTCAACAACAAGGTCTGATAGAAACAATAACTACCGGAGATAAAGATGGTCTTATGGAGAAAAGAAAGATGGAACATAGAGAAGCAACCATTGCTTATACTGTGTCTGGTGATCAACAGGAAACTCCTAAAGTCGTTGGGTTGGGTAATAACAAAGTCAAGTTGGAGGAGGCAGAAGAAATGTTAGTTGATTCTGTGCAAACATCGCCAAGTAAACCACCTTTATTCAAAGCAGCAACTATTGAGGTTGGTGACCTTAAATCAAAAAAAGGGAGAACAGGGCAGTTTGTTAGAGGTTCCTCTGCAGACAGTGTATTACCAGTGGAAGCAGGAGTCAACAAACCACAATTAGTGTGTGTACCAAGGCAAAGTATAATTAGCAGCACCTTCTATAACCAAGTAAGTGAAGGCCCTGGTTTAGCTCCCCAGGAAGGGTCAATGAAGGAGAAGGATTTCATCAAACATCGTGAACGAGCACGAAGGAGTTTAATGAAAGCAGGATATTCACCAAAAATTTTAAGTGGTCTACGAGAGCCTCTGCTTGAGCAGTTTGCAATGGAACAAAGGTTAGCAGGACATGACCAGGCATTAACTGACCAAGATATTCTATCTGGCTCTTTGAAAAAGTCAGTTTCATTTGATACAGCAAAGGGTTCATTAAGGTCATCTTTTAGAGCCTCTACCAGAAGTCGCTCTCTTGATGACAGCAAATCAAGACCTCTAAGTATTTATAAGGGACCTCTGACAGAGGAGTCAGATCCTGGCCACTCTACGGATGCAAAACTTCCAATTAGGACAACTGATATTGAAATTAAATCTCATTCTAAAGAACCTTTACTGTCAGACAATCAACTTAAGCATCTATCTGAACCAAATATAGAAAGGCCAATGTGGCAGGACAGTAATCAGCGTCCACTGCCCTTTTTTACTCAGTCAACACAAAGACCACTTTCTGCAGGGTCCATGGGGAATGAAAATACAATTATTGCAGTTTTACATCAACATCCTCTGCTGGATACTGTTTCAATCAAAGAAAAACCATCACCTGCC
>OW240915.1:10826680-11178384 GCA_933207985.1 Pelobates cultripes
CTTACGCACAGCCGGCGTGTGTCTCTCTCTCTCTCCCACTTACGCACAGCCGGCGTGTGTCTCTCTCTCTCTCCCACTTACGCACAGCCGGCGTGTGTCTCTCTCTCTCTCCCACTTACGCACAGCCGGCGTGTGTCTCTCTCTCTCCCACTTACGCACAGCCGGCGTGTGTCTCTCTCCCACTTACGCACAGCCGGCGTGTGTCTCTCTCTCCCACCCACGCACATCCTGTGTGTGTCGCTCTCTCTCCCAGCCACGCACAGCCAGCGTGTGTCTGTCCCACGCATTCCCCTCCTGCCAATCATTTCATGTAGGGTGGCCAAGGCACCGCAGTAGAGAATCTTCTGTATCCTCTACCCAGTCTAACAGGAAGTGCTCCCAGACAGAATAGTTCACTCGACCACGCTACAAGTAGGTAAGATGGCACTGCAGAAGGAGGAAGACAGCAAAAAGAGGGGACGGACAAAGAGACACACAGGGGACTGAGGGTGGACAAAAAGACAGTGGGGCAGGGGTGGCAAAGAGATACACAGGGGGCAAAGTGACACACAAAGAGGTTTTGGGGGCAAAGACACAAACAGAGGGTTTGGCGGGGACAAAGAGACAAGGAGGAGCACACTTGGAGGGGCTTAGCTAAACAAAGAGGCACACAGGGCTGGAGGAACAAACAGATACACGGAGGGGCAAAGAGACACATGGAAGGACAAAGACATACAAAGGGGGCTGCAGGGGGGCTTTGGGGGGGACAAAGACACGCAGGGGCAAAGAGACAAACTTGGGGGAACAGACACACAGAGGGGCTAAGGGGCACACAGAAGGGCTGGGGTGTCAGACACAGAAGGGCTTAGAGAGAAAGAGACACACATAAAGGAGCTTAGAGGATAAAGTGACACAGGGCTGAGAGGGACAGAGAGACACACAAAGCTGGCAATTTTTAGTTTTTTGGGGGTGATGCAAGTATCTGGTCTTGTCTAGGGTGCAAAAGACCACATCACTGTTTTATTCAGGTGCACTTATGCCCCGAGTAAGGGACCTAGCAACTTGGTCTAAGCTTGCTCTCAAACTCTGTTAACAAATAAATTGTATAATTTTAACTCTATATTTATGAAAAATATCCCTTATTAAAAAAATAAATGTTTACTAATCTAATGTCCACTCATCATTGAGTGTTGTATCTCATGTATTTGTGTATATGTCTTTACCACCCACCTATCGTATGTGTGAGCACCCATTCCTTGCGGACTGCCTGGGAGTGTGCGTTGCTACTCCCATCTCCAGGTCAATCCACTTTGTGCAAAGTGCATGTGCTCAATGTATCACCAAAACTGTCCAATAAAATTCTCAGGGGGACTCAATATAGGAGTATACCTCCCTTGAGAAGCACACTAATCATACTTTTTTTTAAAGTAAGTATTTTAAAAATGAAATAAATGTTTTTTACTACTGCATGTTGGAACTTGATGAATTTTTTTTAACATAATTAGTTAGATTTTCTGTAATATATTTAATTTAACTTTTATTATTTATATCAGTGTTCATTCATTCTGGAGTTATCCTTTTTAATATGTTTATGGGAATAAAATAAAGCAACAACTGTACATGTTTCACAATGTTAAACTTTATTCCTGTTTACTTTTAATAAAAAAAATTTAAATTAAAATCTGTTTGTTTTCTTTTAACTATATGCCTATACTGTTTTATCTTCTCATGTGGGAAACCATGTTGGTTTCTGTAGCGGGCAGAGAGTAACCCGACTGGTTACATCAGCTAATGCAGAATGAAGAGACCCATTTCCCCCCAGAAACTGGACGACACACTGTTCCAGGGGTAGAACAACCACTTTATTTGGCCACACAAATGCTCCCCCTGGATACTGTTCGTCTATACGAACGGCGGCCACCCAGGGAAGCACTCAATTACTTCCCTTGTGGTTTCACATTTATGTTGCGAGTTGCCAACGTTCTAGTTGATTGGTGTGAGCATGCCAGGGAGCATTGGAATCCGCAAATGCTCCCCATGGAAGGTGTTCGTCTAATGAACGGGCTGCCACCCAGGGTTGGCACGCGCCGAGGCTTCCCTTGCGGTCTGTGATTTTTGACACCTCATAACGCGGTTTGAACGTTCTACGACAACATTCTAAATGGGGTTTCGTGGTGGTCCCTGTTAAGGTGGTGAACGGAACCCGTTCGGATGGCGCTCCCGAAAGGGAAGCAGGAAAAGCATATGAATACAGGGCAAAACATGGGGAATAGCAATTCACGGACAGGAACAGTCCCCCTCAACCAAACAATAACTTTTTAGTCATGGGTATATCTAATAGATTAAATCAAGACTCAACAAATCCCAGGTGCCAGATCGCCATGGCGACTAGGAATTTTCTCTTGGCGCTTGGGTATTTGTCAGTGCGTTCAGGGGGCTGGGGGATAATGGAGGCGGCGGCGGCGGAGCTGTGAACTTGTTTCTCTGCTGTGATGCCGGAAGCCGGCCCGCAAGGAGGCAAAGCAACCCCACACTGGACCCGAGGGTGGCTGGGTGCCATTAAATTAAACTAATAATTTGTGAATGTGCGAGAGAATGTGTGTGCCAGTATTATTATTAGTAGTATTTATAAATCCCCAACAAATTCCACAGCACTGTACGATAGGTGTGTGTCTGTCAGTGAGTGTCAAATTAGTGAGTGTGTGTCTGTCAGTCACTGAGTGTGTGTGTCTGAGTGTGACTGGCGCCCTCACCTTTTTTCGCACGCTGTGTTGGCTCGCAGTGGCTGGCCCTGCCTCAATGGCTAATAATCATTCTTGATGATCTCAACCAGTCCATTGCTTCCCATAGGATAGCATTAGGAGACTACTGCGCATGCTTGGCAAAAATGCCTCACTGCGCCAATCAGCATCTACTCATAGAGATGCATTTTTTTCTCAAAAGGCAGTGTTTACATTGAAAACCCTGCAGGGACAAGCTATAGACACCAGAATCACGATATTAAGTGTTGGAACATGTCCTGTCCTTGACGATCAGCAGAATTACCTGCCATGGTCTTATAGTTCAAACCAAACTGTACCACGACCTCAAGTATTTGGAGACACTCTTGAGAGACCATACAGAGGAGTCTGATTCAGAAAATGTCCAAAATTTATTAAACAGAACACCGCTTATAAATCTTATGCAATAAGGGGGGGGGGGGTCTAGTGGGAGTATCATTAATTAATTAATTACCAATCAAATATTGACAAAATGTGCAACAAATTGATTCTAAGTTTATCTAGGGGGCATTACTAGGCAGGGTGTTCTTAGAATAGGAGGGTGTAGCGATAGGGTCTTACTAGAAGATGGGGAACAAAGATGGTCATGTGCCATACTATGTATGTGACGTCCTTTCAACGTACAAGGTTGTTACTCTTATGATTCAGCTGAACAGAAATTAACCACTTCATTAAGCTGTAGTGGTTCTGGGGCCTATTATATTTTTTGTTGTTGAAAATAGAGCTTTGTTAGTTTTAGAAAAAACAACCTGACTCCTAACTAACCGCGGATTAAGTCCACATAGTAGCAGGTGTGGTTTGTGAAATAGGAGCCCGGGCATAAGATGCTGCCTTCAAAGTATTGTGTAGTGGACATGTCCAAAGGTGATGTGAACTAGCACAGCTGTGTATTGTCCTAAAAGAAAGGTAGAATATCCAAAAAATGGTCAATAACTGCATTTTTCTCCTGCTAGATGTTTGAAGACCACACAGTTTAAGGTGGAAGGGCAAAGTGAGTCCAGGGTAGATGGAAGAATATTGAATAAATAAAATAAAAAGAAATAATTAAAAAATTTCTATAATATTTCTATATTTTCAAAGCATTGCAAACAGATGTGAGTAGTAAACACAGTACCATATACCCATTCCGCTTTACAAAGTGTCAGATAAAATAAGCCAGTTTTCTTTATTTTTCACAATCTTCGGCTAACATATCCTTATCAAAGTGTATAAAAATACCCATAAAAAAAAATAAAAAAAAAAATCACTACAGCCAACTGACAACAAGCTACCACAGCCCTTGCAAAATAAGCAACAAAATGGCCCGCACCAGCCTATAAATGGCAAACCATTGCAAAAGATGATTCTTTTTTTTTTTTTAAATGTAAAAACATATGTAATCTGTAAAACATACTGTTGCCTAGGAAAAAAGTTACTACTTGAGTAGGAGATATTGCCATTTTCTGCAACAACTGGGGTACACCAAGTTTTACAAATGTTCTACTAAATTTTTAAAGACAGCCGGTGTTCTATCAGTCTGGTATACCCCGTCAGATTGCTATACCCACGTCACTTCCGGGGAGGGGAATCAGCTGTCTCCTGTGCTGCACATGCGTGCTAGCACTCCTGCTACTCCTCCACAGCAAGGTCCTGGAAGGTAAGTAAAACTAGTTTTACACTTTCATTATAGTTAGTGCATTCACTAAGCTTAGGCACACGGGACATTTAGGGTTAAGTGAGGGTACAAATTAGGGTTAGGTAAGTGCTTCTAACATCTCTCACACTCTATTCTTACCCTAACCCTTGGGGTAAGGGTTAAAATAAAGTGTGAGAAATCACTATTTAGTGATATTCCCCTAATGTGAAATATCACTAAATAGGAACAAGTCCCTAATCCTAACCCTAATTTGAACCCTAACATTAACCCTAAATGTCCCATGTCCTAAGCTTAGTGAATGCACTAACTATAATGAAAGTGTAAAACTAGTTTTACTTACCTTCCAGGACCTTGCTGTGGAGGAGTAGCAGGAGTGCTAGCACGCATGTGCAGCACAGGAGTGACGTGGGTATAGCAATCTGACAGGGTATACCAAACTGATAGAACACCTGGAGTTTCTGCAGCTCAGATGAAGATTGATTGTGAGTAAATAGTTAGAAAGACCACACAGGTGTAAAGTTAAAGGGCAATGTGTCAGGATTTTTATAGGTGGTGCTTAACGAAATAGCGCCCAATCTTAGTGTGCTCTAATTTCCAACATGAAGTCATGACAAAAGTAGGGAGTTTACGCTACTTGTGCTGTTTCTGAACTTCCACGTTGCTCTGGTGCTATTTGCCAAAAATTCCTCTAATAATCTCCACCAAACTGTGTGTGGCAGAGTCTCAATTTCAGAAGCCAAATGTGCTGTGTGAAGTATAAAACCAGTGCAAAGGATTTTATAAATAGAACAGCCAATGCACCTCTTCTCACTTTGCTGACACTTGCGGCTGCCGCTCCCTGGACAAAATCACCCTCTGAGTCCACGACAAATGAAAAAATGTTGGAGTCAGAAATGAACCAGACCAGTACCCATAAACTAAACATTAAATATAGGTATATAATGACACTGTGGAAGTCAAAAGAAGAAAATAAAATCTCAGCATTAACAGTTCAGTGTGTTTATGTGAATTTTATTTCAAAGCAATGACATGAATATATGTGTTGTATATAATCACAGTGCCATATATCCTCCCTCACCTTACGTGGGTCTATATACTGCCCACTCCAATTTCTCCATTGCCAGCGATTGCATCCCTTTACTTTCAAATTGACCTGCACCCACATACGCACTGTCCCCCACTTTCCACGCTGCTACAGCTTTACGAAGGTGGGACCAACTCCGTCTCCCTACCGGCCCGTAGCTTCCAGTCATCATGAGCCGCAAGGGCTGTAGCAGGTCTTTGCGTGTAACAAACTCAGATCTCAGTACGTGCTGTCTTGTGCTCCACATAAGTTAAAATCATTCCCTCTAGCTGGGAAGTTTGCAATCAATAAATGTTCATTAGCAGAGTATACAAACTAGGAATTCTTATCCTTGTAAAGGATCACTATTAGCTGAACGGTTACAGTCCCTTAGCAGTATAAAACCTATCCCTGTAGGATCTGTGTGAGCTGGAGCTATAAAGGTCCTTTTGTCGGATGGGAACTAGATTTCTCACTGTGAGCTGTCTAGTTCCTATCCCTGTAAGGGAGCTGTGTGGGCTGAAGGTACAGCGGTCCCTTAGCAGTATAGGAACTAGGTATTACTATCCCAGTAAGGGAGCTGTGTGAGCTGGAGCTATAAAGGTCCTCTAACAGGATGGGATCTAGCTCTCTCTCTCTCACTGTGAGCTGTCTAGCTCCTATCCCAGTAAGGGAGCTGTGTGGGCTGAAGGTACAGCGGTCCCTTAGCAGTATAGGAACTGGGTATTACTATCCCAGTAAGGGAGCTGTGTGAGCTGGAGCTATAAAGGTCCTCTAACAGGATGGGAACTGTCTCTCTCTCTCTCTCACTGTGAGCTGTCTAGTTCCTATCCCAGTAAGGGAGCTGTGTGGGCTGAAGGTACAGCGGTCCCTTAGCAGTATAGGAACTGGGTATTACTATCCCAGTAAGGGAGCTGTGTGAGCTGGAGCTATAAAGGTCCTCTAACAGGATGGGAACTGTCTCTCTCTCTCTCTCACTGTGAGCTGTCTAGTTCCTATCCCAGTAAGGGAGCTGTGTGGGCTGAAGGTACAGCGGTCCCTTAGCAGTATAGGAACTGGGTATTACTATCCCAGTAAGGGAGCTGTGTGAGCTGGAGCTATAAAGGTCCTCTAACAGGATGGGATCTAGCTCTCTCTCTCTCTCACTGTGAGCTGTCTAGTTCCTATCCCTGTAAGGGAGCTGTGTGGGCTGAAGGTACAGCGGTCCCTTAGCAGTATAGTAACTAGGTATTACTATCCCAGTAAGGGAGCTGTGTGAGCTGGAGCTATAAAGGTCCTCTAACAGGATGGGATCTAGCGCTCTCTCTCTCACTGTGAGCTGTCTAGTTCCTATCCCAGTAAGGGAGCTGTGTGAGCTGGAGCTATAAAGGTCCTCTAACAGGATGGGATCTAGCTCTCTCTCTCTCACTGTGAGCAGGATAGCTCCTATCCCAGTAAGGCAGGGGTTCTCAGCGTTAGTCCCCAGGACCCCCCTACCAGCTCAGGGTTTGGGGATTACCTAGGTGGGTCTCAGGTGTTTTTCTTCCCTTTTTTCTAAACACCTGAGACACACCCAGGTAACCCCCAAACCCTGAGCTGGTAGGGGGGTCCTGGGGATTAACGCTGAGAACCCCTGCAGTAAGAGGACCCGAACACTATGGAGATATAAAGGTCCTCTAACAGGATGGGATCTAGCGCTCTCTCTCTCACTGTGAGCTGTCTAGTTCCTATCCCAGTAAGGGAGCTGTGTGAGCTGGAGCTATAAAGGTCCTCTAACAGGATGGGATCTAGCTCTCTCTCTCTCACTGTGAGCAGGATAGCTCCTATCCCAGTAAGGCAGGGGTTCTCAGCGTTAGTCCCCAGGACCCCCCTACCAGCTCAGGGTTTGGGGATTACCTAGGTGGGTCTCAGGTGTTTTTCTTCCCTTTTTTCTAAACACCTGAGACACACCCAGGTAACCCCCAAACCCTGAGCTGGTAGGGGGGTCCTGGGGATTAACGCTGAGAACCCCTGCAGTAAGAGGACCCGAACACTATGGAGATATAAAGGTCCTCTAGCAGGATACTAACTGACTGACTGACTGACTGACTCACTCACTCACTCACTCACTCACTCACTCACTCACTCACTCACACTGTGAGCAGGGTCCTCCTACTGGACGGTAACCAGCCGCCACCTTATTAGAATGGTTACTAACCTGTCAATGTCACACTCCGCCGGCCGCCATCACAGCGCGACACGGGGCGCCTTCATGTGACGTCACCCATTCCCGCCGCGCGAACCGCCCACCCCCCTGCTGTCACCATGGCAACTAACCACGCCTTCTTCGTGGACTGTGCAAAGCGCCTCTTCAATCTGAGTCTGCCTTCTATCCCCGCCCATTACTGGCATGCACGTTCTATCCCCGCCCCTTTCCTCTGACACTGCGTTCTATCCCCGCCCCTGTCCTTTGAGGGTGAGTTCTATCCCCGCCCCTGTCCTCTGAGGGTGAGTTCTATCCCCGCCCCTGTCCTCCGACACTGCCTTCTATCCCCGCCCCTTTCCTCTGACACTGCGTTCTATCCCCGCCCCTTTCCTCTAACACTGCGTTATATCCCCGCCCCTGTCCTCTGAGGGTGCGTTCTATCCCCGCCCCTTTCCTCTAACACTGCGTTCTATCCCCGCCCCTTTCCTCGCTGGTGGAGAGCGGTACCCGATGGCCACGTGGTTTGTCCGGCAGTGATTGGCTGGAAGCGGCTATTGAATGATCCTGATCCGAGCGCTATCCCGGCTGGCGGCTGCAGGTCAGACTGGGTGTCCGAGTTACATTATACCCTCCCGTCAGGTTACATTATGCCTCCCAGCCATGACCATTGCCAGCATTCACCCCAGCGTTATACTAAAAGCTTATTATACCCCCAATCATGAGTTATCCCCCATTACCATGATGCCCCCAGCTATACCATGATACCATGAGTATTTCCTACTCTCAGCATTATACCATACTATGATAGCTTCTAGTATATACTTCTATATGATACTTCCAGCATATTATCTCTATACCATGATACAATTTCAGCATTATCCCTCTATACCATGATACTCAGCATTATACCCCCCTCTATACTATGATCCCCCAGCATTAATCTTCAACGTTATACCCCCCATTAATAGTATACCCCAGCCCATGGTATCTCTATACTATGATACTTCTCAGTATTATCTCCTCTCTATACTATATGCCTCAGCATTATACTCTCCTATACTATGATATGATACTAGCTACCATGATACTTCTATATTATCTCTCTCAGCATTATCTCTGTTATATTCTACCTCTATAGTACTTCCTACTTCCCAGTATTATACCTCTATACATGATATGATTACCTCTATACCATGATACCCCATAAGATACCCCCTCTATACATGATACATTCTACCCATAGGATACTTCTTAAATTATATACCCCCCATACCCCCATACCATTATATCACCCCATACCTCTTATACCATGAACCTCATACCATTATACCCCTATATAGCATTATACCCCCCATATACTATGCCATTTATACCCCAGCATTATATCCCCCATACCCATGATGCCCCATACCATTTATAACCCCCTACCATGATACCCTCCATACCATTATACCCCCTATAGCATTATATCCTGCACTCACTGCCTGGATAACACGGGGGACGGGGATCTGGATATTGGATGTTACTGATATTGGATGTACACACTGGGGGATTCTCTGGATATTGAGATGTACACACTGGATGTACACAATCTCTGGATATTGAGATGTACACTGGGAATCTCTGGATATTGAGATGTACACACTGGGAATTCTGATGAGATGTACACACTGGGGGGATCTCTGAGTATTGAGATGTACACACTGGGGGGATCTCTGGGTATTGAGATGTACACTGGGATCTCTTGGGTATTGAGATGTACACACTGGGATCTCTGGGTATTGAGATGTACACACTGGGGGGATCTCTGGGTATTGAGATGTACACACTGGGATCTGAGAGATGTACACACTGGGGATCTCTGGGCTGGGTATTGAGATGTACACACACACTGGGGGATGCTCTCTGGGTATTGAGATGTACACACTGGGATCTGGGTATTGAGATGTACACACTGGGATCTATTGAGATGTACTCTGATGAGATGTACACACTGGGTGTATTGAGATGTACACACTGGGGGGATGGGTATTGAGATGTACACACTGGGGGGGGGGATCTCTGGGTATTGAGATGTACACACTGGGGGGGGGGATCTCTGGGTATTGAGATGTACACACTGGGGGATTCTGGGTGTCTGTGTATGGAAATGTACCCACTTGGACAATATTTTGGTATTTGATAAATTCTTCAAGTTAAAACATGCAACCACAAAATTAAAAATCAACGTGTTCTCTTATCTGTTGAACAGCAAGATACAATGTTTAGATATGGTACTAGCTACCTCTAGATTAGCTGGTGTACAGCAGGGAATATGTGGCACAATATATTGTAAATGCATGAAAACGTCCACGTACAGTAAGGGGTCTGTCTGGTCACTAAACAGTAACTGGATAACAAGCCAGCAAACCTCGGGAACAGGTTTATTTGTAAGATTTGGGAAATAAACTCTTGTATTTTGGGTTTTTTGCGTGATGCTTTGTCATTTGTCTTGTTTTATAATCGGATTTGGACATTATTACATGTGCATTCTAAACCTGTGCCCGTTTGTACATAGTTCTTATGGGTCACATAACTGTATAGTTATTAAATTAGCGTAATTGAGAGCGGGCAGACTGTATCTGCCACACATTTATAAATGTGATTTATTTATTTTTTTCCGATGTTTAATGCGATTTGGGGAAAGTCATATGAGCATTGACTTCCTATGTAAATGTGTGTTTAATTTCCACACAATGCTGTCTGTGTACTGGGGAAAAAAAATCTGTAAAGCGTATATTCTCATTTATACACAGTTTACCCCTTATCTACCGAGCAACAGCAACAAAAGATTCCAAAGCTATTTGTCCTGTAAAGTCTGCTCACTGTAGACGTGCTTCACCAAGGTCCCGATCTATAAATTACTGCAATTTGAAATTCATTAAAGGAGCATTCTGAAGAATCCATCAATGTACTAATGCAATATAACTTTAGCTACGATTTCGCTATTTCACTTTACTATTATTTGCACTTTTGGGAATAAACCCTTATAGCATTGGTGTTTCATTTCTGTTTTCCTGTCTTCTGATGGCACAAACAAACACAGTCTGCCAGCTGGCTGGGGGTGAAGAGTTAAATATTCATCTATTCTAGAGACTCCCTTCTTTTAAAGTGATACTATAGTGACCAAAAATACTTTTGGATAATGAAGCAGTTTTGGTGTATAGATCATGCCCCTGCAGTCTCACTGCTCAATTCTCTGCCATTGGGGAGTTAAATCGTTGTTTCTGTTTATGCAGCCCTAACCTCCCCTGGCTGTGACTGACCAGGCCTGCATGGAAACAACATGGCTTCACTTTCAGTCATATATTCCTTTAGTTGGTTTTATCTCTTACTTTGTAGCTTGAACTTTATTACACACAAGGGGCTCCTGCAGGGCCTAGCAACTATTAACAAAGCAGGAGATAAGAAATTCTAAATTAAATAGAATTTGCAATAAAGGAAGTTTAAAGGAACACTGTAGTCACCAAAATAAATGTAGGTCAATGAAGCAGTTTTAATGTATAGATCATGTCCGTGCAGTCTCACTGTTCAATTCTCTGTCATTTAGGAGTTAAATCACTTTCATTCTACAGCTCTAGGCACACCTCCCTGCATGCAATCTGCACAGCCTTCCTAAACACTTCCTGTAAGAATTTAATAAAATAGTATCTCTCACAAACTCACAAATTTCCCAAAAAGTGTTTCTGGTGTCCACATGCAATAACTCTTTCTCCCAAAAAGTGATTATAGTGGAAAATATAAATATTAGCAACTTCCCTCAATAGCATAGGATATGCCCGAAGATCTCCTCCTCCTATCTTCAATTCAACACATGTATAGTATAGGGCTATTCCAGCTAGGGAAGCAATATAACCGTGTAACACTGTGTATAATAAAACTGGATATAAAATTAAGTGCCAAGTGATCACTCACACTTTGACATCAAATAAAGTGCCTTCAGAGATATATTGGTCTGTGTCTACTTGCTTCAATGCTGAATAGATGATAATCTCATACAAAAGATCGAAACATGCAAGAAAATTATGAAGTAACTGAGTAGATAAAGTACAAAAAGCAGCATTTATTACTTGCATCAAAGTAAATAATAGCAGATGATGAAATATATGTTCAATAGTAGTCCAACGCGTTATGTCCCTGTCAGGGACTTCCTCAGGGACAATCTTTTACAAAATGCTGGATACAAAGGCATACAATACTAACCCCCCTCGTCCCCCTATATACATCCCCCAATTAGTCCCAATAGTTATTCCACAGGTAGTTCCGTCTTCTTTCAGCTGTTGTTGGTTCAATTCAAGTCACTTCCGGGTTTCGGGCGCTCAACGTCGTCACGTGATATGCGCGATGACGTCATGCGTTCCAGATATGCGTTACACCTTCGTTTTTATTAGCAATTATAGTGGCAAGCTGAGATGTTTGCACAGAGTCCACAAAAAGCTGTTTCTAGGTGGATATATGGGTGGGGTATATACAAGGGGAGTAACAAAATAGTTAAAAGGAGTTACTAATCCATAGTAACATAAACAAGCTTTATTGACAAAAACAAAAAAAACACACACACCATCCAAGATGAAACATAAATGGATACATACTTATATGCAAATGCAAACATTTCAGTTTGCCACTATATGTCAGCCTTTTTTGGATCGCACTCCCAAGAGACACTCGGTTTCCTATCTTTCTAGGAATATAGACGAAGTTCGCTGTCTTTCGTGGTTCATGTCTAGTTCTCCTGGCAATTACAGGGTTAGCAATTAAAATAAATAAAACAAAAAAACCCCCACAAATCCGCTAAGTCTAAACAATCCTTTAGATTTTTAACTTATTCGTCCTGCTTTCTAATTTCCTCCGGTGTGGTTCAAATCCCACTGGGACACTCTCTGTAGTTAATCGGCTTTGGGGTATATTTTTAGGTGACAGATTACAGGCTGCTCATGGCGTGGTTGAGTAGACGTGGAGGAACGTGGCTGAGGGGTTTGGTTTTTTTTACAATGGCCACAGGCACTTTCTCCAGCAATCTCTGCCTGTCTCTACCTATCCTGTCAGGGATAGGCATCTTCTCGCATTCTGACTGTAATAGACTGCAGCTCCCATCACACACAGACAGCACTTGCCAAGTACTTATTGCCTCAAGCAGCCATGTAACTTGTTGGCGTCCTTGCAATTTTTACAGAGACCCTTAGAAGATGCTGACATTGGCGACTTGCAGGCTGGTGGCCCTGGGAAATCAGGTTATGAAGATATAATGATCTTAAGTGCTGTCATATTCCCTCCATTGTACTCTTCCACATGCATGAATGTAAAATAACTGGGTCTGGAGAGGGCCTTGCGAGACTGCGGGAATTGTTATAGATAATCTCACAAATACGCAACAAGGCGCCATCGGCTCTATTACACACTGCGCAAAACGATGGCTGTTTCCATCAGCCATTTCTAACAAGGTTTCCAAAGACTGCAGACAAGAGATATGCTTTTCTACAAGCAGTTTCTCGATATACCACCAATAAAAAAAATAATAATTTACTGCATGTGTGGTTTTCATTGAGAGTATATGTACTAAACAGTGATTTAAATAAATTAATTATTTGGGCAGTGGAATGTCCCTTTAAACGGTTACATCTAACATGTACGTTTAGTGTTTAGCATTTACTGCACTGAATGACTGCACACACGATAATGTCTCACACATTTATATTTGGCAATGCCAGAGTTACCCCTTGAGTGCCAAATGAATACACTGCATTTCACTGCTTAGTGAATTAACCCCTGTCTGTGGTTCATGCAATGCATGCTAGCGCAGGGCTCGCTGTCACTGTGCTTTCTGTGTTCCTGATGTCGTAGCCCTTTTAACCTCTGCCATGCCAGCCCAGGGTGTGTCAGTATGAGGCAGGGCAGAGGAATGCTGGTCACTCCCTGCCTGAGCTGTCAAACAGACTAGGGATTAAACCTGCACTCCTCTCCACTCTGTGCTGCTGCTGAGCCAGGGACCGTGGGTAGGTGCCAATCCATACATTGTTTATTGCCTGGCATTGCCAGAACATACCGTATCTGCGCTGCTGCTGAGCCAGGGACCGTGGGTAGGTGCCAATCCATACATTGTTTATTGCCTGGCATTGCCAGAACGTACTGTATCTGCGCTGCTGCTGAGCCAGGGACCGTGGGTAGGTGCCAATCCATACATTGTACTGTGTATGGGGCAGATAGGGTTAACTGGGTTTATTACAGACAGTGGGTGGGCTGGAGGCTGTCTGTGCTGGTGACATGGATACTGTCACAGTGTGCGTGGCTGAATACAGAAAGTGAAAGCACCCTTACAGTGACATTCTGTACACATTGCTCTGGGTCCCAATCAATGCATTGTAAGCATTTAAATGTGCCCTGTGTTATATTGTTAGGCTGGCTGCATGGCTGAGGGCTGAGCTGTGAGTCCCTGTGTTATATTGTAACGCTGGCTGAAGGGCTGAGCTGTGAGTCCCTGTGTTATATTGTAACGCTGGCTGCAGGGCTGAGCTGTGAGTCTCTGTGTTATATTGTAACGCTGGCTGCAGGGCTGAGCTGTGAGTCCCTGTGTTATATTGTAACGCTGGCTGAAGGGCTGAGCTGTGAGTCCCTGTGTTATATTGTAACGCTGGCTGCAGGGCTGAGCTGTGAGTCCCTGTGTTCTATTGTAACACTGGCTGCAGGGCTGAGGGATAATCCCTATTCTCTGTGAGTCCCTGTGTTATATTGTAACGCTGGCTGCAGGGCTGAGCTGTGAGTCCCTGTGATCTATTGTAACACTGGCTGCAGGGCTGAGCTGTGAGTCCCTGTGTTATATTGTAACGCTGGCTGCAGGGCTGAGCTGTGAGTCTCTGTGTTATATTGTAACGCTGGCTGCAGGGCTGAGCTGTGAGTCTCTGTGTTATATTGTAACGCTGGCTGCAGGGCTGAGCTGTGAGTCCCTGTGTTATATTGTAACGCTGGCTGCAGGGCTGAGCTGTGAGTCTCTGTGTTATATTGTAACGCTGGCTGCAGGGCTGAGCTGTGAGTCCCTGTGTTATATTGTAACGCTGGCTGCAGGGCTGAGCTGTGAGTCCCTGTGTTATATTGTAACGCTGGCTGCAGGGCTGAGCTGTGAGTCCCTGTGTTATATTGTAACGCTGGCTGCAGGGCTGAGCTGTGAGTCTCTGTGTTATATTGTAACGCTGGCTGCAGGGCTGAGCTGTGAGTCCCTGTGTTATATTGTAACGCTGGCTGAAGGGCTGAGCTGTGAGTCCCTGTGTTATATTGTAACGCTGGCTGCAGGGCTGAGCTGTGAGTCCCTGTGTTATATTGTAACGCTGGCTGCAGGGCTGAGCTGTGAGTCCCTGTGTTATATTGTGGCTGGCTGCAGGGCTGAGCTGTGAGTCCCTGTGTTATATTGTAACGCTGGCTGCAGGGCTGAGCTGTGAGTCCCTGTGCGCCTGTGAGCTTGATAAACGCTGGCTGCAGGGCTGAGCTGTGAGTCCCTGTGTTATATTGTAACGCTGGCTGCAGGGCTGAGCTGTGATATGTAACGCTGGCTGCAGGGCTGAGCTGTGAGTCCCTGTGTTATTGTAACGCTGGCTGCAGGGCTGAGCTGTGAGTCCCTGTGTTATATTGTAACGCTGGCTGCAGGGCTGAGCTGTGAGTCCCTGTGTTATATTGTAACGCTGGCTGCAGGGCTGAGCTGTGAGTCCCTGTTATATTGTAACGCTGGCTGCAGGGCTGAGCTGTGAGTCCCTGTGTTATATTGTAACGCTGGCTGCTGAGCTGTGCCCTGCTGGCTGAGCTCTCTGTGTTATATTGTAACGCTGGCTGCAGGGCTGAGCTGTGAGTCTCTGTGTTATATTGTAACGCTGGCTGCAGGGCTGAGCTGTGAGTCCCTGTGTTATATTGTAACGCTGGCTGCAGGGCTGAGCTGTGAGTCCCTGTGTTATATTGTAACGCTGGCTGCAGGGCTGAGCTGTGAGTCTCTGTGTTATATTGTAACGCTGGCTGAGAGCCTTTACCACTTACTAAGCATCATTGGAAATGTAGATCACAGACCTATGCAGTGCCTGCTTGGACGTCACAGCTGTTTTCCCCGAGCTGCTACTTCTGCAGGAACTCTAATAGATTATTATATGCAGTTATTTTCACAGTTATTTCTCTATGGGAGTGTGTTTCCTGCCTGTAATTATTGTTTTGGGGTTGTTGGAAAAACCTGTTTTAGCGCCTGTGTCACCGGAAAAATAAGTCTGTTTATATTTCCACGTCTTGGACAATCATTAATGCTTCACAGCCAGAGCTCAACGCGCATTGTAGTCATGGCCAACCTTGTCAGCATCATGGGAATTGTAGTTCGGAAACAATTGAAGTGCTAGGTTAGAATCACTGTCAGCGTTTGAGATCTCGCTGTATTGCTTTCATAGTACAAGTTATAGAGGAAATATTTATTGAGGATTTTATATTTTCCTGCACGTTTTCTTGGCTTAATATTAGGTCTTTTTATTTCATATAAATGCAGAAAGGATTAGGTTTTAGGGCGGCAGGATATTTTAGAAGATTTTATGAAATAAAAATATATTTACGGAGGTAGAATTTGTTCACATTTAACGATAGATGTTCCTGCTAAATATAAGCAATTGTTGAAATTTTTGCTATCCTTTTAAATGTAAAAGGTATGGGCTGATTTTCAATATTTGCAGTGTTCATTGCTGTCGTTTATTAATTATCTTTTGTTTTTGTATAATATATATTTGTTTTTCTGGAATTTTTTTTTCTTTTTCCACTTACGTCTCTACACTATTTATCCAGTTAACACTTCGATAGAAGGGAGATAGTTCTCTCCCAGAGGAGTGACAGATCCACTTTAAATACACAATTGGAAAATATCCTGCGTAGACGTATGTCCTATGTTCTCCTTAAAGGGTGACTCCAAACCTTTTCTTAAACTTTCTTTATTTTTGCTGTAAATTTACATGTTTTCCCTGTGGCAATTTGTATTTTAAAAACCTGTAAAAGCAGGAGTAGTCCTGTGGCTTGGAGTGACTCTTTAAAATACATTGCTTGCCGCTTCAATAAACCGATTATGTTTCTATGTTCTGGAACTAATCTTTTCCAACTGATTTATTCCTGTAGTTGGCCAAATATGTAAAATGCTTTTATTTTCTCAGCTATGGCAGGACCCAGGCCAGTTGTGTTGAGTGGGCCCTCGGGGGCCGGGAAGAGCACCCTTCTGAAGATGCTGCTTCGTGACCATGAAGGCACCTTTGGCTTCTCTGTTTCCCGTAAGTACTTTGTATTTGTCTTGATTCCGTGGGTTCTGTTATTGTCCTGCTAAAGGGACCTTAAGACACAGAAATGATGACGGTATATTTGGGTATGTTTCAGTTTAAACTGGTAATTCCCAGACAGGAGGGGTGCATTGAAGAGGTATCGGCTGCACCTCACCGGGGAGACACACCAAAGCCAAAACAGTGGTCTGGGGTTGCTGTATTTCGCCTGCAGAGGAGACTGGTCGTCACTTGGGTGCAATTTGGGGTGCTTCAGAGTTTACCCATTCTCCAATAACACTTTGTGTTTGTATATTAACCTATAATAGTCTAATGAGTATATTCATAGATTTTTAACGACTTCTAGTACTTTGTTGCATTTTAGATTTTTTTTCTTCTTTTTTCAGACACTACCAGGAACCCCAGGCCAGGGGAGGCTAATGGGAAAGGTAGGTAACATTTCTCTTTCTATAGCGGCTTGGTTATTCTTTCATTGCCAAAGCGATTCCCTTTAAGCAAGTAACAGTAACGTTGTAGTATGGTGTGCAGCTGTTCAGCATTTTATTTTGTTTTGGAGTTTTTTTTTTGCAAGTTGCATCTCCCATAATGCCTTTGGCAAACCATTGCATCATGGGAGCTGCAATCTGCTCCCCATACGTTTTGTTAGATTACGACACTCACATTGTCCGTTACTAATTTAGATCGATCACTTTCTAAAGACTCACACTTATTGGTTAGAATGCAAGATTGGTTAAACTCGCAGATTCAGGTGTCATTTCCTTGCTGTTTTGGTTATTTTTAAGGATATTCTAAGTTTTCTTTTTCTTTGCATAGATTACTACTTTGTGACCCGGGAGGAGATGCAGAGAGGGATTGATAATGGGGAGTTTCTGGAGCATGCTGTGTTTTCGGGGAACATGTATGGGACCAGGTAATGTAGTGTAAAATAACAGTAATCTCTCTGTGGGTAACCCTAGATATTTCTACTTTTAGTTCCTATTCTTTTCTGCATATCCGAGATCACCAGGGCAGTGCCAGTAATGACAATTGCTAATGTGATGTAATGACCAGTGTTGGCCACTATAATGATGTAATAAGCAGTGATGACTTCTGCCCATTGTAATGACCAGAACTGACCACTAAAATTTTGTAATGACCAGCACTGACCTCTGTAATGAAGTCATGGCCAGCACTGACCTCTGTAATGAAGTCATGGCCAGCACTGACCTCTGTAATGAAGTCATGGCCAGCACTGACCTCTGTAATGAAGTCATGGCCAGCACTGACCTCTGTAATGAAGTCATGGCCAGCACTGACCTCTGTAATGAAGTCATGGCCAGCACTGACCTCTGTAATGAAGTCATGGCCAGCACTGACCATAGTATTAATGGCCAATTTCTTCCATCCATTGCTTCTACTCATAGCTCCTGTAAACCATTTAATCTCAGTTGGTCCTCGCCAATGTCCAATTTAAAAGAATATCTGTCTTACACCACTTCTTCTGGAACTGGTTCCATGTACCCACCATTCTTAGTTTTATAGTGTAAAGTGCTACAGAACCTGTTGGCGCTATACAAATGGCGATAATAATAAGTTAGCATGTTTTAGTAAAGTCATTACCATTGATCTGTGTTGAGGTCAATCACTATTAACTATTTAAATACCAGTGGCTTTTCCCCTCTCTGTATTTACGGAGATCTATCTCTGGACGGAGCAATTTGGGGGATTTGCTTTTGATCCGAGCCCTGAATGCTGTGGCCATCACACATCTTCCAATATGTATGTCGAACTCCCTGAATATTCTGGGATATTGTCTCCTTGGACACATGGAAAATTACAGGTCTATGTTTTTCTAGTTGTGCAGTAGCTAATTGCTTAGTTTTACCCATTAATTTTCACCGCACAAAACCAGTCTCTTCCCTGGAGATAACTTTGTTTCTTTGCACTCCTAATATCTTTCCGTGTCTCTTTCTTAGAATTATCTCCCCTCAGCAAAAGCCCACGTCCTGGTTTTGGTTCTAACACGTTGCCATTCAGTCCCTCAATATTCATTGATCTCCAATAGAACATTCATGTATCGACAATGTGATAATCACAACTAAAGTGCAAAACAGTGGATGTAAAAAAAGCAATAAATAAGAAAAAAACTTCCCTTTCCAAAGAAGGGTGTGCCCCACACACTTCCTCTGGTATTTAAATACAATAGATATAGGAGAAATTCTTTTAGAAAAACCCAGCATAGTATGTAGCTGTGTATAACAAATGGTGATCGTATGTTTTCCAATTGGCCATTCACACTTTGTATGCCAAACCATGTCTAATTCCCAGTGTATTGGTGTCTCTTCTGTGCATCACATTATTTCAAGTCTCCAGGGTTGATAATCGCTCCCAGCAACGAGGGACCATGAAGAGAAAACATAGAGCAATATATATAGTGCATGTTTAAAAAAAAAAAAACTTACATCAAAGTTAAAAGCAGCAGGTGTAATCACAAAAGTCACCTCAAGTTGTCCCTTGTCACGCACCGCTGTGGCACTCCGAGGGTTAAATAATCCTTCTCAGCTAGCTCACAGATGGGCAGACATCAGTTTCACAGAAATACCAACGATTGTGGACTTTAGGAAAATGTACATGCGTGTGATTTACAGGACCTTTATTGAATGAGTTTCCTTGTATATAAATAAACTGCATGCCCAGCCCTCTCAGCCACTGAGCCGTTAATCCCAGTAATCCGGCTTATAGAGTCGAGACAGATGGTTAGGTAAGTGTCAGTGATTTCTGTATTAACATAGTACGAATCAGATTAGTAGAAAGAAGACTTTAACTTATTAATACTTTTATCTCAAACTGCATTTCCATGACTGACTGACCTGTGTCATGACTCCCAACGGTAGTCCGAACAGGTGGTGGCTACATGGAATAGTCTTTCGGTTGAGGTGGTAGAGGATGACCGCATTGATGGGGTTTGGACATGTAGAGGGTAGGCACAGGGTTGCCCTCGATATAAAACCTGATCAAGATGATTTGAATATCGTACTGGAAAAACTGCTAAGATCAATTGGCTCATAACATCTATTCATGTTCATTTGTTCTAATTAATCTATTGTTGATTATTTTTATTTAAACTAATTCAACCCATTTCATTTACATGGACCGTGCACTTTCTTAACAAATTGTTGCTGTTTACGTTTCTTTTGCTTAAGATTTGTACAGATTTCTGCTATCTACTGTGGGTTTATTAACTGAAGTGAGATTGTAAAAATGGTAACCGCATTTTTAGGCCATATTAATCGAAACAGGAAAACAAGTTCCAATTCTGCGCTTTTTCAAGCTTGGGCATTTTTGAATAAATTTTTAAATGTTCTTGTTATTTCACCAGAGTTCTCGGTCAGTGAATAAATCCTAGCTAGTTTCTTTAATAATATCTGATCTAGTGATAGTTTGTATCGGATTAATCTCCCCACCCATCAGGCACTGGTCCTCTATTGATCCTGCTCCAATCCCCCGCTGACCTGCAACCAATCTCCATTCTATGTTCCTGCAGCAAATCCGCAGTGAGGGACGTCCAAGCCAGGAACCAGATTTGTATTCTGGATATCGATATGCAAGGAGTTAAAAGCATTAAGAAGACCGATCTCAACCCCATTTACATCTCTATCCAGCCACCATCCGTTAAGATTTTAGTAAGTCATCCAACTTACTGAATTTTATATTTTCTTGATGGGAGGATCACTGGTGTTAATCCTGTGTGTTTTTCTGAAACTCAGAAATATATAAAAACATACTCTGTAGCGCTGTAAATGTCAAACAAAACAAACAATTCCACCAATTCAAACATGATTGACGTACGAGAACAGTGGGCGGAAAAGACCCTGCCCAAACGAGCTTTAAATAACCATACACAATTTTTACATTAGGAACAAATGAACCTTTAAAGTGCACCTGTCATCCACAATTTCTATAGAAACATTTACAGTTTAATTATGTTTATGTCCAGTTACCAGATACTAGGACAAAGTATATACACAGTAGCTGATAGGTCACATATTTATCTAGGTAATCAGAAATATTACTAGGATACCATTATACAAAGTATCTGATAAGCAGAATAAACACGTGCCTTTGCAGTTTCTGAACAAATGTACTTTTTTTTTATCTATAAATCAGCTGGGCACTCGATTTACACTGGGAGAGGCATAAAGCGATTTTTGAGCAAATTCCTTAGCTACAATATTGCCTCAATGCCTCACTGATAGGTTTAGGAGTAGCCTTATAAGGCTAGTCTCACAGTAATTAATATTATTTTGGTATGTGATTTATTTTCCGATTTCTATATGAGCTTATGGTACTTTCAGTAATTTCAGGTTGCACCTATCCTTGTGACAATGAAAAGTGCCTATTTTTTTCTAATTTTATCATTCGGGGGAGGCCCTGAGACACCCCCAGAGTGTCTAAATCAGGGCTGTCCAACCTGCGGTTGCTGAGGGGGCCATAGGTTGGACAGCCCTGGTCTAAATGGTGTACCCGTTCCGGGCAATTTGTTTATCCATGTCCCGCATTAGTGTGTGGTTTTTTTTTTCCGCCACAATATCAGTTCCCCACAGGATTTGCTCACAAAATGACCAAATAAAATGGGTAATGTGAGTTTAATAATTTGATCTCCAAATTGTATCTCGTTTATTATTTTCTATTGTTCTAGACTGACATTTAAGTTCTTTTCGAGCCCCAGAAAGGGGGAAAAATGGTACCTTGCTCACTATGTGTGTTCGTGTACCCCACGACGCATGTGTGCCATTCTTTTACAAAACCACAGTAGCTCGCACGTTGATTTAAATTCGATTTTTACTGCACAGACATAACAATGAAATTAAGTTTCTTTTTCTTTTTTCATTTTAGGAAAAGCGTTTACGAGACCGGAAGACGGAATCCGAGGAAAGTTTACAGAAGCGGCTGAAAGCTGCTTGGGAAGACATTGAGATCAGTAAGTATTTCATGTAACAAACTGCTCCTCGTTTTTGTTCAGTGGGAAAAAAGACAAGTAGATTTTTTTTCTTTTCTTTTTTTTTCCAGAAATGTTATGTTATATAGAATGTCTCCAAACTTTGACTTGGTTTCTTATTTAATCACATATATGCATCATTCAGCAAATCTATACGGCATGTTGTTCTGTTGCTAAAATAAAATGCAAAGAAATCTATTTAAAGGAACACTATAGTCCCCTCATTTTTGTCCCCAAATAGCAGGGCAGAGTGTTTTTGATTGCACTGTCTGTCTTTTTAATAAAACCAATCGATTAAATCATCCTATTACTCTCCTAGAATCCAGCGCTGAGACAGCCTCTACTGAGTAGCCTGTTCCGCCTCTCTGGTGTCATCAGGCTTCGTGACATTTTGTCCAGTTATATGCTTCCAATAGAGAAGTATTGTGGACACAAGGTGTATGTGCTGCAATCGCCACAATGCACCACTCAAACATTTCGAATCGAGTCCAGTGAGTTTTCTGAGAAGGATTCATTGAAGAGCCAAGTAGCCTAACTGAAAGCATAGCTGACTTAGATAATTATTCCAGTTTGCCTCTTTTAACCTAATTTACCTTGATTTTTCACTATAGTGAATAACTCCGTAAGTCCCTTTTAATTCACAGAAAGGAACACTGCCCTTTTTCAGGCACAGTTATATTTAAATACTCATTTGCTGTAGTGTACTTGAAGACCTGTGTATATTTCAAAACCTACATGTGCAACACATAAATAACATTTCCTTCTACTTTTATTTCTGCATTCATAAACTTTCCACTAACAGGTTGTGATCTTCTTTTAAAAATACATTTTAGTTAAAGGAGCACTATAGGGCCAGGAACACAAACATGTATTTCTGACCTTATAGTGTTAAAAACACAATCTAGCCACCCGCCCACCTAAATATAGCAAAATCTTACTTTTGTTCAAGTCTTCTGCTGATGGCTCTGCCCCTGATCTGCCTGCTCAGCTGACTTCATCAGAAGTGTTGTTCTGAGCCATTCACAATGCTTCTTCATAGGATTTGCTGAAACTGTCAAGGAGGCATATCAGGGGCAGAGCCAGCACAAGCCATGCCCAGTCCTGGCCAATCAGCATCTCCTCATAGAGGTGAATTGAATCAATGCATCTCTATGAGGAAAGTTCAGTGTTTGCATGCAGAGGGTGGAGACACTGAATGGCAGTGCTGCACGGTGTACAGCACTGCCCTAGGAAGCACCTCTAGTAGCCATCTGAGTTATCACTAGGCTGTAATGTAAACACTTCTCTGAAAAGAAAAGTTTACTGCAAAAATCCTGAAGAGACTGACTATATTCTCCAGAGCAATAACCTGTAGTCGATCTGGTGACTATAGTGTCCCTTTAACTATTCTCTCTTGATCCAATATGTACACATCTAAAGACTGCGCACAATAGAGGCAGGGACATGTAACACGTTTGCTCAAGGCTACCAAGTGATGCTCATGAGCAGCAACATATGTCCAAACTTTTCCTCATTGAAACATGTTATATACCAGTCTCAATCAGCAGTCTATACCCAGCTGTATTGATCATTTTCTCTCCTAATTATTATGTTTGTGTTTCTATTTATTCTTTAGGCAAAGAACCAGGTCTTTTCGATTCAGTCATTATCAATGATGATTTAGAAGAAGCGTACGCTAACCTAAAGAAATCACTCAAACAGGTAGGAGCACTGTTTCTCACTTTTTAATTGGGAGATACAGAATATTTATAAATCTGAATGTATGCAGACTTTACAAGCAGTCTCTCTTTATTCCCTTGAGAACCGGCTTAGTGTCTGAACGGATAACCTTTATAGTGCTGAAGCACTGACTTCAATTTAATTAATTGGAATCACTTTTTAATCTATTAGAAAAAAAATGTTTCAAATGACTTGTCTACAGATGTCGCCATTAAAGGTTGAGAATATATGTAGATAAATCATTAGATTTTTTTGTTTTCTAACAGATTCAAAATATTTCTGATGCTGATTTAAACAAATTAAAGTCCATTGTTTGCTGCTCAGAACTCGATGCTTATTTATAAAGAACAAATCTGAGGCAGAGTTCTAATAGCAGAGCAGTTACCATGGCAACCCATGGAATGTTCCAGCCGATTGATCCACATTCAGATCTTTGCGTTAGAATTGCTCTTAGCCCCCAGTAGCTTTATACAGTAACCGGTATTTCAGGTCAGATTGATTCCTGCTCACTTATCATGTTTTACCCAACAGGAGATCGAGAAAGCCCAGAAGGCTAAGGATTCCTGAATGATACTCCAGCAGCCACCTTCCAGAGGCATTCCAAGTGACACACGTACCACGTAGCCACAATGAATCCTGCAATGCTGGGCCCACCAATCAAACTAACGCAATAAATTCTCATCTTTACGTAGATTCCTCCCCAAGTACAAGTTAAAGGAAATGTTAGAATATTAGCACCCCTAAATATGTTTATCTCAGTCCTCACTGCCGTCTTCCAAATGTGACAGCTCCTGGTGGTTATTTCCTAAGGAAATTGGATGTTTTATTAAGATTATTTAAACTAGAATATGTGAGATTATTAAAAACTGTGAAACCTGTTACAAAGCATTGGAATATATGGATCGAAGGGAAGCCTCAGTAGTTTAAGGTTTATGTTCCGTATACTCCGTAAATCTCGTTATGTTGTGTTTTAGTCATGTAACATTAAGGCTGCCCCACGTAGCAGGCTGTAATCCAGACAGCAAAGGGCATCCTGTGTTTTCTTCCACCCACAGTCTGGCTGGAAATCTCCAGATGGTTTTATCACGTGGCTACCTCATTGTGGGATGGTCTGCAGCACCAGCATGTGAAGTGTCTAGGGTTGACTGAGGCCCCGACATCGAATATTTTTTTTGTTTCCCTAGATAACTAGATATTTATCTTTCCCTTAACCACTGTCTTAGAAGATCATCCTCTTCCTAGTACGGGATGGACAGCACATGTAACACGGTATCTATTGATAGTAGTTACATTATGACCAAACACCAAGTATCCACAAATGTAACCTCTCCCTCTCAGCAAATACCATAATCCTCAATCCATTGTAAAGTTTGTAATTAATACATTTTAGCCCTAAGTAGACTGTGGGGCATGTTTGTTTTAAAGATTTTGTATTAAATGTAGCAATGGACTGTTCAGTACTTGTAATCAAATTTGAATACTATAAGCTGTCAGTTAATGGGATCAATGCCACTTGCAGATCTACAGAAAACCTTCGCATAATTCAAAAACTGTTTACATCAAGCTGTTACATTACATTTCCCACCGTTTCAGGGAATGTAGCAGCTGGAAGATGTTGGATGAACCTAGTCTGCAGTTAAATAGGTTTAAATCTTTAACACTGACCTGTAACTTGGAGGGTCTATACAGCTATCTGCTGTAACACCCACTCCTCCGAGTGGCATGCCTGCTTAATGGGAGGGGTCCTGCTTAAAATAAAGAAGGGGACTACCAAATCGTTCTGCCCTCTTCTTGCAGGTGCCAGTAGACATTGTACTCTTGCACATTGTGGGACGATGTTCTAGACATTCATTGTTTTTACCCTATTGCCCATCACTCGGAAGGGAAAATATGGCAAAACGTTCAGAGACCCATTGGGGTCTATTCACTATTCACATGCTGAAATGCAAATTTTAGCTTAATTTGGGGGGGGGGAATCCCTGTATTTACAGTTCTGCAGATTTTTTATTAAAGGCACCAAAACCACTTAATCTCATTGAGTGGTCTTGGTGCCTTTAATAAATCCTGCAGTGTAAAATATTGTAATTTTTGTAGGAACAGCAATGATTATATTACAGGGTTAAATACACCTTGAGTGGCTATCCTCATGACGTGTTTCCCCTGTGAGAACCGAGTCCGACTCAGCATTTAATTGGCGCAGTGCTGCAATTTCCCTGCGGAAACAACGGGAGCCTAAAGTACATTCCCTAAAAATTGGATTGTAAAGTTTTGAAAACCCACAGTTTGGCTATTTTTTTGTGTCAATTTTGAAGGTCAGTTTAAGATCCACTATAATTCAGTATTTAGTTAACAAACCTCTTTGAGTATTTCTAAATACATTTGAAATATGAATTACCAACCAAATCTTTTATCCACATAACCACTCCAGGGAGAGATTTCTCATTCGACTCACGCAAATACTGTAAATTGTCTTGTAAAATCGTATCCTTTTTTTATCGGTGTACTAAAGGTGTCGTCTATATTTTGTTGCTATATAATTGTAACTATAACCATTATTTTAATGTGGGAGATGTGGCAGGCTGCTTACATCACATGGCTCACTGTGACATCTAGTCATTATAAAAGTTTGTATTTTCTAAACCGTGACTGGCATTGAGCTGGAAACCCAGTGGCTAAATTTAAATCAGAATAGCTGCATTGGATTTTATTTTCCAAACTTGGCTGTTCACGACAAAATTGAGCAATTCAGTTTTAGCGCATTAAAATTCACAATTTAGTAAGTAAACCCCATTTTGCTAATGGTCGTGATATCACCAACGAGATGCAGAGAGGTGACTCTTAGATAAAAACTGTAATTTTCTTTATTATTATAATTTAAAGTGTAAGATTACATGTGTAAGATTATAGCCTATGTGTATTATTTTGTGATGCACACATATAAATAAATACTTAATTTCAGTGCATCATCGGGCTTCCCGTGCGTTATGGTGGCAACCATCTTTACGTCTCCTTTTGAGCAGAATCACAACTTGTTCAACCTAAAACCGTGTACAAAGGTTAGTGTGCATTTACAAGTCAATACCAAGTTGCAGGATGCAACAATGCTCCTTTAGTTTGTGCATGGTCGGAGCAGGTAATTGGCGCTACTGACCCAAGAACACTAAAGACTGCCACAGCGCAAGGGTAAGCCAAAAATGCAGTTAATGGAGTTATTAGTATTACCTTATATACTCATTACAAAATAATGCACACAGAGACTTTATCGCCTGTAATCTTGTATTCAGAAAAATTGACTGCGATCCTTTTAATAGATGAAAAAACTCAATGCATGCTGACATTAGAATTTACTTAATTTAAGCAAAAAAAAAAAAACTAAGCTCTGCAAATTTCTGTTACTGCATTGTATTACAAAATCAGATGTTTTATGGGACACTTCATAAAAAAGAAAAAATGATGATGGACTGTGACAATTTTTCAGGCCACCTTTACAACTGCATTAGAATGAAGTTGTTATGGTGCCAGAAAGTCCTTGTTGCCAGCTTACCTTCATAAAGTTTTCACCCCAACGTTTTCTCTCGAGCTCTATGTAGCTCTGCTCCTGTCTTCTATTTCAAACAAGCCTTGTGCTGATTTGTGAATGGAGAGTTACTGATTCACTTAGAGACAACTGACGCCCTTTGCCAATTAGCCCGTGTCCACAGAAGTCCATTCCTGTTTTGAAGAATCTCAGAGAAGCAGTAGGACAAGTGCAGAGCAAAATGGTGCTGGAGAGAAGACTTTGGAATCAAACCATTCATGCACGTTTTAGCCTCTAAAGATAAGCTGGTGTCAGGGAATGCCTTGCACCATAACAACTTAATTCCCATGAAATTGTTAGGAAACCCAGAGTGTTCCTTTAATTATTTTTGCAACGTTTTTCATGTTTAATAATGAAAAGCTATTTCTTATTGGTTAAAAATATCTTGTTCAAATGTTATAATGTAACAACGGGCATTAAACCAACTCCCATTTTCTGGTGTGTGTTTTATTTTTAGACAGATGTCATATGCTTTTAATAGCAAGTAACGGCCACTAAATTACAATATGCGCTACAGGAAGCCGTGATTTTGCTTCTAAAATTTTAAGCTTATCTCATTTTGAAGGTTTAGTTTTCTGATGGTCAGAAAAAAACGCACACGAAAATTGCCCACAGGAAAAAACAGAACACTCTCATAAATGCCCACATTGAAAATTGCCCACACAGAACAAATGCACGTGTAGTACTTTTCATATTCCTTTTTGACTAATTTTCCCTACGTTTTGCAAGTTAATCATCTCAGAACTTTGTGTTTAGCGAGTATACCTCTCGACCTATATATATGTAGATAAATTAATTCAGGAGTATTTTCCACACTCACATTTTACACTTTACACCCAGGAAGAGACCAGTAATTTATATAAATTGTGAGAAAGTGACAAAATGTTATTATGTCCTATATGTGTGTTACTCCAGCATAGCGTAGGGGAAATAAGGAATGTCGACACAAATTGTATGTACGAATGTATTTATACCCAGGATTGCTCAAATCTGTTGACTTTGTCATGAGATGTTACATGTGCAACTGTGTTGCTATGGCAGTTTAATGTCACTGATGCAAATAAATACTTTTAATAAACCCTTTTCGCATTATTTTACTTTACTGTGTTTCTATGTTAAACTCGTATTTTAACCATTTGAATGCCAGTTTAAAGCTATTTACTTTACTTTATCAAACTTTGTTTATAGTAAGCTATAAAAGTACATTCAGTTTACAACTCCAAAATGTCTTGGTATATTGCATAAACTATCACTAAACATTAAATTGTGGGCCTTTTCTCGTAAACTTTCAAACAAATATAGAGTGAATCCAACCCCTCCAATCTGATACCTGCAACAAGGTTTATAATTTCAGGACTTATGGTCAGACCTTCAAAGTTACTAGCCACTGTAAAGTGTGAGGGTTACACCAGGACTAAATGTTCACTAACCAATGGCTAGTGGAGGGTGGACATTTTGAGCCCTGTTTGTAAAATGCTTAATACGATATTAATGTCCTTGTTTGCCTTTATGTAATAATACAGAGTGTGGAAGAATGCTTTAAAGGTTACACAACCCTTTCCAAAGGTATTTAGTGTGTAGCAGATTGCATTAAGGTTGTCCTCAAAATTTATGTGTTTTAAAATGCTTTCGTGTATTGCTTATTCTTTGTATTCACATTGTATGCAGCATTAGTCTCTGATTGTTCGGTAAAATCACTCTGTTTATTATACGAGTGAAACTACCAAACAATCAGACCACCCCCAGGGATAAGTGTGCCTCTCATTACCGTTCGCAACAATGTTGCAAATCCATAATTGGCAATCAGTACTTTGTTCTATGGGTGGCTGCCGTTCGGGATACGAACACGTGGCGGTGGCCATCTTAACTCCCGAACAGCGGTGTTTGGTCGTCGAGTGTCTGGAACCCAAATCGGACACTCGACTGAGACCTCCAGACTTCCATATTTTCATGCTGAAACAACTGAACGAGCCGCCGTTAGGTAGAAAGACTCATACGAACAAGGGAATTCACATGAAGGCAAGCAACAGCTATTTCATTCGGTATTTTCATCCGTTTATACCCACGAACAGAGACCGACTGCAAGGCCAAAACTGATGGAACTATTTTCGGCTACTGTTACCTGTGCGGTCGGTCAAAACTTTACTCCTCCATAACTCCCGAACCCCTGGTCCGATCTGGGTGATTTTTTAGTATGTTACTCACCTAGATCAGGGCTATCAGGGGATACCCTATTTAGGGGTGTATCCTATGTATTTGGGGTACATCCAGGAACTGGGGAAATAATGTACATAGTTTAAGTGGATTTTGTGTCATGCTGAGGGGAGGAGATGTGTGGGAGGTAACATGTATTTTACTGGTTACTGTAATAATTACTGTGGGTGTCTCCCTTGCATGGGAGAATTGCTTAAAAGCAGGGATGTGAAATTAAACCTCAGTTCAGTTCTGTTCCTGATGCTGTGTGTTGTCCAGTGATTGGGAAACGTATGGGATACTCTCGGATTACTTAACTAACCGTGGATATTATTCTCTTGGGTTTTATTACTTGGGTTACCAGTGGAGATAGTCTGAGAGAGACCAGCACTCCGCTACATAGTGGTGGCAAACTTTCAACAGGTCCTCTACATGGTGTAGGGATCAAGAACTGATTAAATGACTAATGTCTTCAATTTAAATAATAAAATTAAGTGTGTGATTTCATGTTTTTTTTCATTCCCTGAGAACATCTGGATAATGCAACAGATGACAAGGGATTTGGTTAAGACATTCCTGACAGAGAATATAAGTGGTTCCTGATATTCTTCAGGTGCCTCTCAAAATATCAACTGAATGCTTACATTAACCACTAACAGGTACATTGGTAAAGGACAAACTGAAATGGTCTAATTTGGTTCATATTTAACTAAAAATCCCATTTTATTGTATCGTGAGGGTAAAATGAATACATTCAAACCCTTTAACACAAAAAAACATAAAGCCATCTAAAAGGTAAAACAATTTCTATAGAAGTGCGACTGTTTATACCATAGATGATTAAGTCATCTAGCAATAAATAAAATAACTCGCATTTGAGACAAGTAAATTTGTCAAAATACTGTATTTTGCAAAATCATACAAATAAATCAGACAGGAAAAAAAAAGATACATGCAAACTCGACAATCTTCTAGTAATGGATTGTTAAAATGTTCCCTTAACTCGCCAAAAGTGATAAGTCGATCATATGTGTGTTTTAACGCCATGACTCATAGCTTCTCAGCGCAGAGCGAAACATATCTGCGCTCCAGGGTTTAAATACCGTAACCACTGCTGGCTTAGGATGGTATTGTAGATGTATGTATACTATGGTCAGTTAGCCTGTAGTTTTGAGCAATGTGATATAAGCTGAGACTTTAAGTATGTCAGTAAATATTATTAACTAAACCGTGAAGTGCGGTGAATCAAAACGTGAAGAATTCGGACTATATAGGATTTGACTATTAATGAATTAGAGAAAGTTTCATATTCAACTTTTGTAAACCGAATGTAGACTTTTATTTCCAATTTGATGTACATTGTCGTGAATTTTACATTTACTCCAAATTAGTCAAGTTGAAAATCACGGTATTAGAGTTTTTCTAATTTTGTTTTTCCTAAAATGTGAAATTTGCTTTGAATTCCTGACATCTAAAAGGACACTTTAGACACCATATCATCTCAAGCTCATTTGATCTCAAACATGTGCTGTGCTGTTTTTGACTCTCTTAAATTTCTTTAGTTTTCTTTAAAAAGTGAGGATTTTGAAAGAAATGTCAAGCTAGCAGCAGAGGTGCTACTAGTCTGAAAAAAATAATTAAGAAAAAAAGTATTTATATGAAACAAATTTGATCCACTTTATTTAATTTAAATATTAATTGGAACACATAAACAAAAGGGGGATGGGGGCATATTTGGACCAGCGTGTCCCTTTAATACTTCAGGGAGTAACCCCATGGATCTTAACTTTGTTAGGGGTAGTCATTATGCGCCTGGATGTTTCATGACTGTAACATGTCATCTTTGGTTGTGAACGATGTGCATTGTAGTCTACAAGATCTGGGGACACCCTCTGCTTTCATATGTGATTTGTAATAAGATAAACGTCGTGAGATTGATGAGAATGTTATGACTGGTGTTTCATTCAAAACAAAAATCAGACCTATACAAACCATTAATAAACACAATACAAACAAAAAATCTCCTGTAATGTAGCCACGAAGCTGCAACTAAGTAACCCTTTGGCTATCGCACATTTTAGCAACATGATTAAATCCAGTGTGCAACTAACAGCCTCAGTTTACCATCAACAAAATATGTAATACTGAATTACAGACATTCTAATACCTGAGCAACAATAATAATAATAATAATTATTCTTCCAAACATCTGATAGAGAAGTGGGGACCCACAGATCACTTTTAAGAATCTCCCTGACACCTAACTGAACCCATAGCACCATTTTATACCAGTCCCAAGCTATCTTCACAAAGCTGGTGCAGCCATCACATTACCAGTGACTTGATAATGGAATCTTGGCACAGACAGAAAGCCATGTCCTGGATTAGCAATAAAGAGATCTAAAAAAAATGCAGCATTTTTTAATCTCAACACGTTGTGACAAAATTCCTAAGCGGTAAAAATGCCACTTTCTTTTCAAATTTACCCAATTTATATTTTCTCCCGTTTGACTATGGTTTTAGGTATTCTGATTTAAAAATAGTATATTTCTATTATTTATAAAAAGTTCTATCCCACAGAACAGCATGCTATTCACATTTACATATCACCAATATTGGGAAGGGGCAGGAAAGTGAGGGGTTTTATTTTACATAAATTGTGTTGCTAAAATTCACAATGCAAAGGTTGTGAGTCCAGTGTGGACACACATTTCCAGCACACACCTGTTCCAGACTGGTTGCTATTTTCTAAAAAAGAAAGCAAAACTATTTTGGGTAAGTGGTGCAGCTCTCAGAGAAGGTGACTCAATCCCCAAATGTGCCCTTAGCAATATAATGGGTAAAATAGTGGGCAGATCGGAAGCTGTTACTAAAAATACCTGCTTTAATCTTAAAAATATCAAAGAGGGGTGCACGCTTTGTACAATGAAGCTGCTCTGAATTACCTTGTTATGGGCCATCAAAGGCTGTTCCTCTCTAATATATAAATAACTGGCCTTGATTTTTTTGTGACTGAAATATACAATCCTCCTTTCTCCTCTCCCCATACCTCCTGGTTTATTGAATTACGCTGATCTTTCTGTGCAATATGTTTAGGTGGCAGGTTGTACTTTAACTCCATATACTATTATTGCGGCACGGAGGCCGTGAACTCTCCCGCCATCGCAATAAATGGGTCCTCCACTTCTACAGTTAGTAGGAATTAACCTTAGTATTAAAAGTCGTCACACTAATTGCAACAGGAAGCAAAGTTTCACTGTCAAACAATCAATAAATTTTCCCCTCTCGGAGTATATTTTTATGGAAAGCAAAAATAACAAAAACAAACTGCAAAATGTTTCTAGAAAACAGCTGATATCACCGGTGATCAGAAATAACACAGAGTATTATTGGCGTTTTATTCCGGAGAAATACACAGTGAGCTGGAACCCTCTGAGCCTTAGCACGAGCCGCTCTATGACACACGGTCACTGATTTATTGCCTTGGTTCTTTCGTCCTGCGCTCATACAGAAAGCGTCTCAGTTTGTCGCTGGGAAACAGGACAGGTGGTTGCTGTATCAAGGTCAGCCCAGCTTCCTGCAGCCATGGTAGTTTGAGACAGTCTGATGCAGACGGCCTTCCCCTGAAAGACAGAACCAAACAGCATTAGTGAGATCTCTTCTACCTGTTCGTGTAACCTGCACAAACGGGCCAATATGCTTCCTGACATTCATTTTCCCAAGATGAAGTGCAATCCAATGTTTTCATATATTTTATGGAACATTTTGGAATATTCCTTGTTGTCACTGGGTTAATAAAAAAAAGGGGACACTGTAGTCACCACAACAAATTTATCTTAATGAAGCAGTTTTGGTGTATAGGTCATGCCCCTGCAGTATCACTGATAAATTCTCAGCCATTTAGGAGTTAAATCACTTGGTTTATACAGCCCTAACCACACCTCCCTGCATGTGACTTACACAGCCTTCCATACACACTTCCTGTAAAGAGAGATTTTGCAACTACCTTTATTGCACAGTCTGTTTAATTTAGAATCTCCTATCTCCTACTCTGTTAATAACCTTCTAGACCCTGCAGGAGCCTCCAGTGTGTGATTAAAGTTCAATTTACAGAGCAGGAAATAGAAACTTCTGAAGCATGTTAACATCTGATTGAAAATTAAACCATTTTTTTTCATGCAGACTGTGCCAGTCACAGCCAGGGGAGGTGTGACTAGGGCCGCATAAACAGAAACATAATTGACTGAATTCCTATATGGCAGAGAATTGAGCAGTCAAACTGCAGGGGCATGATCTATACACCCAAACTGCTTTACTAAGCTAAAGTTGTTTTGATGCCTTTAGTGTCCCTTTAAGTAAAAAAATATGAGGTTTCCTATTTTTTTAAACTACTAAATGTAATATTTATTATGTCTACTCTAGTGACCTTATAAAACTCTATTGCTATACTATCAGATGACAATAATAATCAGAGACAGATGTCACCCTAATGATACAAGCTATCAATGCTTTGTAAAGTGAGGCTGCAAGATATTCAGTGGTCAGCACGGTGCAGTAGTAGGAAGTGTACTAGTTTGGGTCATTCACAGGGGTACAGTTCGTACCATGGGTTTGTCCATAACGTGCTCTGCAGAAATCTCACAGCTCCTCCAGATAGTCCAACGTAGCATCGTGTTAACCTAATCAGTCCTTTTTTGATATCTTTTTCCAATTCGGAGGCGCTGTCCGTATTGAAAGGGTAATCACCACTTAACCTAATAATGATCAAATCAAATATGTTAACAGGTATATGGTATCAAACCTAAAATAGCAACTTAGTAGTTTAATCGGTTATCTGCCACTTCTGTTTTGGGGTGATAGAATTTATATATATTTTCCTGGGGTTATAAAAATGATAATAAAATGTTGAAATGATCACAGTGTTTATTGCATTAATACTCACATTATAAATGCTGTGATGCCGACAGCCCATACATCTGTAGGGGGAACAGCCCCCTGTTCTTCTAATACTTCTGGAGCTAAGTCAAACAGAGACCAACAAACATTAGAATAAAGGGTTATATTTTTCAGTTTATTCACAAAAAGCAATGTTTTTCTTTTATTTTTGCAAATAAAAACCCCACAGAAATGTATTTGCGTGATTTGACACCATTTGAGTATGTTTTCTGCTATGCCCCCACGGTTAGATCCGTCCAGAACCTTGTCTGCTTGTCACTCAGTTGAAACGTTTTGCTGGTGGGACCAAGTGACCACAGCGGTTCGTGCAAATACAGAGAACTTGTAGCATCCAGCAGGCATACATTCATTTGAAGGTGAGCAAACCTTTGTTTATTGCATCGGTGCTTCCATAACATGAATTGATGACTGCTGGAGCGATATTAATAAAATGTATCTTTGGAAACTGGGTAACTGTGTCTGTCTATGCTAAACAGTATGATAGTGTTGGAGATCTTATGGCCGCTATATTTTACCTCAGCAGAGCGTCACCCTGTGCCTTGTTAGGTCTTTTGTGGTCACTTATAAATAATGATTAATTAATTCTGCTTATGGCAACAACAACAACAACAAAAAGTTTGGTCATTGTGGGCAGTACCAGCCTTAATCTGGGTTTTAACCTTATTGACACAATTAAATCCCAACAGGGAGACCCAATATCTGGTATTGAATGAAGTGAACAATTCTGAAAAGGAAGAGTTACTCAAATCAATAGAGTCTAACTAGCAAGGGAAAGTGGGTACATTTTAAACAGCAGTTTTATAATTGACCACAATGTATCCAGTGACTCTATAGGCTTTATTACTCCAATGCCAATGAGATCACAAATTATGTAATATATGTAACTGCTATTAATATTTTTAATTCGTTTTCGCAGTACAGGTTAGATGAGTTTGTGCCAAACGTACCCATGGCTTCCAGGTAGTCCATGTTGGTTTGGACGGTAATGTCTTTGTCCGGAGAGTAAAACTGTGCATGTCCGAAATCCAGTATTTTCAGCAGTTTGTGTTCAGTAACTATCATGTTTTCTGATCTCAAGTCCAAGTGGAGGATTTGTTTGCTGTGGATAAACTCTAATGCACTGAGCATCTGCCACAGGTAGTTCCTCACCTCCACTTCTGAGTAGGAGATCCTGGGGAGACAGAACGTCAGAAACATTGCACCCCAAAACCACAGGATTACATATAGAGGGCAATTCTGGAGTTCTAAAATGGACAATCACCTGTGCTAACTAATGGAGCTTTCTTGCCAAATGATCTACCCGTAGAACGTTGCTTTTAATACATTGTTACTGGAAAATCTAAAGCAGTCTATAAGTTATATTACCATTTAATATACTTCACCTGTATTCAAGCTATCTTTAAGAATATAACCCCCGATAACTCTAATTTAAAGCCCGGTCATTATCATACCCTTCAGACAAATACTGTAACAGCTCTATCCCTTCACACAGCTCCAAGATAAGGACGAGATGATGAGGACTCAGGTAGGCACTGTGTAACTGTACAATGTTGGTGTGATGTAACTTTTTCAGAGTAACATATTCTGTCAGTGTGCTCTCCTTTGTCTCTGCTCTGTACGGGATTATTTTAGCAGCCAGAACTCTTCCACTTGACTTCTCCCTGCAAGGTTTGACGATGCTGAAGCGACCTCTGAGAAAATGAAAATACAAAATAACACGAGTATAAATGTATTTTCCATGTGTCAAGTTAGTTGATTTTTTCTTTTTTAAAGGGACACTGCAGGCAATATAACCATTTTATCTCACTGAATTGGTTATAGTGAGTGGAGTCCCTTGGCACTGTCCCTCCATTCAACGTTTAACCATTTTCCAGAAATGTAACACTAAGGGAAGGTTCCTGGTCACCCAGAGCCCAGCCCCTACTGGAGGTGTGGCTAAGACAGAGATTACACGTTTCCTTCTAGCCATACCAGCAGTGGGCTCTGTGATAGGCTGAAAGTAGTCAGCTGACACTCTTAGTCAATCACAGCTGCCCACCGCTGCACAATCTAATTCTTCCTCATTAGTCCAAGGAGCACAGATGGGATGGGCTGGCATGGAGTCTTGTTAATTATTAAATATTAAAAACATTTTAACATTGAATGGAAGGGGATTTCAGACACTATAAACACTTCAATGAGATGAAGCAGCTATGGTGCCTACAGTGTCACTTTAAAAACATTTCACGTAAAAGCAAGAAAAGAAAGGAAATGAGGTAATTGAACAGGATGAGGAGGGCATATTGAAGAGAGGAGAGATGGAAAGAAGATAAAAGAGACAAGTTGGGGAATGACATGGCAATCGGGTGATAGGTGGGTTTGGTAATAGTGCTCGATTGAGTTGAGGGATTGGCATGAGCCTAGTGTATCCTGAAAGATGGGGGTGTGAGAGAGATAGGACTGGATGGAGAACAGGGATTGAAATGGCCATAACTATGTGAACTTAGTCATCAGGACAGCATAGACAGGAATATGATATTTAGTTACATTTTAAAATATACGAAGCTCTTAATGTAAAACACATCTAGCCATACTAAACCCAACAGCACACAAGCAATCTGTGTCACACGTTAGGATCAAGTTAAAAAGTGTTCAGCCATTTTAACAATATTTTTTAAACACATTTTGGCCCGATTTGTGCTAGGAGTATATACAGAATTTATTGTGGCTCCCATACTCCCCATGGAGACCTGAATAGGTAACTTACAAAGAAAGTAAAAAATAGCAAAAGGGATGAGTTAATTCCAGGTGCATGCTGGGACATAGTAATGGCTATGGCATAGTAACAGCTCTATTGATTAATGCTAAATATTTGTCCGAATTTTAATAAAAATACATTTCCATAAATTATAATTATTTTTCCATTTTACTTTTTTTTTCTCTCTTGTCTGTAGAAGCAAAATATAATACAAGGAAATAGTTTAAAAGGCACAACACCCCACCTTATCCCCTCCTTTGGTAGAGTGAGTCTCTCCGCAGTCTCCGCAGGGTCACATGACTCTTGTTGTTCAGACAAACGTTGGTTCACTAAAAACGGAAATTAAATTATGTTGCTTTCCAAAAATAAAAACAAAGAAATATTTGATAGATATTTAGGCTTTTGGTTTTAAACGGAAATCCATTTATCTTTTCTAATCTATGTAATAAGTTAATAAGTGTAGATAATTCTACTTTTGCACAGCATAAAATAATGTATTTTTTGTTTTATTCGTATCACTCTCCCAATGTTACATGCAAAAACAAACTCTGTTAACAAGTTACATGTGGCCAATGAACTCCTTGAACATTGAAGCTGACAGTTAATTAGATAATTACAAACCTTGGGACGTTGCTTGCCCCAATCACAGACATCTGGAACATCATTATGTGTTCATTGTTGGTGGAATTAAAGTGCTTTTTGCCTATATTAACTACAACTGCAAGAATATATGTATGAACTCTGCAGCACAAGTGCCTCGCAAAGGTCTATCCAAACATAGAACACTTGCTTGCATTGTACCTGTTTGAGTAAAATCACCCAGTCACCTAATTAAGAACTTTTCTTGAGTTACACTCAGAACCTCAGTGCGGGATTGTATATGATTTCCTTTCCCTCTACCGTAATGGACGTGAGCCCACAAGTCTCATGATTACAGTGTTCTACACATACACACTATGGAGATTTCTTAAAGTGTCAAGTTGTGAAAATTGATGGAAGGATGTAAAAATGGAGGAGTCCTCAATGGAAAGTACCCGCTGGTGCCCTTGGCTTCCATTGGTTTCCTTGGTTTCCATTGCACCATTTTTCAAAATATGACACTTTCAAAAATCTGCCCCGGTGTGTTTTAAAATGCCACGGTCCCGTTTAATAACTTACCAGAACTTAGCCTCCCAATCCGCACACTAGGAGAAGGGTTACTGTAAGGCCCAATCCCTGCCTTACTGATACAAGCAATCCGGAAGGAGTAATCATACCCTACCGAGAGGTTATGGGTAGAGTAGCAGCAGTCAGAAATATCTAATGTGAGCATTCTCCATTCTTCACCTGTAAAAGATACACAAAGAAATATGGTTGTTTTACAACTGAGGAAACATTTTCTAAGTTTCTCTGGCCCTAATGACTGATCTTCTCTGGCCCTAAATTCAAGATCTTCAGCAGAAGGAATGAAGAGTTACAATCAAGAAAGTAGACAGACTTTGCAGCCTTACTTTCAAATAGATACATTCTTTATTGTATTTGCTTTGATCACAATGTTGGACTTGGACCGGACTTGTTGATGGGCAATGCTCAGCTCTCCCCTGTGAATGTTACCTTCCCTCTTGTATTGCAGAAAATATGTCACGGGAGCGCTCGATTCCACCGGTTTCCATACAATCAAGGCACCATCCTTGTAGACCTCTGCAATTTCAGGACTGGTGGGGCAGCATGGGATTTCTGAAGTACGAGACAGACCCCGTAAGTTACAGACATAAATATAATAGTAGGAAATGCTACAAACACATGACACCACATCGAAGGAAGCAGGACATCTCATGGAAATAACACAATGTTATAATAATATATATTAACACAATGTCTCCCTGCCTTTAACTACATTGCCTTGTGTGTGTTTTTAGATGTATAATTTAGTTAGTAGCAATATAATCCAATTTCATCAGTATGATCAATGTATTTTGTTTTAAACATGGGATAATATTTGTTTGATCTTAACATATAGCCCGTACTTTTGTGTAAAATAAAATCACTGCTACCCTTTTAGAGATGAAAACCTGGTTTAGCTTGTTGTGATGGAGATGTGCCTGGACTGAACTTCTACAATTCTCTAAATTTCACAAACTCAAAGGTTGTATAATCTGTGTTATTATCGCTAGTTATTATTGCCTCAGGGCTTATAATGTAGCCCATGGAGCAAACGCAGTTAGGAGAATGGGCCTTGACAGGGCCAGAATGTTTTATTAATGTTTGGGGGGCAGGATTTTAGACATGTGATTATGGAGGCGGGGTCTAAGAGAATATAGCACGGCCATTTTAGAGAGTGGCCATTTTAATTTACAACTTACACTAACCTGTTACTTGTCCCTCCCACCCTCCCTGTGGTTAGTTTTTGTTCCCCGTTTGGTCACAGCGGCGGGGAATGGCTAGGATAAATGGGAAGTAGGTGGAGTATGAAGTGGTCATGGCAAGGTTTAGGCTGGATTAGGCTGGAGTGGTTCAATTGGTTGGTAGGTTCGAGCTCATCGGTGGCTCCGAATCTGGGGGTGTAGGGGTGTCTCGGTACACCCCTACAAGTTAAACAATTGGTTATGGGGCCTCTTTGGTAGGCCGTGTGTTATGTTATATGTTATTTATACTGTTATTTATTGTTTATTGATATGGGGTCATTGCTAGGGGTAATTATGTACGGAGGGGAACTGTATTAAAGTATTATTATTATGTGGCAATGACCCCAATGTGTTAATTTATGTTTTAATTAAATAAAGCTGTGGACTACATATTTACAACAGAAAAGATGGTGTCCGTGTCTCATTAAAGGTCTGTGTGGGGTTTATAGCACATGCCGAATAACGACTGTGCACATGTCATATGTTTTTGCCAGACATTGTTAGGCTAATCTGGAGGAATGCTATTAATGTTTTGTCAGATTATCGTCCATCTCAATAGTGGCAGACAAATTCCAGGGCTCCTAGTTAAGCAAGGCAGCTATTGAGTCTTCCAGAAGACGTTAATAATAAGGCAGCTAGCTATGATGGAACTTATTAATTGCTAAACTATAATAAGGAAATGTGTCTTAGGCAGAGAAAGCAAAATTCTCGTGTTGTATAATAATACAGCCGACAACGGGAGCTACGAGGCCGTAAAAGACTGTCAACCTTGCCCCCCGGATAGTTATGAAACTTTCACTCTAATATCAGCCCTGTGGGTAAATTGCACTATTTATTTTGAGGCCAGAAGTATGTTCTAACTGACCAGGTTATTGCACTTTAATTGGTTTTACTTTATTCTTTTTTATGTTGTTTTTTTTTAATAAATAAACGTGCTTTCTATATGTAGATTGTACCTATGATTTTTGCAGTGTTACTCCGTTATCTCTCGTTTGCTTATTATGTAACTATTATAGTAGCATGTTCATCGCCTGCACACATGATCAGTGTCTGACATACGCCAACCAATGCCACTTACCTGCCTTCTTTATAATGCAGCATGTGGTGGCACTACCTTGATCGTTGGAGGCCACACAGGCATATATCCCCAAATCGTGTGTATTGACCACTAGTATGGTGAGAAGATGGTAATTCTTCAGAGTAGAAGAAATGAGGACTCTCTCATTACCCTGAATTGCTAACCCATCTGAAAGAGAAATGCATGAGAAGTGTTAAGAAAAAAGGATATCTTTGCAAAATGATTTGGGAGGTGAGCTCATCTGAGAATGGACAATGGACAGGAAGACCATCAAGGATGGATGGAGAAACAAGGAAAACATGACTCTCATTCAAAGACAGAAACAGAAGGAAGAAATAAAAGATTGATCAACTAGATTCATCGGTGGGATTAAAAGACATATCAGTACCTTTAAACCATTTAACATCAGCTGGGGGCTGGGAAGTTCTGCATGAGAGGGTGATCAAATGACCGATAACGACAGTCTGGTCTGTGAGCTCTTCCACAAAAGCAGGCGCTGAAAGACAGGAAGAATCTGTTAAGTGTTTTATGGATCAAAACTACTCCATAAATCTCCTTCTGTGAGACTGTGAGACTTGTCATGGCATTGATACTGTTTTAATAAAGCAGGTCCGAAGCTCATAAATCAGAATTAGATTATAATGGGTTAGATCAAAAATGGAGATGATAATAATTTTTTTCATCGCTGGCAAGAAAATAAAAGAGTAACTTTACAAAGATATAACTTTGTCCCAGGTCTGTTCTAGTTCTTTCTGCATGCTGGTGGGCGCTACACATGGAACAGTCAAACTTCATAGACAGGCAACTAATGACAACACTATGGAATCTATGGCGCGACTCTACCTCAGATAAAATAGAAAAAAAATAGAGTAAATGGAACAAGCCTCGCTGGCTCCCTCTCACCTTATGGCTGAATCACATTTTTTATTAACAGCTTTGTTTGTAGAATACAGGTAGTTCACGACTTTACGAACTAATTGTTTGGAAGCCTAGTTCATAAAGTGAGAGTTCATAAAGTGAAAACTAATTTCCCATAGACACAATGTAATAAACACGGGTTCCATTCCTGACCAACAAATTTTACCATTGAAAACCTAAATTATTAAGTACAAATACAAAATGAAAGCATAGCAAATACATGTATGTTGTAGGAATTTAAAGGCATCCATACCATATTGAATTCTTTAAATTATCTTCAACACTATTCAATGAAAAGACATGCTGCACTTGTTGAATGGGGAACCTCTCTTAAACCTTCCCACTTATTTATTTTCTTCATTATCGGCTTCCCCCTCTCCTTTATCAGTTTTCTTTTACTCCTTTTATTTTTACAGCTCTCAAACTTTCTTCCTTCTTCCCTTTTTCATACTTTTCAGCCCTCCTCCTGCTCCTTACTATTGCTGCCTGCCAAAACATGGCACAATGGCAAACACACATACACACAGACAGCTATGTCAGACACACACAGACAAATCTATACTCAGTAGCACACAGTGCAATAATGTTACAGGATCTGTAATGTATGCCCATGAAAGCACAAAAAGAATACAGTACAATCTAAACCTGTTTTTTAGACTTCCCTTTATCTCCCTCATATCTCTTCTTGTCTACTCTTGACCACAAATTCTTCTTCTTCTCTTCTTGTTTGTGCTCCAAAGCACTCTCCTCAGTCCTGATCCGTGGACCACTGACACAAAATGGAGGTGAAACAAAATGGCGGCACATCCAAAAAAAGTTCATAAAGTCAGGAGTTCATAAAGCGAGAGTTCATAAAGTGAGAAATGTCTGTATATAAAAAAGTATATCCATTCCTGGCAATACCATCAGTGCAAACCTGCATGCCTTTGCAAGCCCTTCCCTTCTAACCCCACCCAGACTTTCTGTGGCTGTCCAATCACAGACTTCCCAATGCAGCTCAATGAGAAGTCTTTGCAATGCAGGTGCTCTGGGCAATTACTGCCTCTTGAGTTTAGATTCACAGAGCAAAACAAAAAAGGAAGTAACAGCACTGGTTGTCTGACTGACAGCCAGGGGGGTGTAACCAAGTTACTTTATAAAAGTGCCAATTTTGTATTGAAATTTGCACATTTTGCAAAATGAAAACACTATGATCACATAAGACACTTCAGCAAACTAAAGCGCTCTGGGGGTGTAGAATATCCCTTTATTAATTGCATTGCCAAATAGACTAAATGTAACTTTCATCAATGTCTGATTTGACATCTCATAGAGCACCTCTCTCCTTGGTGCTGGGCAAGGTAATACCACTGGAGTAAACTGGCTATTGTGGGAATTTAGACGAATCATATCATGTGCCTGTTTCCACTGAAATTAAATAGGGACAGGCCAATCTGACATCCAACAAGGTTTTCTTCCTCTCCCACAAGCTCCATTTGGCTAACTGAAGCGGCAGGCGTGCTAGAGTGCACCTGCCTTCCCACTACTCAATGAGCTGCATTACATAGGAAAGTGTGCACTGGTGCATTCACAGCTCTCCGTGAGCAGTCTATGATTGGTACATTCCCTGAGAGTCTCTGCTGGGCATAAAGGGGCTTTCACAGGCTGCAGACAGCAGATCTGCAGATTTGTCAGCTCTTTTTTCATACATCCCAAAAGACAACGTGTAGAAAAAAACATGCACGTTTTCTTTGTGGTGTATACCTAATAAATCTTAAAAATAAATATTAGTGGGGTGTTCACTCTGGGGGTTTTATATATAAAAAGTGCTTTGCTCAAGTTTTAGGCTGGTTTTCTTGTTCATTTCCCACTTGAACCTATTTAGTTCTTTATCTGTGCTAAAATATTCTTTACTCCACCTCTTTCGTCATGTTATTTCCTTTTTTGTGAATATTTTTTAGTTTACAAATTTGTTGCTTCCAATGTATAAAAAAAGAAGTGGAAAAGTGCACTTTTTCTTTTCGATACATTTTTAAACCACTGTCAGAGTGACAGGAAAATGGCGGTCACTATCGTCCTTTTTGTTTAAGGGGTTACTCCTAGCACCATGATCACTTAAGTGCTTGAAGCCTTTATGTGCTGCGTTTCAATTTAAAGTGTCTGAGGCAGCGTCTTTAGCCACCAGAACAATAGATTAATATCAGTTCTGTCTATACTGGATGTCTGTCATCTCTCGTAGAATGCTGACGACAGACGACCAGTGGTGGCATGGTCTCCTCCTCTGTCCTTTTCAAGTCCTCCCCTCAGTCTATACTCTGGGATGTCCCTCCCCCTTACAGCAGAATTGGGTTGCACGGAGAACGTAAGGTACGTTTTACCTTTTTTTTTCCTTTAGGAAGAGACCACGCCAGCAAAAGCAGTGTTCTATCAGTGTGGAGGGTAGATGGATCATTTTGACACATTACAGAAAAGGCAGAAAAAAGTAATAAATTTATAAAGGGTAGAAAAACATTTTTATAGATAAGAAAATGGCACTTTTTATACATGGCCCCCTGTATTTCTTGTAAGTTAGAATAAGGGATGTGAGCCAGAAGATTTACACCACCATAACTAAGAGATTTTTTTTCTTGTTTCTGACACAGCTGGAATGGCTTTTAGATTGTTTCCCCATCGTTCGGATCAGCAGCAGCTACCTTTGTCCTTTGCTGAGAGATTGGGAAGTTTGAATGAAGGGAAGGTGGGCTTCTTCTTGGCTTGGCTGGGTGGTCTCCCAGAGGATGCTTGCTCTGTCTGCTCAGCCTCAGTCACTTTAGTGGAACCTAAGATAGAAATGCACTTAGTTGGTAAGCAGATGAACCTCCATTTTTGACAGATCAAACATAAAATGCTCCACTGCCTGTTTAATTATGCTTCCTGTAATGTACCACAGACTAAGGGCTAGACTACAGCATATAATGAGCTGGTATTGTCCAGATTTATTTATTGAGGGCATTGTATTGACTGTAATGTAGATATCGCCCTTTTTGAAGGCTTCGGCAGGGAAGTGTAAAGCTAAACACACAGACACACACACACAAATAACTTTATATAGTGGATACAGAATATGTATAACCAGCATGTTTGTTCTTTTACATTTCTGTATTTTTGATGTCATTTAAGGCTGACCCAACAATGCAGTACATTCACGCACAGGAGTCCACTCATAGGATTCTGTATCTCTGAATGCTGAATCGTAGCATATCCAGTCTGAGGAGCAAAACGGATGAATTCTGTAAATATATCATTCCAGGATGACCTCACAAAGCAGCACATCCACTCTCAGGAGCCCAGTGTCAGTATTCTGTAACTATGATGTCACACACTGACCTCACAAAGCATCACATCCACTTTAATCCAACACTCTGCTTTTATGCCCATTTTACAAACATAGTACAGACCACGGGGTTTTGAAGAACAACCAATCAATACGTTACAACACAGCTAAACACTCCCATTCATACCAGCAGAAATCCTCCCCTCTGCCTGTCATACAATTATCTCAACACAATAGACTAACTTAATTATCACAGGCAGAAAATATACAGTTTTTACACAATATTAATAACTTTAAAAATATACATGCCATTCACATACATTTTCAGAATCAGGATACTCCATATACAAACATACTCAAAAATCATACAATTCCCTCCAGTGGTTTAAAAGTTAGGTGTGGTAACTTACTTATCTCCAGTACAGGGCATATCTCCATTTACAACAACAGTAAAATACCTAAAAATACATAAATCCCATTATATTGAACAGAACCCCCACATTCAACCTATCCCCAGATAGCTTGGATCTGAGCGCTCACTATATCCGAACAGCGCTCAGATCCCATGAACACAGTCAAATCGCCATGGGTTTAAACCAGAGCAAGGGCTGTTGAGAGACAAAGGAGGGGCAAAAAAAAAGCAAGTTCCAGCTGGTCTGGCAGTGTCCCTGGGACAACGCCCTGCTGGAGAACAATAGACAGGAAACGGGGGAGGGGCACACCTTCCCATGTATTCAAAGGGGCAGAAAAAAGTGTTTCAAAATCCAATAAGCCCAAATAAGTTTCTTAAAGGGCAATACAACCCAGGGGCCATAGTCACATGGCAGGAGGCTGGCAATCAGTCTTCTCCAATGCCCAGTGGCGAGGCTGGTTTTGCCACACTCAAAATGCACTCACCCACTCACAGGAGCCCAGGCAGGATTCTGTAACTATGATGTCACACACTGACCTCACAAAGCAGCACATCCACTCACAGGAGCCCAGACAGGATTCTGTAACTATGATGTCACGCACTGACCTCACAAAGCAGCACATCCATTCACAGGAGCCCAGGCAGGATTCTGTAACTATGATGTCACACACTGACCTCACAAAGCAGCACATCTATTCACAGGAGCCCAGGCAGGATTCTGTAACTATGATGTCACACACTGACCTCACAATGCAGGACATCCATTCACAGGAGCCCAGGCAGGATTCTGTAACTATGATGTCACACACTGACCTCACAATGCAGCACATCCATTCACAGGAGCCAGGCAGGATTCTGTAACTATGATGTCACACACTGACCTCACAATGCAGCACATCCACTCACAGGAGCCCAGGCAGGATTCTGTAACTATGATGTCACACACTGACCTCACAATGCAGGACATCCATTCACAGGAGCCCAGGCAGGATTCTGTAACTATGATCTCACACACTGACCTCACAATGCAGCACATCCATTCACAGGAGCCCAGGCAGGATTCTGTAACTATGATGTCACACACTAACATGACAAAGCAGGACATCCACTCAAAGGAGCCCAGACAGGATTCTGTAACTAGGATGCCACACACTGACCTCACAATGCAGCACATCCACTCACAGGAGCCCAGGTAGGATTCTGTAACTATGATGTCACACACTGACCTCACAATGCAGGACATCCATTCACAGGAGCCCAGGCAGGATTCTGTAACTATGATGTCACACACTGACCTCACAATGCAGCACATCCATTCACAGGAGCCAGGCAGGATTCTGTAACTATGATGTCACACACTGACCTCACAATGCAGCACATCCACTCACAGGAGCCCAGGCAGGATTCTGTAACTATGATGTCACACACTGACCTCACAATGCAGGACATCCATTCACAGGAGCCCAGGCAGGATTCTGTAACTATGATGCCACACACTGACCTCACAATGCAGCACATCCATTCACAGGAGCCAGGCAGGATTCTGTAACTATGATCTCACACACTGACCTCACAATGCAGCACATCCATTCACAGGAGCCCAGTCAGGATTCTGTAACTATGATGCCACACACTGACCTCACAATGCAGCACATCCATTCACAGGAGCCAGGCAGGAGTCTGTAACTATGATCTCACACACTGACCTCACAATGCAGCACATCCATTCACAGGAGCCCAGTCAGGATTCTGTAACTATGATGTCACACACAGACCTCACAAAGCAGGATATCCATTCACCTGATGGAGATGAACTCTATTTGATGGCTCTATCTGTATATATGATTAGGTAAGATGCTTTTACCTAACAGTTTAATGAAGGGCTAGTGCTAATTTGCTGAAAGCATTTATATACTTTTTAATATTATAAGGCAAGACAGCGAGTGAGAGACAAGCATTGCAGAGAACTTGTCACCCATTGGCTGCACACGGTGGCTCATATCTGCCTAATAATCCTCCTGCTTTGTACTGGTATAGATAACACACTTGTATCTACTGCCTTCCTTGACTCAAGTATCCATGTTCACCCGGGATATGCATGCAATATTATCTCTTTCTAGAACTTTCAAGAGATCTGTTGGATTTCCCTGTGGATCTCCCAGACAGCATCAGGGAGAGTCACTGACTGTATTGAAATGAGAGAGAATTGTCAGATAAATGAGCAGATAAGAAAAATAAAAGACACAGGAGCTATGGAGGGAACAGAGAGACGCAGAGGCCAGAGAAAAAAAAAAGTGATAAAGAGATAAAGGAGGGAAAAAGTGAGATACACAAATAAAGTAAGAGGCGTGCCTGACTGCCAAAGTTTACAGTACATTTATAAATGTTTAGTAATTTTACTACATGCTTTTTGAACTTGTATTGCTTTATTTTAGTTTGTTTATTAGTTTATATGTGCTTGCGGGTTTATAACAAATGTGTCACGTGATGCAAGTCCTTTTAATGCTCTCCTTTCTCACGTCCCTATAAAGGTAATTATTTCATAAATATTTCATAAATACGAGTCAATGGGAAATATTCCTAAAGAGTACAAGTGTTGTTTAAAAGTTGGTCAACTCCATGAATACCACGATACCAGTTGATTTCCCAATAAGTGGCTATTTGTGGCCCAATATCTCCAGAGTGATTTTTGGGATTTACTATGTATTTTAAAAGATAAACAAACAATCAAGCGGCCAAACAAGAACATATTACAATTAGTGATGTCCCGAACGGTTCGCCGCGGACGGTGAACATATGACCCTGTACCTCACAGTCAGCAGACACATTCCAGCCAATCAGCAGCAGACCCTCCCTCCCAGACCCTCCCACCTCCTGGACAGCATCCATTTTGAAGCTGCATTCTTAGTGAGCTGTCCAGGAGGTGGGAGGGGCTGGGAGGGAGGGTCTGCTGCTGATTGGCTGGAATGTGTCTGCTGACTGTGAGGTACAGGGTCAAAGTTTACTCAATGATGACATGGGGGCGGACCGAACAGCGCATATGTTCGCCATCCGTGGCGAACCGTTCGGCGAACCATTCGGGACATCACTAATTACAATCCATAAATATTCTAAAAATGAAACATTGATTGAAAAATTAGAACTATCTTAAAAATTTCTGAATAATTCAAAATATTAACAAAACAAGACATTTTTAATTACTATTGGTTACTCTACAGTTTCATTTAAATGAAAAGTTAACTTGAATTTACCAGATTGGGATTCACTTTGTTTCCTTTCATGTCCGTTCCCCTGCTTTCCTTTGATTATCCGGGAAATATTGGCCACCGAAGCTCTCATTTTCTGCTTAAGACTTTGATCGGAGGACTTTCCTGCTGACTCTGACTTTCCATGAGGTCGAAAGAGTTTTATCCGTTTCCGTGAACTGGAACCTTTTCTCTCCTTAGCTTTGGCTTTGCCAGGATCTGATGGCTGCAGTGACTGCAATGGGGTAGAAGAATGGAATTCTAGGTCCTTCGCTACTTGTGGTTCCTTTTCTTTCAATCCTTGCCTAAAGTCGCTGGCTGGTTGTGAAATCTGAGACAACAAACTAAATTTGCCATCAGCTGTGGGACATTTCTCATCTTCTTTGGATTCTAAAGGGAATGTTTCAATATCAAAAAATTCAAAGAGTTGGGAATGTGCAGTCTCGATGTTTAAATGCTCTGAACTGGTAGCTGCATTGCCATAATGCAATTCTCCAATCTCCACCAGAGAGACCTCCGACTGCCTTCCTGCCTCATCAAAGTCAGAGAAATTGTCTGACCTTCTCCCTGTTCCTGTACTGTCAGAGTGTGAGATAAGTGTTTTGCTGGAGCTGCGGCTTTCAATGGTGAACTCTTCAAACTGTTCTGAGGTCAGAGTAGAGGGTCGGACCTGATAGAGGGTCTCATATAAGCTGCATTGTGAAACTGATGTGGCTTGTGATATTTTTGTGGTTTGATCTGATGGACTTGACTGCATTATTGATGGTTCTGTCTCCATAGCACAGTAATTTTCAATGCTATATCCTTCCTTTTGCATTTCTAATGGTGCTGAAGACTGGTCTTCAACTAATGGAAATGGAAGGTCTACATGGGGCATCTGCTCCTGTTGATCAGCCAATACATCCATCTCTTCTGACAGATCAGCCATCTCTCCAACCAGGCTCTCTAATGCACTGTAAATAGAGGGCTGGAACTCCTTCTCTACACTATGGCTGTCAACCTTTAATTCAAGTTTGGCTATTATAGCAGGAGAGCATTTTGCTTTATTGTCTAGACTATGTTCAGATACATGATGTACAATGTCAAGAGATATATTTTCTTCAAGAGGTATATCTTGTGAATCATGCTGGTTCTTCATTGCTAGTGTTTGGCCAACAGGAAGATAACCACAGTGCAGATCTGTTGTATGTGTATCAGCAGGTTTCCCCTCTACCACTTGTCCTGTAGATGTAAGAATTTGTGGTTGAATATCTATGTTTGTGGTAGCCACTACCTGTACCATGTTTATGGGTTGGGCTATGTTACCACTGAGTTGCTCAGTAGGTAAATGTTCTTCAAATATAGGGGAAGTGACCATGGGTCCTTGATGAATCACTGCTATACTTATATGGTCATCGGTAAATTGCACGGCATGTGTTTTCTCTTCAATGGCAGGTTCTGGAAATATCTGATGATCCTCATTCATGTTTTTTTCTTTTGTCAAGACCTGCTTGTACAGAAATGGTGCAGGCAAAGTTTCTTCTCGGGTGTATGGAAATAGGAAAGAATCACTATCTGGGATTGTTTGGATGGTAAGATTCACTCCACTGACTGCATTGATGCATTTATTTCCAGATGGTGTCACCAAGGGTTTCTTGGCATCTGTTTCGGATGTGTTGGCAGGCAGTTCGGTTGCCTCTGAAACTGGCAGGTTCTTTTGTTTGACAAATGCTATTATGGTACTTTCTTCTTCCTCAAGTGTGGCAGGTGATGGTTTTTCTTTGATTGAAACAGTATCCAGCAGAGGATGTTGATGTAAAACTGCAATAATTGTATTTTCATTCCCCATGGACCCTGCAGAAAGTGGTCTTTGTGTTGACTGAGTAAAAAAGGGCAGTGGACGCTGATTACTGTCCTGCCACATTGGCCTTTCTATATTTGGTTCAGATAGATGCTTAAGTTGATTGTCTGACAGTAAAGGTTCTTTAGAATGAGATTTAATTTCAATATCAGTTGTCCTAATTGGAAGTTTTGCATCCGTAGAGTGGCCAGGATCTGACTCCTCTGTCAGAGGTCCCTTATAAATACTTAGAGGTCTTGATTTGCTGTCATCAAGAGAGCGACTTCTGGTAGAGGCTCTAAAAGATGACCTTAATGAACCCTTTGCTGTATCAAATGAAACTGACTTTTTCAAAGAGCCAGATAGAATATCTTGGTCAGTTAATGCCTGGTCATGTCCTGCTAACCTTTGTTCCATTGCAAACTGCTCAAGCAGAGGCTCTCGTAGACCACTTAAAATTTTTGGTGAATATCCTGCTTTCATTAAACTCCTTCGTGCTCGTTCACGATGTTTGATGAAATCCTTCTCCTTCATTGACCCTTCCTGGGGAGCTAAACCAGGGCCTTCACTTACTTGGTTATAGAAGGTGCTGCTAATTATACTTTGCCTTGGTACACACACTAATTGTGGTTTGTTGACTCCTGCTTCCACTGGTAATACACTGTCTGCAGAGGAACCTCTAACAAACTGCCCTGTTCTCCCTTTTTTTGATTTAAGGTCACCAACCTCAATAGTTGCTGCTTTGAATAAAGGTGGTTTACTTGGCGATGTTTGCACAGAATCAACTAACATTTCTTCTGCCTCCTCCAACTTGACTTTGTTATTACCCAACCCAACGACTTTAGGAGTTTCCTGTTGATCACCAGACACAGTATAAGCAATGGTTGCTTCTCTATGTTCCATCTTTCTTTTCTCCATAAGACCATCTTTATCTCCGGTAGTTATTGTTTCTATCAGACCTTGTTGTTGAAGTTGGTCCTGCTCCGTCATTTTGAAGATGGATAAGTGCAACTCAAGTGAAGGGTTACAATCTCTAGCGGTGGGACTGATATCACTGTCATTATCAGAAGATGAGCCACTGCTGGATGATGAACTGCTATTTTCCATCAAGTGCCTGGGGACACCCAGTGAGGTGCTGTCCATGTTACCCTGCAGAAGGTCTGGAATGGATCTCATCACCAGTATGGACTTATAGCACATTAAGGAACGCTGGAACGAGAAGGCAGCATACAAATTAAATCTGTAACTATAACATAGAAATACTATAAATACTATGGATTTTGATTAAAATAATCAGGACACGGATATTCACTGATATTTAAGGGTAAATCATACATTTACAAATGTACAATTGGCTATTCACTGAAAACATATCAAATCTCAACAGAAATAGGTGGTTGTAGATTAAATAACACAACTTCTGACTCAGCAGAAAGAAGGTAAAGAATGGCAACCATGTCTCCAGGAAAGTGATGGCTCAGCATGGCTCCCCAGATGGGATTAGGCTGGGCAAACATCATGGGAACCACAGTGCAGAAACCGCAACATCTCTAAAATTAATGTTTATACAGATATAGGTGCTACTCTTGCTTTATAGGAAGGCAAATTCCACAGTAATCCAGGTCCATTCATTGAGTGCTACAGTTACTGACCTGCCACCGACTCCGTGCTACAAAGAATTTCAGGCTCTTGGTGTGGATAGGATGTGTGCCCTGTAAGCTGGAAACCTCCTGAAACATATTATTTCATAATTCAGAAACCATGTTATCTACAGGTCAATTCATTGAATGCATACCATTGGAAAATGACATATTTCTAATTGTGTTAATACACACAGAGTATTACTACAACAATTAAATCAAAATTCAAGAAGAACAAAAGTAAAAAACTGGAAAATATGGAAAACAATTTAATTTAATTTGCTTCTTTTCTGTTCCTTCAAATGAAAAACTGCTTACCCGAATCCACTTGTGTTGGAAACAATCCAAAGCGTTTGGTCTAAGTCTGAGGATGAACAATTCAAAAACATAAAAATAAGAATATGTTTGCACATTAAAGATATAAATCCCATCATTTAAACAATGGATTTAGAACTGCCATACACTGTACATACACTGCCATACACTGCCATACACTGTACATACACTGCCATACTCTGTACATACACTGCCATACACTGCCATACACTGTACATACACTGTACATACACTGCCATACACTGCCATACACTGTACATACACTGTACATGCACTGCCATACACTGTACATACACTGCCATACACTGGCCATACACTGGCCATACACTGCCATACACTGTACATACACTGTACATACACTGCCATACACTGTCATACACTGTACATACACTGCCATACACTGCCATACACTGTACATACACTGCCATACTCTGTACATACACTGCCATACACTGCCATACACTGTACATACACTGTACATACACTGCCATACACTGCCATACACTGTACATACACTGTACATGCACTGCCATACACTGTACATACACTGTACATACACTGCCATACACTGCCATACACTGTACATACACTGTACATGCACTGCCATACACTGTACATACACTGCCATACACTGGCCATACACTGGCCATACACTGCCATACACTGTACATACACTGTACATACACTGCCATACACTGTACATACACTGTACATACACTGTACATACACTGCCATACACTGTACATACACTGCCATACACTGCCATACACTGTACATACACTGTACATACACTGCCATACACTGTCATACACTGTACATACACTGCCATACACTGCCATACACTGTACATACACTGCCATACTCTGTACATACACTGCCATACACTGCCATACACTGTACATACACTGTACATACACTGCCATACACTGCCATACACTGTACATACACTGTACATGCACACTGCCATACACTGTACACTGGCATACACTGCCATACACTGTACATACACTGTACATACACTGCCATACACTGTCATACACTGTACATACACTGCCATACACTGCCATACACTGTACATACACTGTACACTACACTGCCATACACTGTCATACACTGTATGTCTTTTTATTTCATAGACAAAATGAGGAATGGTGACACCAGTGTTTTGTTAGCACTTGTATGTGCCTCCAATAAAGCAATCAGGCCCTGGAAGAATTGTTTGCTGGAATAGGTGAAGCTATCTGGAGAACCTTTTTGTTTTTGGAAGCTTGGGGACTATTATCATGTTTATGACTTTTAATGTGTTTAGTTTAAGCATACATACTCTGGGGACATCTGGATTGTCTTTTTCATGAAGTCCTTTGCTTCTTCACTCAGTTGTACAAATCCTGGGCAGTTCCAGTTCATTTTACCTTTCTGTACGTTCAAAAGTGTTTGTCTGTCATTTTGACCAGAAAATGGACAGGCACAAACCAAGCTAAAACAAAACACAGATTCCATTATTGTTGATGGATAGAATTAAATGACAAAAGTTCAACATATTATTATTATTAATAAAGCGCCAACAAATTCCACAGGGCTGTACAATGGGTGGACTAACAGACACGTATTTGTAACCAGACGAGTTGGACGCACAGGAACAGTGGGATTGAGGGCCCTACTCAATGAGCTTACATGCTAGAGGGAGTGGGGTATAGTGACACAGTAACAGAGGGATTGAGGGCCCTACTCAATGAGCTTACATGCTAGAGGGAATGGGGTATAGTGACAGTAACAGAGGGATTGAGGGCCCTGCTCAGTGAGTTTACATGCTACAGGGAGTGGGGTATAGTGACACAGTAACAGAGGGATTGAGGGCCCTGCTCAGTGAGTTTACATGCTAGAGGGAGTGGGGTATAGTGACACAAAAGGCAAGGGTATGGTAGAAAAGTAGATTGCTAGAATAATATTCACTGAGGGCTTATTTATTTAATTATTTATTTTGCTGAAAGTTGCAGACGATGAATCACGGTGTGGGGAGAATAAGCTATTAACAGTTTAATTGATACGCTTTCCTGAAGAAGTGAGTTTATAATGATTTTTTGAAGGAATAGAGACTGAATGAAAGTCTAACGGAGAAGGTAAGGGGGTTCCATAGGAATGGTGCAGCGCTAGAGAAGTCTCGAAGACGAGCACCAGAGGTGGGAATTTGAACAGAGAATAGACTCAGATCTTCTGCAGAGCGTAGGGGCCTAGACAGGACATACTTGTGTGTTAGGGAGGATAGGTAGGTTGGAGCAGCATTATGTAGAGATTTGTAAGCAAGTACCAGAATCTTAAATTGAGCCCAATATCTTACAGGAAGGCAATGTAGGGACTGATGGGGTGGGGTGGGGACACAGGAAGATTGCCTTGCTTCCGCATTCATTCAGAACCTCGCTACAGATTCCCAGACATTGGCAGTGTGAAGGTTAATCACCACTGCAACAGAGTCTGTTTTTTTATTAGCACTGTCCTCTTTGACTGGGTTAGCCAACAAATAGATATCTATACTAATGTCTGCAGGTCACTCGGTGGTCCAATGTAGATTCTGCAAAAATACTAGAACAACATTAAATGTTGCCTTAGATCCATACAAAAATATTTGCAATTTAATACAGGTTTTCTCCAAAGATTGCAGAATTGGTTTATATTATACAAAACCGAACTAAGATGAATATAAGTTTTACTCACCATAAGTAGCTTATAACTCCAACTGGCCTAAAGTGAAAAAAAATCATAACATGTTACTTTATTATACATAATGTGAGTTTCTCAAAGCAATAGGTTTATTTTTTTTGTTAGTTTTATTTAACTCAATATTATTTCCAGCTGTCGGTCACCGCAGTGATGCCCTGGAAATACTCAGTATCACAATACAGCTCTAACGCAATGTTCATAGTTAAAGGTGGATCATCACTTCTCTGACATTAACCACCAAATAAAACAATCTTCTTTTATCTTTTAAACTTACACTAAAGATCCAACAAATTCCATTATAATCCAGTTCAGACAAGGCAAAGTCGGGGGCACGTTGCGAATAAGGAGAAATAGAAACATTTTTTCATTTATCCTCCTCTCTGTATGCTCTCTCTGTGCTGATTGGCAGGTGTAAAGGGCGGAGCTTATAACAATGATTGACAGGGAGCTAAGACGGAGGCGCCCAGTTTTCTACATTTAATTTTATTGTTCACACCTCATGTATAGATATTTATTAATGATAGGGATAAGCAAAGAAAATATAACAATTCCACGGAAGTGGAAACTTCACTTTAATATATAATAAGCACTGTTACAACTTTGTATAATTGCACAGACCGTAGTGCATCTCCGAAACTGGCTTAGATCTGCAGGAATCTGTAAAATATCTCTACAGCTCTAATCAGAAGGGATATGATAACATTATACAAATATATTTGGGGTCAATACAACCCATTGTGTGGAAATCTATTCACAATAAGGATGTGGACATCTCTGCCCGAAGAAGCAGTTTTATCAGAGTCTATACAGATTTAAACAGTTTAAACAGCAACTGGATGCATACTTGCAAAAACATAATATTCAATGATATAATTTTTCAATTGTATGGTAATAGTTCCTTGATTCCAGGATAAATCTGACTGCCATTCTGGGGTCAAGAAGGATTTTTCCCCTAGTTTGTTGCAAAATTGAAAGCGCTTCAAAGTGGGTTTTTTTTTTGCCTTCTTTTGGATTAACAGCAAAAAACAAATGTGAGGAAGGCTGAACATGATGGACACATGTCTCTTTTCAGCTTATGTAACTATGTAACTATGCTCCTTAGAGCTGTCAATCAGGCAGCCTTTAACAAGGGTCTATATATGCCACCACCCTGCTCTGTTCCTTCAGATTGGTAATACAATACATAATGAAGAATGGTTTAGCCTGTCCTCTAGATTACACAAGAATCGTTTATTACATGTTAATAGAAAGTAGAAAGAATAGTTTATTATAGACATTCAGAAAGTGGAAAGAATAGTTTATTACGGACTTCCAGAAAGCTCTATCTATGATACCTCTGTAAGGTCAGAATGCTGCCACTCATTGCATACACACAATAAACTAATTACTGTATTAATTGGAGGAAGTACTAGCCATTCTTCATACTGGGCCACTAATGTTTGGACTGATTTCTGTTTCTTTTCCTACTTGTTTGAGTACCAGTACTAGTCAATACCCTCATTAGATACTACAGTACTTTCTAAAACAAAAATAATTTTAATAGCATATATGTACTAACTGCATATATGTACTATATGTACTATGCTGTTTTGATGTTTTGATCCATTTCAGATTTATATAAGGGAATGGATGAGGCAAAAAAGGAATGGTCTGCTCTTTATAATATTGTTCCAATATTTACCATATATCAGACGCTTTAGACACAGGCAGTTGGCAGGCGATTTCTGGTGACACGAAATCAGGGGAGCCATATTTGCTATATTGATGTTCAGAATGATTTATTTTTTGGGCAAATCCAAAATCACAGAGTTTGAGATCCTCATGGTCTGTGTGAACCATAAGTATGTTAGAAGGCTATAAAAAGAAAATAAATAACGTTATAGTTAATATCAATAAAAAGTTGCATGCTATATGTTGTTTACAGTAAGACTGTACCAGATACAAAGCATCATTTCATGTTGAGGTTATAACTTTTTTCACAGTAAGTGGAGTAGAGATTAGCAGTGTATTTACTGCTTGTGCTATCTAGTCTGGAGCCAAGTTTACACACTATGACTCAATCTCACTTATAAGGCCAGATCTCCTAGTGTCCATCAGTCCGGGCCACCGCAGCTCTGACCCTGGTGATGGTCTGCTGATAGTAGGCTTGTTCACAGCAGAGAAATTAGTTTCATCCGAGTCACTTTTGACGAACATAAAAAACATTTCGAGATGGACGAATTTCAGTCATATGGCGGTTCGGCTTAGCTAAATTTCTATAAAGAAGCATGATTCAGGAAAACAATTCAGATGAGGCAAAAAGCACGAAAATGGGACAATCAGTGTACTGCTATATATATACACTGAACAAATTTATAAACGCAACACTTTTGTTTTTGTCCCCATTTTTCATGAGCTGAACTCAAAGATCTAAGACTTTTTCTATGTACACAAAAGGCCTATTTCTCTCAAATATTGTTCACAAATCTGTCTAAATCTGTGTTAGTGAGCACTTCTCCTTTGCCGAGATAATCCATCCACCTCACAGGTGTGGCATATCAAGATGCTGGTTAGACAGCATGATTATTGCACAGGTGTGCCTTAGGCTGGCCACAATAAAAGGCCACTCTAAAATGTGCAGTTTTATCACACAGCACAATGCCACAGATGTCGCAAGTTTTGAGGGAGCATGCAATTGGCATGCTGACTGCAGGAATGTCCACCAGAGCTGTTGCCCATGAATGGAATGTTCATTTCTCTACCATGAGCCGTCTCCAAATGCATTTCAGAGAATTTGGCAGTACAGCCAAGCGGCCTCACAACCACAGACCATGTGTAACCACACCAGCCCAGGACCTCCACATCCAGCATCTTCACCTCCAAGATCGTCTGAGACCAGCCACCCGGACAGCTGCTACAACAATTGGTTTGCATAACCAAAGAATTTCTGCACAAACTGTCAGAAACCGTCTCAGGGAAGCTCATCTGCATGTTCGTCGTCTTCATCGGAATCTTGACCTGACAGCAGTTCGTCATTGTAAATGACTTGAGTGGACAAATGCTCACATTCAATGGCGTCTGGCACTTTGGAGAGGTGTTCTCTTCACGGATGAATCACAGTTTTCACTGTACAGGGCAGATAGCGTGTATGGCATTGTGTGGGTGAGCGGTTTGCTGATGTCAACGTTGTGGATCAAGTGGCCCATGGTGGCGGTGAGGTTATGTTATGGGCAGGCGTATGTCATGGACAATGAACACAGGTGCATTTTATTGTTGGCATTTTGAATGCACAGAGATACCGTGACGAGATCCTGAGGCTCATTGTTGTCCCATTAATCCACGACCATCCCTCATGTTGCAGCATGATAATGCATGGCCTCATGTTGCAATTATCTGTACACAATTCCTGGAAGCTGAAAACATCCCAGTTCTTGCATGGCCAGCATACTCACCGGACATGTCACCGATTGAGCATGTTTGGGATGCTCTGGATTGGCATATACGACAGCGTGTTCCAGGTCCTGCCAATATCTAGCAACTTCGCACAGCCATTGAAGAGGAGTGAACCAACATTCCACAGACCACAATCAACTACCTGATCAACTCTATGCGAAGGAGATGTGTTGCACTGTTTGAGGCAAATGGAGGTCACACCAGATACTGACTGGTTTTCGGACCCCCCAATACAGTAAAACAACATTTTCAAGTGGATTTTTATTGTGGCCAGCCTAAGGCACACCTGTACAATAATCATGCTGTCTAATCAGCATCTTGATATGCCACACCTGTGAGGTGGATGGATTATCTCGGTAAAGGAGAAGAGCTCACTAACACAGATTCAGACAGATTTGTGAACAATAAATGAGATATATAGGCCTTTTGTGTACATAGAAAAAGTCTTAGATCTTTGAGTTCAGCTCATAAAAAATGGGGGCAAAAACAAAAGTGTTGTATTTATAATTTTGTTCAGTGTATATACACATGATAGAAATATTATGTATACAAGTTGCAGTACATTGATAGGTACACTTTCCCGCCATTGGGTTCACAGATCAAATGAGTAACCAATAAATGAAAAAAGATGAGGCAGTAAAAAAAATATCTTTCTAAATGTGTATGTTATTTCTTTATTAAATATATATAGAGATTTTATTTTTACTGCTGCACAGTTGATCTGTGAAATAAATCAAGTGATTGCCCCCTAGCCATCAATTGTATTTTTTCCCATTAATCATCACTTTTTTTTGGTGCAACGGGAGGAATTCAGAATCACAAATCAGAATGTTCATTCTTGTCCATTGCGCCTTTCGTTCGGTTCGTGATTTGGTTACGTTTTGTTGCTGAATTCGGGAATTCAACCGATCACTCAGATTCAAACTAATTGCATTTTGTAACAAAATGAATCTCCAAGTCTTATTGATTGGTCTCTTTACTGCTTCATAGCCATGTGTGAATGCAGTGAATAAACTGAAAGTCACACTGTCTCCCGTTAGTGTAATATCTACGATGATTGCAGTCTACTAGCAGTCTCGCTCACAGTCTATTTGTAGCCTTGTTAGTTCTTGTTCCACTGGAACATAAAGAGCCGCCCCTTCTTATACATCCATTTACCTCCTGTAACTAAGGCTTCCATTTGCTTTTCTACAATTTAAAAAATTTAAAAGCTTTTGAGAAAGAAATGTTTTTTACATTTAGCTGATTATTAATTCTTTTATCATTATTAAAAAAAAAAACGAATTCTGTGTATACACCACAAATCAAACTCCCTCTATTAATCAGGGACTGTCGGTTTCATTAATTACAATGTATATTTACCTTAATGTCCAAGTGTAGTATGTTCTTATCATGGAGATATAAAATGGCTTCCAGAATCTGTCTGATATATAATTTAACCTACAAAATCAGAAGAGTGACAAAGGCATGTCAAATACGAGAACGGAAAGAAACGCTTTCATATGACTGTATAACGTATATATCAAATTATAGTGTGACAAACCAGAGATACAAAAAACATTTAATTTTTCTTTGCAAGTATTGTGGCAAAATAACCAAGTCAAGAGTCCAGCTATGCATTTTCGGCTAAACGTTGTCAATTCTTTTTACTATTTATCATAATTCACAGTTTATTGCGTATAGCCTCTAATGTACTTTTTCGGAGTGCCAGTAGATATACTTTAAGTGGCTAAATTCTGTCTAATATTTATCCCACCAATGCAACATCTGCTTGCTGCACCCACTTTACCTAATTCTATCATTGCCCAGGCACATATCTCAGGGTTATGGTGACATGTAAGAGGACAGTGATACTCATAATAAATTGCCATTGAGAATGAACTTTTTATTGGACTTTATAAGTCAGTAATTACATTGATTCTGAAAACTTTAAATAACTGATGGTTTGCAATATTTAATTTTAATTTATAAAACTAATTATTTCTGGCAAATTGTTACATGTTTTACGTTCCTGTTGATTTATTTTTCTATTTTAGAAGTAATATTAATTTCCTCATTATAAAAAACAGCTACCGGTGAGTAGTGCCTAATTGTCAGGTACTTATTGTATCACTAATTTTAAATATAATAAATAAAACACATTTTTGGTAATTCTATATTTTACAAACAGGTTTACAAGAAAGCCTCTAGATGTCACTGCTGAGCAGCCCCACTCTCCACACCCAAAAACATAGCGCAGATATCACTGGGTTCTCACATTGATACATTTTATCAGCGGATTCACACGGAATGGAATTTGGCCAAGTAGTTGGAGAGTGAAAGTCCCTACAAGTTAATTTACTATATATCCGGTGTCTTCAATAAAGTGTTTTTATTCAGTTATAGAGTAGCTGTTCAGAAAACATTTGAGCCTTCGTATCTCCAAACTTGGCACCAGACAGCAGGTCTACAAGAAGCAGCGCCCACTCAGCACTGGGAGAAATCAGGCAGCTTAACCTTTCTCTCCTGGCAGCGAGGATAGATGTGCTTTTTTTGTTTGTCTTAAAAAACACTTTTAATTATGTATTATTATTAAAAAAAAGTATTGCATATAAGATTACATCAATGTGCATTATTTAGCTATTAATAAATATGTTAATAGATTTTCATTGCATTTCCTGCCTTGCGACAAAAGACCTCATTAAATAAAACACAATGTTTGTTAGCATAGTAATATTAACAAAACCGCTCAGCCAGCTATGTCATGCCAATAGTAAAACGTACAGATAAACTGAAAAGAAATGATAATACGATTCCCTTCCTGGTGCAAAATGATCCTCCAAATCTGGTGAACATGTTATGTGCAGATTCAAACATACTTAACGGAACACTGTACATTTATTTTACGTTTTCTCTTTCCAAAAGTATTTAATTAATTATCAATAAGTATTAGTGCCACCTCTGTAATTAATCTAATTTTCATTTTAAAACATGTATTTACCTTTATTCTATTTGCATTAGATGTCCCCTCGTGTCAGTTAGTGCCTTCCTTTTTTTTTTGCCCCATCAATAGCTTCTCATAGAGAAGTATTGCATACCGTACAGGGAACACGATCCACCAATATAGATGTCGCGAACCGTCCGCGAACTTCTCGTGAACGGTTTGCAGCTGACACATGAATGCTGTCCAGGAAGTAGGAGGGTCTGGGAGGGAGGGTCTGCTGGAGATTGGCCGGGATGTGTCAGCTGACCGGAGTTCGCCGCGAACAGCTCGTGGCGAACCGCGGCGAACCGTTTGCGAGAAGTTCTCTATCCACCAATCTAATAATTCTCATAGGCAGTCATTGAATTCAATGATCCTCTATGAGAAATTGCAAATGCCTCACCGAACATGCGTGCACTGTGCGTGTTTATAAGCGGTGAGCTGATTGACAGAAGTCCTGCTGATTTTCTACTGTGATTCACTTTTATCTCAGCTTCAAGTCCATGAGCTGTGGATAGCTTAATCCATAAAGCTGCATTCCATATCAATTAATGGGAGGGGGATGGCAGTGTAACAATTATTTGACATTACCCGAGGAGGCAGCCTGTGGAATAGAGGCGCGCTAGGCGTGATGGTGTCACGGTGTGGTTGGGTATGCAATACAGGAAATTGAATTGCATACTCAACACATTGGAGGGATTGGGGGCATGGCTAGAAACAGTGCTTCCAAGTCTTACAACAAGAAACTGATCTTAAGGATTGCTCTATGAGAACTTCAATGATATGAAGTTGTTATAGTGAATACAATGTACCTTTAAACCTTTAATCTTTTCTACTAAAAACAATAGAATGTCTAATCTAAACTGCAAGCACATAGTCAACATGAACACGTGTGTTACCTCGTTTTCTGTGACTGCATTTTTCCTGAACAAACGATCAAGAAGTTCCTCACCACAACATCTGCTCCATTTAAGGAAAACAAACCTTATAACAAATTATCTGCAGAGGTAGACAGATAGGAAGCATGTCCTAGGGAAAGGGTAGACAACCTTTGGCACTCCCATGATGCTCATACATCCATAATGTTGGCAAAACAAACCATGGAGATGTAGCCCACAATATCCAGAGTGCCGAAGGTTGCCTATCCCTGTAGGTAACACATAATACTCGAGAATGCCAGTTAATCTTTTATTTATTTAATAAAATCCTCATCATATAAACAGGTGACCTTTCACCTTTCAAGGAGCAGTAGATTAATAATCTGTGACACAGTAGAAGTGATTGCAAATAACCTGCTCAATACTATTCAACAGTGAATGAATAAATGGTACCATGTAGAGAAAATGGCAAAATATGCCAATTACCAGAAAGGATACATTTCCAGGATAAGAATTAAGGTCTTTTTTGTTTCGAAGGAGTCAAGAAGCAGGGTGACTTTGCTGTGAGTCACTTCAGAGAGGATGTCTCGTTCCCGGTACACCTGCTGACGCGTTTTGCTTCTTAGAGGAATAAACTTGGCTGCACAAGTCATCCCATTTCCTTTGTGGACCACTCGCTTTAAGAAGCCAAATGAACCCCTGTATTGAAAATAATACTATGTCTCTGGATTTTGCATATGAAGATACGATGACGCATGTAAACGCTTGCAATAATGGGCAAGGTCAAAAGGGAAAATATTTCCTACAAGATGTATCTATATAGGTAAATTCAGTCATTATTAGCTCTCAGACGAATAAAACTTACACACAAATAAACCGCATTCCTTACGGAGTAAACATAAAACCAACTGCAACCCCAGGGGAGAAAGCAAAAATACCTAACGCATTCAATGTTTAAAATCAAACTTATTTATAGGTTTACCATGAGGAGATAGGATTGTGGTTTGCTTTGTTTACAAATAAGATAGATCAGACAGAGCGATAGATAAGATTGACAGATATAGATAGTTACATAGATAAATGATAGAGATAGATAAATAGATAGATAGCAGGAATGCACCAAAATTTCGGCTGACAACATTTTCAGCCGGAAATGGGCCTATCCCATTTCGGACGAAAAAGGGGGAATCTGTCGAAAATCGGGAGGCAGTTTGCCCTGTGTGCTGCCAGGTGCGAGACCCCTCCTGTCTGCCCGGGGAGAAAGCCAGCACAGTCTGCAGCTCCACCAGGTGTAAGCTGCAGACTGTGCTATATCTCGCGATCTCTGCCCAATCAGAGCATTGCCATGGTAACCTGACTTCTGAATATCACAAGATACACCACAGTCTGCAGCTCACACCTGGTGGAGATGCAGACTGGAGAGACAGACCACCAGACCACCAGGGATCCAGGACACTGCACCACCAGGGAAGCAAAGGTACTAACACCCTCTCTCAGTCACCAGTCACCCCCTCCCTTAGTCACTGTGTCACCCCCTCCCTCAGGCAATCTGTCACCCCCTCCCTTGGTCACTGTGTCACCCCCTCCCTCAGTCGCTCTGTCACCCCCTCCCTCAGTCACTGTGTCACCCTCAGTCGCTCTGTCACCCCCTCCTCACTCACTGTCACCCCCTCCCTTAGTCACTGTCACCCCTCCCTCAGTCCTGTCACCCCTCCCTCGGCTGTCACCCCCCTCCCTCAGTCGCTCTGTCACCCCCCTCCACCTCAGTCACGCCCCCCTCCCTGTCCTGTCACCCCTCCCTTGTCACTGTCACCCCCCTCCCTCAGTCGGCTCTGTCACCCCTCCCTCAGTCACTGTCTCCCTCGTCTGTCACCCCTCCCTCAGTCTGTGTCCCTGTGTCACCCTCCCAGTCCGTCACCCCCTCCCTCACTCTGTCACTGTCCCCCCTGTGTCACCCCCTCCCTCAGTCACCAGTCACTCCCTCCCTCAGTCGTCTCTGTCACCCCCTCACTCAGTCACCCCCTCAGTCACTCTGTCCCCCTCCCTCAGTCACTGTGTCACCCCTCCCTCAGTCACCCTGTCACCCCTCCCTCACTCACCCCCTCCCTCAGTCACTGTCACCCCCTTCCACTCAGTCACTGTCACCAGTCACCCCTTCCTTAGTCACTCTGTCACCCCCTCCCTCAATCACCATTCACCCCCTTCCTCAGTCATTCTGTCACCCCCTCCGTTAGTCACCAGTCACCCCCTCCCTCAGTCACAGTCCCCCCCATCCCTTTTTTTGAGGAAAAGGTAATTTTCGGTTTTGGTTTTCAGCCAGTGGCATCCTGGATTTTCGGTTTCGGTGCATCCCTGATATAGATAGATAGATAGATAGATAGATAGATAGATTGATAGATAGATAGATAGATAGACGGGCAGATATAGATAGTTACATAAGTGGATTATAGATAAATGATAGGTAGATATATAGACCAAACAGATGGGCAGACAGACAGATTGATAGATAGACAGACAGACGGATGGACGGACAGACAGACACACAGACAGATAGACATACATACATTTAACATGTTTCAGCAATTTAATTCCTTAAGAAAAGTATGAAATCAGAAGAGTTTTATCCTGTGAAACTATTCCACATCACACAGCACGCTTTGTACACCACTGACCTGCAGCATTATTTGCAATAATTCCATTTGTGAGTCTTAATAACTCTTCAGTCTTAGCACACAGATCAATGTGAGAATTACATGAATATGTATTGTAACCCCCATTGTCAGAGGTTGGTATATCCCTCCTGTATTCTCTCTAGAAAGCCAACATGACCCGCTCGGTGAGGGAATCAATCAAACAACAACGTGGGATTCTGCATTAATTAATATTCCACCTACCTCCCAATTTCTTCCTTAACCTCGAAGAAAGATTTGAGCTTCCTTCTTTTCTGAGGTTTCTTTGACACTTGTTCGTCTCTCCCTGTAAGAGATAGAATATGATTTCAGCTGTCAAACAATAGATAGCAAATTCCACCGTTCTCTGAATTCTATCACGGGGACAATTGAAAGGAATAAGGAACCGACTGAGAATGTAGGAGGGGAACAACTCATACGCTTCAGCTGCAGATTGTTAATAAAGATTATCGGCATGTGTGCGCCTGTTTCTAATTAAACAGACAAGATTCAGACACACACTGGGTGGGCACCACACCAATCGAACCATTTGTGACTAGCTCCCTAAATCCTCAACCCAATTGTATAAACAGCTGCATCAGATTCAAGGGGAGCCCCAACGCCCCAAAATGATATCCATACAATCGAACACTATTGAACCATGCATACTTAATTACTCGAGAAAAGAGTGAGAAATTACTGCTCAAGATTTACTATATGTCCCCCCAAAATATAGTATTTGAAGGATGTATATATACCACCTAAAAAAAAACAAAAAAAAAAAAACAGTGTGCAAATGAGTCACCCCTACACAAAACATCATAATTAAAAGTAAGCGGTCACCAAAAGGACATCCCTAAACTGAGAAATCCGATTGCAATTCCACACTGAGAGCTATAGTGGCTAATTCTATCAACTAAAATAAAGTCCACATAATTTGCAGGATAACGGCCACAGTATTCAATGTGCAAGCAGTGGATTTGTAGATTTCACTGAATACTACTCACTACGCAAAATGAAAAAGAAAAAAAATGTATAAAAAATACAAAACATAAAAGGCATCAACATTTTTGGAAAAAAACCAAAACACTTTCAGGTATATATTGTAGAAAATATCAGTAGTGTATGCAGTCCATAAGGTTGTTACAGTCAAAAATATGCATATAATCTCTTAATTTCCTTATTTTGTGCAAATCCCCACACATTACATGATCAGCAATGAACGTTATCCACTCCAAGAAGTAGCGTGGCCAGTCAGGAGCCCCTCATTCTGCTCACTGGAGTTTGAACTGTACATGTTTAACCCTTCACTGCATCCGATAAACTGTATGGGAAGGGTCTGTTTAGTAGATGATCTAAACTCATTGCCTCAGTTCTGCATGGAGCAGGGATTTATGGGATTTGTAGTTAAATGTTAAACCTGTTAGCTGAACTACAATTCCCCGTAAGTTTTCTGTGCTCTCTGATGACATGTACAAGAGAGAGTTGTACGCAAGTACAATGTCCAGCAAGAAGGAAGTAGATTAGAATGTTGGTAGTAGGACCGAAGAGGCGGGGTTAACATGCAGAATGCTACCAATTTTAAACTGAGCATGAAAACATTACAGTTAATATTTTAAGTCAAATGAATAAATTGTGTTGGTGCCTGGTGGGCAATGAGGGGTATCGACAAGAAATAAGTAAACTCTAGAACCTCAGCCTGGTTCTACTTTGTTCACATGGAGAAAACAGCTTGGTATATTTTACAAAGATGATTACACCGGGAAGAGGCAGGGATTACCTCATTTATCAAAAAGGCCTTTTATAACTTAAAGGATCACTTTAAGGTCAGGAACACAAACATATATTTCAGACCCTATAGCGTTAAAACCACCATCTAGCCCCCGTGGTTCTCTCTTGCCTCCCTAAATATAGTAAAATCTTACTTGTATTCAAGCCTGAAGATGCTAGCTCTGCCCCTGTCTGCCTCAGAATAGCAAGCTGTCTGCTGACATCATCAGAAGTGTTGTTCTGATCCAATCACAATGCTTCCCCATAGGATTGGCTGAGACTGACAAGGAGGCAGATCAGGGGCAGAGCCAGCACAATTCAAACACAGCCCTGGCCAATCAGCATCTCCTCATAGAGATAAACAGAATCAATGCATCTCTATGAGGGAAGTTCAGTGTTCAAACTAGGCAAGACTGAGATAGGAAGCAGCTCTAGCAGCCATTTGAGGCGTGGCCATTGAAGTTATCACTAGGCTGTAATGTAAACACTGCATTTTCTCGGAAAAGACAGTGTTTGCAGCAAAAAGCCTGAAGGTAATGATTCTGCACACCAGAACAAATTCAATAAGCTGTAGCTGTTCTGGTGACTATAGTGTCCCTTTAATACTTATGATATATTTGCCTATAAATCGTGATCTCACTCACCTTACAAGACTCGTTGATGCTGTTTTCATTTCATGTGATTTACAATTATTGCACTTAAAGGGACACTATAGTCACCAGAACAACTACAGCAGGATGTAGTTGTTCTGGTGAGTATAATCATTATATGCAGGCATTTCCATGCAAACACTGTCTTTTCAAAGAAAAGGCAGCAATTACATCCCTCCTAAGGACACCTCCAAGGGGCCACTCCTCGGATGGGGCTCTGCATGGGGACGCTGAATTTTCCTCATAAATTGATTCAATGCATTGATTCAATCCATATCTTCGTTTGGCCCCAACCCTTTGCCGATTTTAGCCAATTGGTTAAAAATCGGCAGTTCTGATGATGTCACTAATGGGGCAGGGCCAGCGCCGGCGGACCCATGGAGAGCTGAAAATAAGGAGAGTTTTAACCCATTCTGAGGGGGGTAAGGAGGGGTTCTGCACTATAGGGTCAGGAATACATGTTTGTGTTCCTGACCCTATAGTGATCCTTTAATGCACCTTGTTTGCTATTAGTAATTTTATTTGTAATTCATCCAATATTATGATTCTACTGCGAATAGCAAGTCAGTTCAACCAGTGACTTTCTGACCTCGGCTAATCAAACGAGATGTGTGTAATAGACTCTTGATATCGGATTGATGGTTGCTGTCATATTAACCTTACTATGGAAGTTTTTACATGTTCACCAATATTTCCATATCAAACTGAAACACTAGATGCAGCAAACTGGTGAAATGTAAGAGTCTGGATTTCCCAAAGCGATGCTCTTATAATATAACTGTGTGTTTAAGAAATATTACCTGCATGCATAACAAGCTCTGCTTTGCAGGAAACCTCGCCACCCTTGTTCCGTGCCACACATGTGTACACGCCTCCATCTTCATATTCTGTGTTACACAAGACCAGCGAGTATTTTCTGTCTTCCTTTGCCACCTGGATTCGGTCACTTTCTTGTACGAGGATGTTGTTCTGCAAGAAGAAAGCAGTGCGGGGCCCGTTTAACACTCAGATCAGCTCTTGGGACAAATACTATATCCAGGTGCTTAAAATAATGTAACAAATATTTAACGATCTGCAATAGCAGCTTCTACAAAGAGTATGCACCCCATGTGAAACCATCTTAACTTGGTGATCAAGTGGGGGATTAGGAAACCTCCGGCAGGCAATAACAATCTTCCCTAATCTCGTCTGTTGCTCTCAGTCTCAGCAGAGCAGGGAAGAAGTTCTACGTCCTAATAAGAAGTGATGAAAATCAGCATGTTTTATAACTCACCTTGTACCAGGTAACAGTAAGTGGCGCAGTTCCATCAATCACAGCATCAAACTGAGTTGTATCCCCGCAGCGCGCATGCACATCCTCTATGGTCACCTGCATGTATGGGGGCTCTGCGGGTAAAGAATGTCTCACATTATTCATAAATTATAGCTGTTACAATATTCAATACTCCCGTCGCTCCTTCCACATATCACCCCTCTGTCAGTCATTACATTAGCTTCCATTTGGACTGAATCCAAAATATTAACTCTTACCTACAAAGCTCTCACAAAATCTACCTGACCGCTCTGCTCTGTCGTGACTTTCTCCTGTCTGCCTCTCATACCCAAACTGTTAACTTGGGTTTAAATAACTTCTCAAGGGCAACTCCATTCTTACGGAGCAGCCTGACTCCCTCATCAGACTCTCCCCATGTCTCCAATCCTTTAAGAAGTATTTAAAATCCACCTCTTAAGAACAGCCTATGGACTCCCGATGTAAGTCTCTTTACTCTCTCGTCTTAGTTAGTGGTTCCATTCTCTATTTCACTCTCATGTTCCAATTCTGCTACTTCCCACCTGTCACCTGATTAGTGTCCCCTCGCTGCCCTTCCTATTGTGTTTTTATTCCCCACCCTCCTCCAGATTGTAAACTCGTTCAAGCAGGATCCTCATCCACCTATTGTTCCTGTCACAATCTGTAATAATTTGTCTCATTTATTGATAAATGCCATCCTTTATATTATTGTTAAGTGCTGTGGAAATATTTGTTTCTATTTAAATGCCAACAATAATAATAAGAAGAATATAGTGAGTAGCACATCATGCCATTTCCTCTATTCCTCCATCTTTCACATCATCCATCCATTTTCCCTTTATTTGTGTCCTCGTTCTATTTGTTCTTCCTCTTGTCCTACACGTAAGCAGAGCCTTTAGCTGTCCCCATTCACCCCACTGACGTCTTGCTGTGCCAGAGCTTTGCATTGCTCCTTGTTTCCTGCAGAGCAGTGTGTCCCTCTCCCTGCAGAGCTATGTGCTGGGTACTTGCAGAGCCCTCAGCTCCCCTCTGCAGAGCTTGGAGCATTTTGTGCAACATCTCGAACTCCGGCTCACAGATGTTGCTGAACTACAACTGCCACCAGTCTCTGGCAATCGATTCCATTCAGGGAGTTGTAGGCCATCAATATCTGGGGGCCCGAAGTTGAGATCTCCTCCTGCTAGTCAGGTCTGAGACGTTACCTTAAAAAACTTAGGGAAAGAAATTCTGTTATTTAATAAATTATTTAGAAAGCATTTAACAGAGGATACATTACGTTTTCTCTAATTTCAAGGGTACAAACAACACATATTTACACACACAAGCTGAACACCAAAACTTGTCCAAAAACAAATCAATTAATCTGAATGAAAGTCCTTTTTAATTCACACTTTGTTCATTAAACACCTTACTTCTGGGACTGAATACACAGACACCAACAATTATTACAGTTACCAGCAAAACGCAGATAAAAAAGGCTGCAGTTTTCAGACATTTTAAACAACTAAATAATTTATTATTTTCTAAGAGACTAATCCCAATCCATAGTTTCTGTGTAAGTAGAAAGCTTTCTTATAGATGGGTATGGGCACTGCAGCCTCTATTGCAGCCAATCCACAGGGCCAATTGGCTGAAGTAGAAGATACTGATTACCCAGCTGGTACTCACAGTGTTAATTCTAATCTCTGATCAGGTGTATTATCTGAACAGCATCAACGTACACAATAATGTCTCGCACAGAAAGTGTTCAGTAAATTTTCCATTACAGCGAGAACGTGGCGCCATTAACTCAGCCTGCGTGGATAACACTTTAATGTGCTAATATAAAACAAGAGAATATTGCACAAATAGAATATTATTTCAGGATTCAGAGGGAACACCGTGACATTATAATAAAGCGTTCTCGTTCCCTGGGATCGAGGATTACATTCATGGCACAGTTACAATGTTTAAATGACAACGATGTTAATAAGCATTAGAGCGGAATTGGAACATTTGTTTTTGAATCTAGCTATTTTTTAATCAGTGGTTTTGTTTTGTTTATTTTTTTCCTCTTTAATTTCAATTAGTCTCATTTACATTTACACGCTGTGGAAACGAAATAGAGAAAATCCAGTTTAAAGAAATTTCTACTAAAATGAGAAAATATACTTTTCAACTCAATCGGTCACTAGAGAGTTGTTTATATAATTATATACCTGTATAATTAGTAAAAGACACTGACGTTAAATCTGCTATAGTAAAAGTCACATATAGGGGCCTGTACATATTTTTTTTTTCAGTGTTTCCCATGATTCTTTGCATTAATTTGCCAGTGTTAATTTTTTATTAATTTAGCTCAAAAGAGAATATAACTTTTGGGAAGTGGGAGACTCTTGGTGGTAAAAATGTAGAGGATCATGGGAAAGGTATGATAATTTGCATAGAATGCCCTGCTAGTGTATTTTCAAAAGTAATTTTTGATGCAAGAAATTATTTTAATCAAACAAAATATAGGAAAACAATTCACCATATAATAATAAATAAATAACCCATATTTTATGTGCTGGATAAAAGATGATCTTATCTCAAATGTAACAACTGTAATTTTTTTTTCGTATAAAGTTTTTTTAACCACAAAGAGGAACATACAGGCATTTTTATTTCTAAAATGTGACCTGGGCATGTCTATCTTGGTACCTATCCTATTACATAACAATAGATATTCAGGACTTCCCTTAAAGGACCACTCTAGGCACCCAGACCACTTCAGCTTAATGAAGTGGTCTGGGTGCCAGGTCCTTCTAGGGTTAACCCATTTTTTCATAATTATAGCAGTTTCAGAGAAACTGCTATAATTATGAATGGGTTAAGCCTTCCCCCTAATCCTCTAGTGGCTGTCTCATTGACAGCCACTAGAGGCGCTTGCGTGCTTCTCACTGTGATTTTCACAGTGAGAGCACGCAAGCGTCCATAGGAAAGCATTGTAAATGCTTTCCTATGAGACCAGCTGAATGCGCGCGCAGCTCTTGCCGCGCGTGTGCATTCAGCCGGCGGGGCGTAACGGAGGCGGAGAGGAGGAGGAGAGCTCTCCGCCCAGCACTGGAAAAAGGTAAGTTATTACCCCTTTCCCCCTTCCAGAGCCGGGTGGAGGGGGACCCTGAGGGTGGGGGCACCCTCAGGGCACTATAGTGCCAGGAAAACGAGTATGTTTTCCTGGCACTATAGTGGTCCTTTAACGAGCTGCATTAAATAACATACACAATATGTTTTAATTATTTACATAATCGAGTGGGACCGATCATTAAGATGTTTAATAACTGAATGCTGAGAGTTAAAGGAAAACATTCAGTGCATAATCTCTGCCCAGTCCAGTGATCTGGGAGCATCAATATATGAACAAAATTTGTTTTAATTGACATTTTACATTTTTCAACAGAAACATCTAAAAGTTCCTTTCTCGTAAATTAAAATAAAATATATAAAAACGGGGGGAAAAAACACTACAAGAAAACTGATGTAATTATTTAATCAGGTGGAAATCTAATATAAAGACTGTGGGAGTTGACAAAGAAAGTCCCACTCCCCCCCCCACTCCTCCAATGTTGTAAATTCTAAAATTATGGTGGTGGCTTAATTGCAACTCGTCCAGGTCCAACTATAGAAAACAGACATCAGCTGAAATAATGATTGACAATGCTACGACCTTTGGGCCCTCCCGGGGCAGGCAGCCAGTTGTTTCCTGGCGAGGGAGCACTTTCCCCAGAGATCTTCCTGCTCAGCTCCCTTGCGTGACCCTCAGTAATGCCGGGAGACAGAATATGACGTCAGTCCGGCTCCTAGCATCACTCTGCGGAGCGCGAGGGAGCTGAGCAGAGAGATCACAGCTCCCTTGATGACAACTTGCCCGTCCGCCCACCCGCCCGGCTGCATGTCCGTCCGCCTTCCTGCCCAGCACCCTGGCCAGCACTGGTGAAAAATCCCCCCAGCTATCCCAATATTAAGAAGGCTGGATTGATTTAATTTAAAAAAAATAATAATAATAATTGTGAGTGTTGGGGGAAAATGTGTGTGTATGTTTGTCTGTGAATGTGAGTGAGTGTGTGTGTCAGTGAATGTGAGTGTGTGAGTGTGTCAGTGAATGTGTGTGTCAGTGAATGTGAGTGAGTGTGTGTCAGTGAATTTGAGTGTGTGTGTGTGTCAGTGAGTGTGTGTCAGTAAATGTGTGTGTGTGTCTGTCAGTGAGTGTGTGGATCTGTCTGTCAGTGAGTGTGTGTGTGTCCAGTTATTGTTCATGTCTGTCAGTAAGTGGGCACGTCTGTCAGTGTGGGTCTGAATGATGTATGTGTGTCAGATTGTGTCAAATCAGTGAATGAATGTGTGTTTATGTCAATGTATCTGAGAGTGTGTGTTGGTACGTGAGTGTGTGTCTGTCAGTCAAAATGTGTGTAAGTTAACAGGAAGAGGTGGGGCCTTGGCAGGAAGGGGTGGGTAAATTCAAATTAGCGGATGCCCGAGATCTGTCATTCCTAGGGCAGCACCATTTCAAAATACACTTAACACTTGCGACCAAAATGGGTCATTCTGAAGTGCTCAGTGAATTCAAGTGTGGTACTGTGATAGGAAGCCACCTTTGCAATAGGTCAGTTTGTGAAATTTCAACCCTGCTGGATATTTCACAGTCAACAATAAGTGGTATTATTATAAAGTAGAATATTTTAGGAACTGCAGCAACTTAGTCACAAAGCAGACCACGTAAAGTCACAGAGCGGGGTCACCGAGTGCTGAGGCGCATGGTGCATACAAGCGGCCATTGCTCTGCTAATTTCATAGCTGAAGCGTTCTAAACTTACACTAGCACTAATATCAGTACAAAAAATGTGTGGCGGAGGGGCCTTTTGGAATGGGTTTCCATGGTCGAGCAGCTGCATGCAAGCCTCACATCACCAAGTACAATGGACTCTGGAGCAGTGAAAATGTGTTATGTGGAGCGGCAAATCATTCTTCTCTGTTTGGCAGTCTGATGGTCAAGTTTGGGATTGGTGGATGCCAAGAGAATGTTACCTGTCCAACTGCATTGTGCCATCTGTAAAGTTTGGTGGAGGAGGGGTACTCATATGGGGCTATTTTTCAGGGATTACTTTCAGTGAAGGGAAATCTTAATGTTTAGATATTTAGGACAATGCCATATTTCCACCTTTGTGGGAACAGTTTGGGGAAGGCCCTTTTCTATCCCAGCATGATTGTGCCCAAATGCTCAAAGCAAGGTCCATAAAGGCATGGTTGAATGAGTTCGGTGTGGAGCCCTGACCTCAATCCAATCCCATTGAACACCTTTGGGATGAACTGGAATGGAGATTGCGAGTCAGTCCTTCTCGTCCAACATCGGTGCCCGACCTCTCAAACGCTCTACTGGATGAATGGGCAAAATCTTGAGAAAACCTTCCCAAAAGATTGGAAGCTTTTATAGCTGGAAACAGGGAACCAACTACATCTTAATATCTATGTATTTAAAATGCGATGTAATAAAAGTCCCTGTTGGTGTAATTGTTAGGTGCCGTAACACTTTTGTCCATTTTGTGTATACACACACACACACATATACAGATTCAGATTTAAGTTGCTTTATATTTATTTTATGTGCTTCCTCTATGTGCACACATTTCTAAGCTGTTTACTGTGTGAATCAGTGCTTTATAAATAAATAATAGATATCACAAGGAATAAAATTTGTCCTACGACCCTGAGACGACCTTGGATTTTTCTCTGCAGAATTCATGCAGCTTTTGTTTCTATTCAATGTCAGCTTCTACCTGAAGATGTTTGGAGCATTATAGCATTATTGCAAAGCTGTATGTCTGAATGATATTGTGAGATGGTTTACCTGGTGAAACTGGCACTGCCCGCCACTAGTAACCTAACTTGCTCTCAATGCTACATGCCATTCATTAATTATGATATAAAACCAGGACAGCAGTCAACATTGGCAGAAGCCATAAAGCGTTCATTTTTTAGCTAAAAATTAATCTGTCACATGACACCTTACGTGCATAATTAAATTAATAAAACGTATTCTGATAAATAATATCCAATCTTGGCAATACTGCTTTAAGAAACCTTAGAAATTCACAAAACTCCTAATCAATCCATGACCATAAAATATTTTAAATGATCAATTGCTTTTCCATTACTTCCAATTAAGCTACGAATTGCATCGACATTTGTCAGCCAATATCTTGTCAGACACATTTGCCATAATTCTCTGCCAGTCACCTGAAAGAACCTAATAGACTATGTTTGTTAAAGGGAACCCAGAGGCAATTCTTGCAAATTCACTAAAACATGCAGATGCCTTTAACCATAATACAACACGACTAGCTACACGTTAACTGTTTGAATACCAATGAGAAGCCTTCGAAGCTCATGTCCTCCCATCTAAGTGAAGCTGAACTCTGTCCTCGGGTGCAGATCTCCTATTGTGGAACAGATCTTAGTGTTGTGTACTACCTGTTCTTCAAACTGTAAGCTTTGTGTTCTACCGATATTTGCAGAAATATGTTTATATTCAAATCATTCATCACAGCGTTATATAAGGTGAGGAATGATACATTATTAAAATCTAGGAGTGAGTTGACAAGATGGATTTTTCCGATAAAAATAATACTGTTTTGTATTCTCTGGTTTGCCCAAGCGAGGTTTAAACACAGATCATCCTTTTCCCTCCACTATCTGCCTGAGAAATCTGTCGCTCACCGTTCTATAACAGAGATAGAGAGGGTGGCAGCTGCTGGCTTGGAACACAGTGTACTTACTTGTTGCGTTATCATCTTTCAGGTGGAAGCAGGTCCTCTCTGTGGTTTCGATGTAAACTTGACTGTGTACATCCCAGATCTGTCCTCCTGATCTTCTTAGGTACCAGTCCGCTGCATCCATTTGAAGCCTGGGGAAGGGAACAGCTTTTTACAAGAGCTATTTTTAAACCAGTATGTGACTAAGACAAGCAATCTGTTCACGGGAGGAGAGAGAATGACATCCTACCTCACTTCTGCTATATTCATTTTTTTTTTTGTAGCATGTTATTAAGCCTGTCAGCTTTGTAATAGGGCCTGCAGCACATCACAGCACAGTGTGTATGACAGGATAGAGGGGGTTAAGCCGCTTCCGTACCAACCTGAGCTAGTTCGCATTAGATTTCTCTTTAGCAGTTTATCCTCTCTTATACTATGCAAACACACAGAATCTTGAGAATATCAAGGGCAATTCATCTGCCACCCAGGAGAACCATTTCAGAAACTCAAATTAAATAGTCTTCATGATTCTATTACACTCTATTAACATTGGTGGCAGAAAGGAACCTACTGACATATTTACCTACCTAAAATTGGCTTATTACCTATCTAGAATCTCCAGTGTTTTATGATTTACTATAAGAGCTTAACACTGAGAAATTGTAACAATCACTATAATATTTTCCCGACCAGATCTACTGGAAGGCTGTTCCACCCATTCAATACTCCTGTAAAAAAGTGTTTTGTAATGTTGTTCCTAAACTGCCCACCATTTGGCCTTCACTGTCATTTTCTCTAGTGGTCATCCATTTACTTTTAGTGAGGCATTAACCAACTGAGTTATACATGTTATGGGTTTATAATCTGATATATTTTAATATGTCCCTTAAACTTCTCTCCTCTGTAAATATGAAGGCCTTTCAGTCTGATACGGTGTATCATATCCTCCATCTCTCTTCTCCCCTCGGGGCTCGTATTCTAATATGTTATTATACGCACATGGCCATTGTCTTCGTTAAACTTTAATATTAAGGGGTTTTAATCAGATGATACAATTTATCACATCAACCTCAATTTTCTGCCACTCGTCCATGTTATGGGCTTTCAGGTGATGTTTTGTGAATTCCTATTAAGTCAAAGTTATATTGATAATTACAAATTAAAACTCAATATATAATAAGGGGGCTAAAGGGCATGTTGTGCATGGCAATGTTTAGGCTTCACTTCTAATATCTACTTGTAGTAAGATACAATACATTACTCCAAGAAAGTCATGTGGATGCCTGACATGTTCCTTTAATTTTATAATATAAACCCATCCAGTATGCACCTAATGTGTATGTGAGCCTAGAATGTCCCTTTAATAATATAAACACACCCAGTATAACTAACTGTAACCTAACCTACACAGTGCACCTAACGTGTGTGGGAGCCTGGAGTGTCCCTTTAATAATATAAACCCACCCAGTATAACTAACTGTAACCTAACCTACACAGTGCATCTAACGTGTGTGAGAGCCTGGAGTGTCCCTTTAATAATATAAAACCACCCAGTATAACTAACTGTAACCTAACCTACACAGTGCATCTAACGTGTGTGGGAGCCTGGAGTGTCCCTTTAATAATATAAACACACCCAGTATAACTGTAACCTAACCTACACAGTGCACCTAATGTGTGTGGGAGCCTGGAGTGTCCCTTTAATAATATAAACCCACCCAGTATAACTAACTGTAACCTAACCTACACAGTGCATCTAACGTGTGTGGGAGCCTGGAGTGTCCCTTTAATAATATAAACCCACCCAGTATAACTAACTGTAACCTAACCTACACAGTGCATCTAACGTGTGTGGGAGCCTGGAGTGTCCCTTAATAATATAAACCCACCCTGTATAACTAACTGTAACCTAACCTACACTGTGCATCTAACATGTGTGGGAGCCTGGAGTGTCCCTTTAATAATATAAACCCATCCAGTATGACTGACTGTAACCTAACCTACACAGTGCATCTAACGTGTGTGTGAGCCTGGAGTGTCCCTTTAATAATATAAACCCACCCAGTATGCACCTAATGTGTATGTGAGCCTAGAATGTCCCTTTAATAATATAAACCCACCCAGTATAACTAACTGTAACCTAACCTACACAGTGCATCTAACGTGTGTGGGAGCCTAGAATGTCCCTTTAATAATATAAACCCACCCAGTATAACTAACTGTAACCTAACCTACACAGTGCATCTAACTTGTGTGGGAGCCTGGAGTGTCCCTTTAATAATATAAACCCACCCAGTATAACTAACTGTAACCTAACCTACACAGTGCATCTAATGTGTGTGTGAGCCTGGAGTGTCCCTTTAATAATATAAACCCACCCAGTATAACTAACTGTAACCTAACCTACACAGTGCACCTAACGTGTGTGGGAGCCTGGAGTGACCCATTAGTAATATAAACGTACCCAGTATAGCTAACTGTAACCTAACCTACACAGTGCACCTAACGTGTGTGGGAGCCTGGAGTGTCTCTTTAATAATATAAACCCACCCAGTATGCACCTAATGTGTATGTGAGCCTAGAATGCCCCTTTAATAATATAAACCCACCCAGTATAACTAACTGTAACCTAACCTACACAGTGCATCTAACGTGTGTGGGAGCCTGGAGTGTCCCTTTAATAATATAAACCCACCCAGTATAACTAACTGTAACCTAACTTACACAGTGCATCTAACGTGTGTGGGAGCCTGGAGTGTCCCTTTAATAATATAAACCCACCCAGTATAACTAACTGTAACCTAACCTACACAGTGCATTTAACGTGTGTAGGAGCCTGGAGTGTCCATTTAATAATATAAACCCACCCAGTATAACTAACTGTAACCTAACCTACACAGTGCATCTAACGTGTGTGGGATCCTGGAGTGTCCCTTTAATAATATAAACCCACCCAGTATAACTAACTGTAACCTAACCTACACAGTGCACCTAACGTGTGTGGGAACCTGGAATGTCCCTTTAATAATATAAACCCACCCAGTATAACTAACTGTAGCCTAACCTACACAGTGCATCTAATGTGTGTGTGAGCCTGGAGTGTCCCTTTAATAATATAAACCCACCCAGTATAACTAACTGTAACCTAACCTACATAGTGCACCTAACGTGTGTGGGAGCCTGGAGTGTCCCTTTAATAATATAAACCCACCCACTCTAACTATAACCTAACCTACACAGTGCATCTAACGTGTGTGGGAACCTGGAATGTCCCTTTAATAATATAAACCCACCCAGTATAACTTACTGTAACCTAACCTACACAGTGCATCTAACGTGTGTGGGAGCCTGGAGTGACCATTTAATAATATAAACCCATCCAGTATGACTAACTGTAACCTAACCTACACTGTGCATCTAACATGTGTGGGAGCCTGGAGTGTCCCTTTAATAATATAAACCCATCCAGTATGACTGACTGTAACCTAACCTACACAGTGCATCTAACGTGTGTGGGAGCCTGGAGTGTCCCTTTAATGATATAAACCCATCCAGTATGACTGACTGTAACCCAACCTACTCATTGCATCTAACGTGTGTGTGAGCCTGGAGAGTCCCTTTAATAATATAAACCCACCCAGTATAACTTACTGTAACCTAACCTACACAGTGCATCTAACGTGTCTGGGAGCCTGGAGTGACCATTTAATAATATAAACCCACTCAGTATAACTAACTGTAACCTAACCTACACACTGCACCTAACGTGTGTGGGAGCCTGAAGTGTCTCTTTAATAATATAAACCCACTTAGTATAACTAACTGTAACCTAACCTACATAGTGCACCTACTGTGTGTGGGAGCTTGGAGTGTCCCTTTAATAATATAAACCCATCCGGTATAACTAACTGTAACCTAACCTACACACTGCACCTAACGTGTGTGGGAGCCTGGAGTGTCTCTTTAATAATATAAACCCACTTAGTATAACTAACTGTAACCTAACCTACACAGTGCATCTAACGTGTGTGAGAGCCTGGAGTGTTCCTTTAATAATATAAAACCATGCAGTATAACTAACTGTAACCTAACCTACACAGTGCATCTAATTTGTGTGGGAGCCTGGAGTGTCCATTTAATAATATAAACCCACCCAGTATAACTAACTGTAACCTAACCTACACAGTCCATCTAACGTGTGATGGAGCCAGGGATATTTCTCTAATCCCATCTCTATTTTAGATGGCCAGGATGACTTTTCACTGATGTGAACATTGTGTCTTTACACTGAGGGAGATATAGGTCTAGATGCCAGAGTGTGTCCCAGTATCCTAGATATTTACCTTATTGGAATGTTTAGCTCCTGGTCTCCAGTTTGTCCCTGCTTCTGACTTGTGGGGGAACTTAAAGGAATTCCAGAGGGTTTCTCTTTTTCGATTCGTACTGACTCTTCACCTATTAATATGATCAGGAGTTGGTATCGATTAAATACAGATAGATTTGTTCTTGATCATTATTTACCCCATGAAAAACACCCCAAAGAGTTTATTCAGTAAACTAACACTAAAGTCCATATTGCAGAATTTAAGCCAAAATAGTTTAATTGTTTTAGTCAGCAGTTGGCAAGTCAATTTCCTGTTTGCTACAATTGGGAGTTTAGTAAATAAATCTGGAGGTTTAAATACGAGCCCTACTTTTGCCCAGTTCAAGCCCGACTCTAATCAGAAATGGTAAAATGGAGACTGATGATGTAAAACTCGTGCAACTAATACATGTGCTTAATTTTTACTACATATAAATATTTATTGTTCCACCTTTCTTCATCCCTTTAAATAAGACATACAATTAAATAATACTATTAATATTCCTACTAAGGAAGTACTTCTCAAACAGACATACAGCCTATACTTTGGTTTGCCTTGACTACTAGACTAGACTTCTTGTGTTGACAACTAGCTGGCTGTAGCATAAGGGGTACCAAAAATGGGGCAAGCATATCTCACAGATACAATACCTGCATTAGTAGAGGGATGAATTACTTAAAAGTAAACCCACCACAAGATAGATCCACTGGGGTTTGAGTGTCAGCATCTCTGAACATGTCCTCATATTTGGATTCAGTTTCTCCATGTTTTATACTGTCCAGATCTAGAGATTCCACCTGAGGGATAGTCTCACTGATTTCTGGAGAGTCTTCCAGCCTCCTTAGGACCTGTCTTATCTCTTGGTCTGCACGCTCAAGTGATGCCCGGATTGAGTTTTCAAGTCCTTGTTGGCCGATTCCACCTCCTATTTACAGGAAAACAAAGGGTTTTCTGAATGGATTTAGAGAATAAAGCATTAAAGAAATCTGATATTCATCTCCAGAATAGAATATAAGAAAATGCAAACCTGCGGAGGCAGTACGAATAGATGGCTGTGACAGCCCTATGGCACCATGGAAATCGAAAAGAAATACATTTGAGGACTTGTTGTGCTGCATTTGCAGAGAGAGGACTTACAGTTACCAGCAAAACAGTAAACTTGACAGGTTATACAGGGAGAATTGGGGTGAGGTGATAAGTGAATTACACATTTTGGGCCAAATTGTGGCCCCAAATTTGCAATTATCTAGTGATTTTTCTGTGATTGCAGCTGTAGTAGATAAACAGAAGAAAATTAAGAAGTAAAAAGTTGAAACTTTCACGCAATAAAAAAATAAATAATTTGTGACATGAGATAACTCGTGTTTTTAATGCAAAAAATCCAGCAGATTTACCCGTTGGGTAAACATAGCATGTACTATTCCTCTCAAAAGGCCCCCAGTGGCAGGATCCAGATGTCTTTCTCACAATGCAGTGCAGAGACAATGGAAACCAGGAGGCATCGGTACTTGGGATTAAATTTTGCCAAATGGTTTAACCCGTGAAAAGAAGAAGGTGGCTGGATATTCCTACCCCCATAGAAAGCTAAATGATCATTTCCTTCAAGTAAGTCTCAACCATCTATTCTTAATAATTATCTCTGCAAAGTGTGTCCCATGTTTTGCCTTAAGTGCATGACGCCAACTTCACTGGTGGGTGGTTCTCAAAACCTAGACAAACTACCGACGGTCCAGAATCGTAAAGTTGGAAGGTTGCCCAGTAAACAAGAATGGGTGAGAGAAGAACTCACAATTAAAAATGTGCTTTATATAGGAGTGTACCTGCCATGATCACTCACTGCCTGTAGGTGCCTAGTCATAGGCCACACCGTTCTATAGACATGTTCCTGTGCTGTTCTATCGCTCAGTGCCACATTCCACCGTGTCTCTGACTTGTTTTGATAGTGTCTCAATGTTCCTAGTTGTTTTGTCGAATGGCTGTAAGCTGCCATTTCAATGTCTTTTTTATATGCTGCAGAGAATTATCTACAAGTTAAATTCTTTTGATTACACACTGGCTGAAAACATTTCACAAACTCAGTGACTTTTAAACAAATAATTTGCACCTGAGATGGTCCAAGGTTGCAGCAGTAAATCATTTGAATATTTATGCAAATGAGATTAATCTGCCTTTTTTTCGGTGTCTTATTTATATTCTACATATTTTTTTTAATTTATCTGCACAGATTTTCCTCTGTAGGCTCTACATGCAAAGCCTGCTGATTCTATAAATTAGAGGACTTGCCATAAGCACTTTGCAAGATATTTAAAAGGACACTTGGGGTGAAGTTGAGATCCATTTTTAATGTACTACATTTAAAATATATGAAGATAATTAAAAAGCAAATTATGCATGTAATGTATGTGATTAGACTTTTAAAACCAGTCGGAGAAGTAATGTAGTGAGAGCTCTGGTACAATAATTTTTTTGGACCTGCTCTACAGCAAGGGTGGCCGAGAGGTAGATCCTCAACTGTCGTGCAACTCCTACAATGCTTTATGAGCTGGGAAATGATCATTTGCCCATTCTTGCAGAGATGTATTTATGAGCAGTGTTTGCGTGTTTGAATGTAAGCATGCTCATGCTTTTGTATAGAGTTTGTGTGTATGAATGCCGGAGTGTATTTGTATTTACTGTTGTCATTAGAATGCAGTGGTATGTTTGTATGTAGCGTTGGTGTGCATTTGTGTGTAGTGGTGGCGTTTGAATGCAGGGGTGTATTTGTACAAAGTGTTGGTATTTGAATGCTGGGATATATGGACATATATACACATACACATACACTACCACACAGAGATACACAGATACACATACACACGGCCACACCCAGATACACACATATACTAACAGAGATACACACTGACTGACACAAATACACAATGATATCGACACAGATACACATGTGCTGCCACACACATATACTGATATAGATACATAGCACATACACTGCAACACTCACATACTGACATGATAAACATACACACTAGCACATACACCGCAACACTTACAAACCGACATAGATACACATATAGTTGAACTACAACTCTAGACAGAATTTTACCACAGAAGATGAAAAGCTTAGGGATTTATGACAAATGCAGGAACTTCAAATGTGTTTTAAAAAATTACTTCTATTTTGTGCTTTTTTTTGTTTTGCATATTTTTTCCAATTTCTTTATCTATATAGAAGATTTTGTTTTTCATCTACATCTACATACATTTATTCATGTTCATGGAATATAAACAGTGTCGTATTGCAACATAAATAAAAATTCTATCATATTCATTCTTCATGCATTCTTCTAATCAATAACATAATATAATAAGTTTAATCATTTTACCTTTATAATACTTAAATTCAGAGAGGACTATAATATAATAATTTTTCGAGCAGAGGTAATAGTTTAATATATATACCATTTTAGAAAAGATGATATACCTTTTCTGGCTAATTTTTTATTTAATGCTTAGGGAATATACTTTCAATTATTTATATGATATTATCCCATAGTCTCCATACTTTGTTGTAAATTGATATCTTATTTGATTCTCGGTAGAAACCTTCCTCCATCTGTTGTTGGAATCTCATCTGGTTATTTATTGCTGGCCAAATTGGTGTCATTTGGTTTTTCCAATTTCTGGTTAATGTAAGTTTAATTGCCATAAAAATATGAATAATAAATATGTTTTGTTCATAATTACAATTTGGAAAGTCCAAATGGAATATAAATGTCTGGGGTAATAATATTGCCTGTTGTAATCCTATTTTTTAAAATATATTAGAGATTTTTCTTTTTACCTATTCTAATTCTTCACATTTCCACCACATATAATATAGTGTACCTGTTTCTTTAGAAGATTTCCAGCATTTATCTGAATAATTATTGTTACATGTTTTGACTCTATATGGAGTGACATACCATCGATGAGCGATTTTAAAAAAGATCTCCTATATATTGAGACTGTGATTGATCTTCCTGATCTCAAAAAATCTGTCTCCCCATGTTTCCAATATAAATGATTTGTCTATATCTTTTTCCCATTTATTGATGGAATTGGGTTTATCCATGACCATAAGGTCCTTAGCCATATGTGTTACTTTAGATATTTGTTTTTTTTTACAATGTTTGTTATTTCGATTTTCAAATTCTGGATGTTCTTTAATATGTAAGGTATTTAATAAGTGTCTTATTTTAACATAATTGTACCATTCTTGATTTGGCAGTCCGAATTGAATTTGAAGATCTACAAATTATTTAATTTTTCCCAGAGGAGCAATTTGAGTTATATTTTGGATATTATATTCTATCCATTTTGATAAGTCTATATCACCAATATAGAAATTAATAACTTCAATTGGTGCAGAGGGAATCAATTCATTACAAATGCCCAATTTCTTTTTAAGTAATCTAAGAGTGGTAATGGTTTCGTTTACAATTTTGTTTGATAATGAATTTTTTTTCTAATGTTCAGAACCAATCCAAGCTAATTTAAATAGAGTTTTACTTTTTGTTTCCATATTCTTCCAGCTAGGATCTGGATTATTAGAATTGTCCCATTTTAAAAAGTGAGTAAACATGGTACAATCATGTAATTCTATTATGTCAGGAAGATTTGTTCTGCATTTATTCACTTTTTTAGTGAGCGTATTATATGAAACTCTGGGCGTTTTATTCCCCCAAATAAATTTCATAAATATTTTTTTGAATTGATGGAGTATTGAGTGTGGTACTCTTATAGGTATGGATCGGAACAGTTAGATTAATTTTGGAATTACATATGCAGAGACCGTATTCATACGTCCAATCCAGGAGATTTCAAGTCCTTTCCAATTTAGAAAATTTTAAAAAAATAATAATAAAAGTTTCTTATAATTTTCTTCTACAATTTTATATATATTTGATATAATTAGAATTCCTAGATAATCTATTTTATCATTATAAAAGTTCCATTTGAACTTTTCTTTTAAATACCTTAAATTTCAGAATTCATATTTAAGGTTAATATTTGTGTTTTATTCATATTTAATTTGTAGCCAGAATAATTGCTAAAATATGAAATTATTTCCAATACATTTGTAATTGAATCCATTGGATTAGAGAGAGCTAAGATAACATCGTCCGCATATAAAGTGATTTTACAATGTTCTGAATGGATCTGCAGCCCTTCGATTTCATCATTTTGTTTAATTGCCCCTGCGAGGGGTTCCATAGCTATTATATAAAGGAAAGGCGCAAGGGGGCAGACTTGTCTAGTGCCATTCTGAATTTTAAACCAATCAGATACCATACCAGGACATATGACTCTAGCTTGTGGGTTTGTATATAATGACATTGTACTCTCTTTAAAAAAAAAGCCTGTCAGTCCAAAGTTCTCCATCACCAAGCCGGGAAATTTCCACTTCACCCTGTCGAATGCTTTTTCTGCATCTAACGCTATAAAAACTGATTGTATTTTTTGTATTTTTAGATGATCCATTATATTTAAAATTTTACAAGTATTAGCAGCAATATCCCTACCTGACACAAAACCTGTTTGATATTTATGAATGATTTCTGGGATTATTGTTTTCAATCGTCAATCTACCAATATTTTTGAAAATATTTTTATGTCAAGGTTTTTTCAGAGAAATAGGTCTGTAATTAGACAGGGTTTCACTGTCCTTTCCAGGCTTGGGGATTGGGAGAACATTGGCCTGAAGTAATTCCTGTGGAATATGTTTACAATTCGAGAATTCAATATATTATCGTTGTAATAATGGGGAAACTATCTTATCAAATGTTTTAAAAAAGATTGCGGAGAATACGTCTGATCCAGGTGCTTTGGCATTTTTTTTAGCCATTTTATTTTATTTTGATTCTCAAAAATAGAGATAGGTTTATTTAATTGTTCTAACTTATTTGGTTTGATTTTGGGTAATTTACATTTCTTAAGAAACTCTATTATGTTTTCACTTGTTACTTCCTTATTTCCAATTTCTAAATTGTATAATGAATAGTAATAAGATCTGAAAGCCTCTCTGTTTAGGAGATAAAATTATTCTATCTCCTACTTTTATTTTACATATTCGATTGTTTTTCTTTTTAAATTTTAATTTATTGGAGAGAAGTTTGTCAATCCTGTTGTTATTTAAATACCATTTTTGTTTGAGGAACATTTCATTTCATTTCTATCTATATTTTCTTGAAGTTTGATTTTAATGAAATTTTGAATTTGTATTATGTTTTTTAAAGTATTTAAATTTGGATTTTCTAGTTTAGTTAATTATATGTAAATAGTTGAAAGGGATTCTCCACGCGTCTTTTTTACACCAGATCCAAGTTTTATGAATAATCCTCGGACAAAGCATTTGAATGATCCCCAAATAGAAAAAAATTAAGTCTCTCCATTATTATTCATTTCAACAAATTCCTCAGCTTGCTTTTTCAACCTATCTATATCCTGTCCAGGATAGCATAATGATTCGTTCAGTCTCCATGTTGTTTGAGGAGAATATTCTCTATATTTAAAAATATGGGTGTGTGATCAGACCATGCTATTAACCAGATCCTTGAGGAAGAACATTTATGTAACATTTGTTGTTTAGTAACGAATAGATCTATTCATGAATATGAACAGTGTACCTTTGGAAAAAAAAAAGTATAATCTTGATCCTGGGGGAATAATACTCTCCAGATGTCATATAGCGAGTTTTTTTTAAACAAAATCCTGAAGTAGATTTGCAGCGTATTTAGATTGCGAATCTGTTCTTACATTAAATGGTGATTTTTTATCCAATACAACTTCAAGAGCACAGTTGAAATCCCCTCCTATAATTGAAGTACCTTGAGTTATTTGATCTATTCTGTTCTGATTGATTGGGACTGATTGGGGCAATATTTGTTTACAAATGTATATAAAATATAATTGATTTTTCAAATCAGAATAACACATCTACCTTTTTTGTCCATTTCCTCAAGGATCAGCTCTAATTTTACTTGATTTGAGATTATAATCGCGACTCCTCGATTTTTTTCCCCATTAAAAATATTAGCTTGATAAATATGTGGATAATAAGAGAATTTCCATAGTTTCTTGGTTGTATCGTTCCAGTGTGTCTCCTGAACATATATTACATCGATTCTGACATAAAACATGATACAATTGGCCTCTTTTGTATGGAGTATTCATTCCCTGAGCATTTATTAAGATAAAAGTAAGTGTCATTTCTTTTTATTTTGATGTTTAGAACCTCTTATCCCTGCACAACTTCTTCATGTCTTTGTACGCGTTCTCTCTGAAAATTTTTAATAACAATAAACTTAAAATACCTTGTAACATATAAAACATTCATTCGACATTCATTCATTAAAGAAACACTATGTGTTATCAGAAATCCCATTTCTGATTAGACCTATTTACATTATAGGTCACATTAAAGGTGTACCTGCTTTCTAAAAAAAATTCTTAACTTATTTTCATTTCAAATTCTAGTTCTAATACTTATTTCCTTTTCTACCCCCATCATGAGAAAAGAGAAAAAAAAAACATAAATAAAAATAATAAATAATAAATAAATAAAAATATATTAAGAAATTCCTCTCTCCCTTCCTTCCGTTCTCCCTCTCTCTTTATTTCTCTTTTATCTTTAGATGTGATGCATTTTATTCTATTCATTAGTTTGAACTCCAATTAAAATGCGAGAATTGAATAGAATAAACGATAATTTGATTTGATTCAATTGGGAAGAGAGAAAGAGAGAAGGGAGGAATTCTATATATTAAATTACACAATCCCTTATCCATTCTTCATATAGATATAATATTGAGGTTATATTAATTTTAGATGAAAATTTCAGTATCTTTCTTTTCTTCTTCTTTTTTTTTAAATTCCTTATTTTTTCTGCGCAAGAGAGTTACAATCATGTACGCAGGTACGGATCAACAAAAAAAAATTACATTTGGCATTTAGGAACTGCACATTTTTGTTATTGTGTAGAAACAGGCTAGAATGGCATGTCTACTTCAACCTTAGCAGAGTAGAGATAATTAAACTACGAGAGATAGTTAGATGCACATTTATATAACATATTCCTGGGAAACTCTCTAGGCTACGGTAAAATTAAAACAGGAGTATGCTGTTTGCCCAGTGAGCAGACTGAGGGCTAGGTGAGTGTGCTTGTTGCTTCAGGCAAGTAGGAAACATGCTAACTGCAAACATGCCTAGTATAAGAAATTATAATAGAGTTACAAACTTGTAAAAATAAACTGTTTAAACTTGCTGGATCATCTTATAAAACTATTAAGCTTTGATACCACTGGGACCTGCTGAAAACGTATGGCTAACAGACTTTACGAATTGCATATAAAAGGTAACATGTCTATTATGTCAAATGGCGTCCACTGATCTCAGACGGTGCTCAGAGTGTGGGCCTGCAGACAGTGAAAGAAGCGAGGTCAGCCTACTCCGTTAGACGGCAAACTCAAGGTGCACATAGAAAGTTCACTGTTTCCCCGTCACAGTTTTGTGCTGGGTTGAGGCTACGATCATCGTGTGGATAGGGAAGCTTGGGTACATTACGACGGCTACATGCCTATGTGATGATCCCTGCTGCTTCAAGGCTTTCAGGTGGGCCTGCTCTGTGGGTCCGCTGGTTCGGGCACTCCTGGGGATCGAATTCATTCCTCCTCTGGAGCAAACAGAGACCGGGAATGGTGCGGTCCGCCGTCTGCGTTTGATTTTCCGCGCCCGTGGGTGCTGGATCATGGTTGCGTGTGGCTGCTTGATGGGCGCTGCGCCCATTGTAACTCTTAGCCCAGGGGGTATCGTGAGTACCGAGGGTACGGTGAGTATCCGTTCTGCTTGACGTGCCTCCAATCGGCTCCAAAATGCTGCGCAGATCGCGTCAAAGGTAGCTGTAAATTTGGCTTCCCACCTGCTCACTGAGTGTGTGATTGTTGTGGTGGCCATTTTAACAGTGCCACGCGGTCATGCTCTGTCCCAGTATATTTTAGCTGTATCACCACAAGGGCCACTGTTGCTTTTTCCCTGGTGGGGACCGGGATAACCCCCACTGGTCCAAAGGGGGGGGTGAACGGGGCACCTCTTCAGTTATTGCAGAAGGCCCAGGAAGGAGAACGGCCGCTTCTCCTCCTCGAGGCCCACCTCAAGCTTGTAGGCCCAAATTTAATTTTGAGCCGCAGGTCGTGATAGAGGCTCCAGACTTGCACAAGAAAGCTCCCCTGCATACCGGAACAGATATTTAACTGTTTGGTGGTTGTTTGAGGCAATAATCCCTCTGTAAAGGTTTGGATTAACACATTTTTGTGAGGAGCTCACATTCAGCACGTCTGGCTGCCTTGCTGGTCAGGCCCCGCCCCCCGCACTGATCTTCTTTTTTTCTTTTTAAAAGCTCAGCTTGCTAAAATCAAACAAACTGCTGACTAAGCAGAGTTTCCCTGAGGGGTACTACACACATCAAAAAGCAGTGAGTAGCTCCAATAGGAGCATAAAATACTTTGTATATATTTAATTATATCAGAAAACTAAAGATCTCTACTTGGATGATTTTCGATGATCCCCTCCATCTGCCCTAAACACTTATTTTTTTGGGCACGGCTGCAGCAGTGTGTATGCTAGGAGACGAGTGGCAACAATTAGGGGGCATTTGAAGAGCCTTATAAAATTAAGGGAACGTTGAATATACAAAGTTTCATCAAGGGAAACCCCCAGACATTGATGTGAATAGCTCTTTCAAGACGACAAAAAATCTGCAAATACTGTAAATATCTGTATATACTTGGAAAACTAAAAGTTCCCAAAAAGCAAAAGAGGGGGGAAAAAAGGGAAGAAAAAGGGGAAAAAATGCATAGAAATGGAAGAAGAAGGAGGGGAGAAGGAGAAAAGAAAAGAGATAAGAGGGGAACGTTAAAACAACTACATAATAACCAAAAGTTAATTCTGGAAACATAGAAGATATAAAATTAAAATATCTACTAAACAGTTACATTTTAAAAGATAACTGGTTTTCTTTTTTGAAAGAGGAGGGGGAAAGGAGAAGAGAAAAAAGCAAAGGGAAGATAAAGGAGAAGTGAAGGGAAGAAAAGGAGAAAGGAAAAGAGTTAAAGAGAAGAGAAATAGATATAGGAAGGAAATAAAAAGAAGACAGAAAGAGGAAAAAGAGAAAGAGGAGGGAAGGGTAAAAGAGGAAGGAAAGGAAAGGAAGAGAGGGAACGAATGGAAGAAGAAAAGAAAAGGAAAAGGGAGGAAGAAGAAAAAAAGGGAAAAAAGAAGAAAAGAGAGAAGAGAAAAAAAGAAAAAGAAAAAGGAAGAAAAAATGGGAAGGGAGGGGGGAAGGAAAGGGAAAAAAGGAAGAAAAGAGAAAGGAAAGAAAGAAAAACAAGGGAAGAAAAACAAACAAAAAGAAGGAATTACAACGGCTCCTAAAAAATAAAAAAATCATCATCCCTGATAAAAATAAATCCATTAACCTATCCTGTTCTCCTAAAACGCATGTAACGTCTAAAACAAGAAACTCATTAGAACCTAATAAAGACCAGTTACGCTACTCTGATGAAACATATACCCAATCCACCTCTTTCTCATGATTCCATATTAATAACGATGGACAAACTCTATACAAAAATAAAAAATGATTTAGATTCGAACACATTGGAACTAAAAAATGAAGTATCTTCTATAACTCAGAAACGTTTACAACAAGTCTAAAGCTAACATTCATTCTCTGGAACTAAAGTTATCAGACTTGGAAGACAGATCAAGTAGGAAAAATATGAAAATAAGAGGAATTCCTGAAAGTGTTAGAAATCAACAACTTGAAACGTATCTAATAGATCTCTTTTCTACAAAAACAGATTTATTCTCGAATGGGGCACATCCCTTACAGAGATAATATAGGTTAAGAAAGCCGAAAGAAATATCAGCTCCAAGAGATACTATAGTGAGATTCGCAATTATCATTTGAAAGATACAACCATGAAACAAATCAGGAAAAATCCACTTAAAAAAAGAAAAAAACTAAAGATATAATTTTTTTCTCAGATATCTCAGCAGCTACTTTAGAAGCAAGAAGGCGGGTCCATGACTTAACATCGATTTTAAGACGAAAGAAGATAAGTTTTCAATGGGGATTCCTAACTAGATTAATAATAAAATATGAAGAAAGACTTTATAATTTTCTAGATCCTCTACAAGCAAAGGAACAACTGATAAGATGGAATCTCCCCACAGAAATCTAATGAGAGACAATTTATTTTTTGTGTGCATATTTTAACACATGTATGTTATGCAGCGAAAACAATTGGGTAGTCATATGCCATGTAACACTAAACAGGAAACTGGGGAGCAGATGGTGAGATGCTGAAACGTTTGATATAGAAGATGTTACTCAAAATGAAAGAAAAGAATGTTATATCCGTTTGTATTCAATAAAACCTTTTTAAAGAAAAAAATGAATGGAAAATTTACACCTGTATAAATCTGTAATGAGTATGTCCACCCTGTAGAGCAGCCAGTATCCCAGCAGTACGAACGTGGTTCATAACATAATGTACGTGATCAAAATTGATCTTCATTATTCATTAGACTGGGAGATTTATTTCATTACAAACTGACAAATTGCAATTTGTCCAAATTTGGGCCAATCAGGTAAACTTAGAAATTCCCGAACTCCAAGCCAAATGTAGCCAAATCACAAACCAAGTAAAATGCGCAAGGGATGAGCATGTTCATTAGGGATGTGCATGGGGAAAATTTCGGTTTGGTTCGGCATTCCGAAATTCGGGACTTTCGCAATTCGGGACTTCAGCAATTCGGAAATTCGGCACTTCGACACTTCGGAATTTAGGAACTTCAGCATTTTGGAATTTCGGGACTTCGCACTTCGGGACTTCTCTTGCAGCCACTTATTAGATAACTCCATAATTCCCACGGTATTAGGGAGTTATCTACCAAAAGGCTGAAAGAACTTAATTGTTTTTTCAGCCAAATTTACTAATACTATGTAAAAATTACTTAGTATTAGTAAATTATGCCCCTACTCGCTATACCGCGAGTAGGGGCATGTCTATTAAACAGTGAGTAGCCTGTGGCTGCTCACTGTTAAAAAAAAAAAAGGTGAGGGGGTAGGTAAGGAGTTAATTTTTTTGGGGGGGTAACTTTTTTTTAGGGCCCCCACCCGCCGCTCAGGGGAGGGGGGACGGGGAGAGGACAATAGGTCCCCCCCTATTGGTATTTAGGGCCCCCACCCTAAATTCCATAGCGCTGTACAATGGGTTAAAGTTTAATTGTAACAGGCACATATGACCTCTTTAAGATCCTTATATATGTTGGCCTGTGCTGCTGAAATGACCTCAGTATAGTATTGAAAGATTTATATTTCCATATTTTGCGTGTTTTGTATAATTAATTTAAGCAGCTCCAAGCAATTGTCGGGATACCCAGCTCTAGATGGCGTTGTTTTGTTGTATTGAACAGCACAGTTCACCATGCCTGCATCAATATTGATGCAGGGTCAACTAGCTATTCTAACGATTCCACATATCGCTTCTTGCCTCACTTTTGAGGTTTTTCAAGGATTCTTTGACCGGCAACATGTACATGCAACCCAACGCAACCCCAAGGTGAGATGTTCTTTTCTTTTTCCCAATGAAAGAAAATGCTATAGTCTTATAACAAGGTCTAAACCATTATTTTTTTACATTAATCTCACAATGTCAAGTTTGTGAGGCTGAAACTTTGCTGAATTTTAATCTACATCACAGGTGTGACTCCATTGGTGATGCAAATAGGTATCCGGTGTGTCAATAACCTATTAGGTTCCATACGGACATTGCGGAGTGTATGCGCGTTTCTATATTGTACCTCTAAACTATTTTTAAATTATGTGCACATATGTATTTATGTTATCAATTTCACTGTGTAATATTTATGTCACAGAGCTTAAATTGGTGCAATTGATCAACTAGGAAATTTGAGTTAACATTGCTCATACACATCATCAGGGGTTCAGTTTACTCAGCTCGCTTAGGTATATTTTGGAGTATTGGTTACTTATTAGACTTTTGCAATGATGAATTTGACATGTTTTCGATGGTTCCCTTAACATTTTGCTAACTCCTTTTTGACATTGTGGTTGACAAATCTTGAGTGTATATGGCCTTTTCCCAATGATCTGATATGGTGAAAATGGGTTCAGGAAGTATCAGAATGATGGGATTGTGATCATATTGACATCATTAATGGCTCATAGACAGTTTGTAATGCATTAAATATTGGATAAGAAATAGTAGTTTCTATAGCCTTTTCCAAGCCTTTTGTGTTTAGCACTCCACCTCTCTGCACACAGGGACCCCATTAGATAAATTAGCCTATTGGAGCAGTGTAAACAGTTAATGAAGCATGACATGCAGGAAATCTATATCCCATGGTAAAACTACAAAGTGTGTACAGTGGATATGGGTGCTTTATGTAATTAAACATTATTATACCTGTGTACAGTTGTCAGTCTTACAAATGTGCTGAATACTCTCTACAAATTCCCATATGTACTAACAACACTTAGGCCTTGATTTAATATTGTTGGATACACTTACCAAAAGATTTAGTATTTTTAAATAACATTTTAAAATAATTTTTCAACATTTTCAAATATAATAAAAATATACCATACTTAAAATTATATATATATCAATATATCAAACTATATCAAAATCTTACAAAATGTAAATATTTTTCATAATATTAACTCGTTTTATAAGTGTAAAAAAATATTAAATTGAGGCCTAAATCGGGTGTGACATCTGTAAACCACATTTTGTGCTTTTTACTACAGACTCTAAATGAAATAAAAAAAAAATATATATGTATATATATAGGCCGTGCCACAATTTGAATACGTTGAAGCAGTAATCAGCACAGCATAATATGACCATACACTGTGTCCTAATCCCCATATTACATATTTGATATGAGTATTTAAGTAACACAAGGAGATTTATATAGGCTGTCTAAGCACCATAACCACTATAGCCAACTATAGTGGTTATGAAGCCGGGAGTCCCCTGGCTTAATCTCATGGTGAGACCCTAATCCCGCATTAGTGACATTAATTCCACCTTTTTTGGGTTGGAATTCATTGGCTGAACGTGTCAGCTGATAGTTTCACCCAATAAATTCTCTCCAAATAGGAATGAAAGTGAGATATCCAATATGGAAGGGAACTTTTAATTCAGCCGTATCAGAAATATTGGATGGATCGTGGACAGCTAGGAGGATCCAGGTGAGTGTTTGACTGTGTATTGTAGGATGGAAACAGATAAATCAGGGTAAATCTGGCTCCATAACTTTTCAAGTTGTATATTGTGTATTTTTGTGCTGATTCAAAATGTAATTTCTGTTTGTAATTCCACAATAATGCATATTTGTTTAAACAGAATTATCAGTTTAACAGTGCTGTATATGAAATGTAAATATATGATGTTCTTATATCAAAGGAATTGCACACAACTGCATAGATTACGGGAAAATATATTTTGTAACTCAATTCAATCCCATATTCAAAATAGCAGAGAATAAATAATTTGCCAGCACACACGTTTGTTTTATTGATGAGTATTTATGTGTATAGATTGTGGTTTTTTGTGTTACATTCAAACTGTAAACCCACGCTCCCATAGAAAACAGATTCGACCTCTAATTTGAAGGGCAAAACAGCAAACAACTCTCTTCAGATCCTGCAAACCATTGCTGCGTAAAGAACAAAGATTGACTAAGACATCGCACGATTAGAGTTCAACCATGGATTTTTTTATTAGCACTCTCTTATTTCAACAGTCGATAGGGGCTGCTGTTTAATCAACACCTTCCACTGCAGGGCTTACAGAGTGAATAAATAAGGACAGAATCATCATTTTCAGAATTAAAAATTCATGCTTTTAGGAAACAAAAACAGCAACAATTACAAATCATCTACAATTTCAAAGCCAGACGTTTGCTTTGACTGCTACATTTGCTTCTCACAAATCCAGAATTTTGAAACCTGTTAACCAAGCTCGTTATAGAGATAGAGATTGAGTATATTGAGTGAATGCATTGCTTAAAAATGGTTATTTTGAAGATAAATCATCTCCGATTATTTTTTTCCCAAATAAACTTTTATTAATTTTTTTGGGCGGATGCTGACACCTAAAACTGAGGGTGGCCAACAGGTATCTGATCCGATGTCATCTCCCATGGTGCTTCAACAACAAATAGCAATCTAGCTGTTGAGGCCTATATTTTCCATGATGCCTCATCAATGTAAAGCAAAGTTCAATGGCCTACCAAAGCATCATGGGAGATGTAGTTTTACAACAGCTTGATTGCTATACCTATTTACCAACATGACCTACAACCAAATGCATTATAAATATTTAAGCAACACATCCCTTTGGGAAGGCTTTGCTCTGCCCTCCATTGTGCAAAGGGTTAATGTCCACATTTAACTCTTAACCTAGTGTTAAAAATTTGTGGTTTAATCCTGGTGTTCCAGAAAAATATTGTTAGCTCATGAACGATTGTCATTTCATGGCAATAGTTCAAAATAATTTAACAAGCTTTTAATGTTCTTCTTAATCACCCTCTTTGGTTTTCTAGCTCGTTGATATTGTAGATAAAAATTTATCGGGTATTCAACAATGACGTGCTCTTAATCCCATATGCCAAGATCAGTGTCTAACTGATTCATGTAAACAGCATTTTCATGATCTGAAATCTAGAATTCAGAATAAATAACGAATGAAAGCTTAACAAGAACTGGGAAGGTGATATAATCCCTTTAGTAAAGAATACAGTCAATCTCTATACAAGGAGGAGACTTATTATTCGAAGTTAGTAAAGATATTTTAAAGCTTCTCATAATTTATCTCATCATAGTTTCACTATGGAATGACACTTTGTAACTATCTTCAATTTATTTTTATCTAGAGGAGTAATGTTCCCATTAAGACTGGAAAAGCTTTCCATATCCCTGTAATACATTTCTAAACCCCTCCTTATTTTAATACTTTATTTTTTTTTCTATCTTGTTTCTATGTCATCTCCTCCCTATATTCCTCTCACTTTCTCTTTCCTTAACTCTGGGAAGGGTCTTTTTTGCTTATGTGCAAAGTAACTGTTTCCCCGAGGCTTCCATAGCTCAGGGTTCTGGTTGAGACTTCAGTTTTGAAGCTAGGTTGTCCAGTCTCTGCTGAACGTTGGACTTCGGTACAGAATGAAGGTTTGATGTTAAATGATGTAAGGCCAGCTGATGGAGTGGCTACACTTGCACCTGTGGTACAGGTTTCATTCATGCGGAAAGAAACATTTGGTGGCCCCATTAGGTTCATTCTCCCCATTCTTGAGGCAGCCATGAACATGCCATCTGTAATATCTTTAAAGTTGCTAAAAAAACTCTGCCTTTGTTTCGGTACAACAGGTCTTCCTACATTCAATAATACAGGTTTGCCAATTGTTGGCTCGCTAATTTCAGCTTGCAGTACAGATATCTCACAAGGGGCATCCCCTGAGATGTTAACATCACTTTCATCACATCCATAAGTCTCTCCTTGCCCTGGAACATAGTCCTCAAGGTCTTCTAGTGTTAATACTTTTCCATCACGGGTAAGAATCTTTTTATCTCGTTGTTTTAGTTCATCATCCTCTTCATCTGCTGGTTCTTCAACAAAGAATTCTTCACCTTCTGAACATACTGTTTTCCCTGGATCTTGGATATCACCATCATCAGACCAGTTTTCGTTTTTTTCATCTATGTTTTCCTTGATACCTAAATGGACCGGTATGGATGTGATATCATCCTTAGAAGAAATTACAGTTTCATTTTCACAAGCAGACTCTGGGAGTTCTTGCTCTGTGGGCCTATTTGTGGCCTCTTCCACAGAGCAACTGCTTTCTTCAAGGTTTGATGGACAGAATGAGGTATCATCATGCTGATCTGATACAAACTGAGAGTTTAGATTGTCTTCTTCTTCAGATTCATCTACAAGTTCATACTCCATAGAGTGGAGATCAACTTCTGAAAAGTCACAAGAACTGAGTGAAGATTTAGATTCTTCAACTAATTTATTGTTGGAGTTGTTTGTGTTGGGGTCATCACCTGGGTAACGCCTTGGTCTTGGGCCATGCTGAGTGAACTTCCGTGTACTTATTTCTTCAGGTTTTGCTGGAGAAGTCCCTCTTTTCCTTGGTGGCTTTGGAGATTTCTTTACCTTAAATTCAATAATTTCCTCAACTTCAACCCATCTGTTCTTTTGTTCCTCTGGTCTAGCATATGCTCCTCGCTCAGCCTCTGGTTCTGTCACATAAAGAGTGGGAACAACAGTCCTCCTTGTTTCATGTTCTGTCCTATATGTGGACTGCTTGGTTCTGAATCCAAAGTGTGGCTCTGGTGTAGACAATTCAGATCTTGGAGTCCGTGATGGAGATTGACTTGAAACAGAACGTGAGGGAGAGGGAGACATCCTGCGCCTCATCCGTGGACTTTTCACGACAGTAGTTATTGTTTCCTCTCTAATGATGTAAATGTGTGAAACAAAAATAAGACTCAAAGTCACAAATTCCACAGATTATGCCAGATTACTGTTAAAAAACAAATTTCACTCTACAGGTCGTGTTAATACGTGTGCATACACAAACATGTAAGTGCGCAATTCCACACAGCAAACGCAAGCATAGCAGAGTAAGAGATTTCGTATGTCTATTCTTAAAATTATGTTAGATTGATTGATTGATTGATCGATCGATTGATAGAACAATTCCTGTAAGATTGGTGAAAGCAGATGTCTGTCTTTCTTACGAATTTGTAAGGAATATGTTCTTTACTGAGACTTTTGATAGCTAAATCTACATATGCTTTAAGTAAGCAGACATTCACAATACCAAAGGAGATTGTTTTTAAAGTGTAAACAGTTTTTATAGCATCCACAAAAATAATGGAACAAAATTGGATCCTACAAACTCAAGCATGCCGCCAGGTTTCCTGAGTCTGGAGAGACAGCGTTGATTTAGTACTTATGTACAATTACCAAAAAGTACACTGTCTTACAACAAGCATGTATAAAATTTCTTTAAATTCTTTGCCAAAGGCTAGGGGTCTGGCTGGCTGAACATGTCACTGCGAACTCATGTGCGTACAATGATGACACACACCGTTTGCCAGTTACACACCCGCATCCTGTTTGCAAGCATTCCAAATTTATTTATAAATAGTCATAATAAATCAGCGTAAGTGAGCTTTTACTGTTGGCTTTACTTTTTATAATTTATTTTTTAATGACAATGTTGTATGCAATTGCTTGTATTTTAGGCCTGCATATTTTGAATGGAGGGAATTGTATTTTTTTTTTATAACATGCAATCCATGCATAGTCCAAGCCCAGAAAATAAAAATTTTGAACACCTACTGGATGACTGAGAGCTACAGGAGTTGTCTTTTAGCAGGACCTGGACAGCCGCAGGACTATTAACCCTTTGTATGAGTACAAAGTTCGGACTGTTGTTAAATATATTTTTGTAATTCATTAGTGTGTGCATAGTTTCATGAAACTAAATGTTGCTTAAAAAGGAATGGACATCTTATCGATATTTATACGTGCTCTAACCCTCAATATGCATCCTGTAATACTAAACAGTGATGGCTGGAATAAGACATTCGTACACAGAGAAAAGTATTTGAAATCTAGCATTTAAGATAGTGTTTATTTTAAAGCTTTTTTTAAGTTATTAAGTTGACTGTGCTATTTGTCGTGTGTTGCTCTGTTTCCTTTCTACAGATTTAATACAAAGTTTAGTACGTCCCCGTCAGCATTTCAAGTGCCCACCCAGGATTACCCCTGCACAGTTTATTAACTAAATAGTGTGTTGGTGTGCGCTGAGAACCAGATAGCAAACTACCAAATTAGTGCGTTTGGAAAGACATGAAGTTTTTGCAAGCCGGTTTTAACAAACTCAATTTAATGTTTAGTGAATAAGGTCTTAAAATGTGTACCTGTCCTACCATAACTATACCAGGAACTACCAGGTTTCATCAAATTAAAAAGAGAACAATTCAGGTAAATTACAAAAGACACATTCATAATAAAATATACATATATATTGAATAATAGAAAATGTCTACCGCAGGGCTATTTTAGACTCTCTGCTACCCTGCGGAGCACATATTGTATTACTATCCATAATTAAAAGGCAGTATGGCCACCCAATTAATCATAATGATTACAATAGGATGAGAAACCATCATGCAGCATCTTGGAGCCCAAGGATTTGAGCTACATTGATTCTCTCACATAACATAGCACATCTCTGGACCCCTTAGATCTTATAAATTGTATTAATTATGTTGGTACGGGCGCTGCCAGACAATGAAATATGAAACGACACAGTAGGAACATATGAGGATGGGTGCAAACCTATCCTGGGCTGGAAGTGGAGAAATCATTCGGAACGTTCCTTTAGTTTCCATGGCGATTGCTCCACTTTTAAAACTTTAGCACTGCCCCAGAAATGTTCTTGAGGCATAATTCCTTAAATCTGCGTTGTGACTCTTGGTGCTATATTTAGCAAGGCTCAACTCCAGCCAATCTGGTGAACAGTGCTAAAGCCGAGAGCAAATGTTGTGAAAACTAGCTGAATGGACGCTTACGTACAAAGAAGGTTTCTGGAGCATAGTTCTGAAAGTGGAGCAGTTGTCACCATGGAAACCAACGGAATGCTGATACTGAGTGCTCCTTTATTAGAATGTTCGTGCTGCAGTTTGGCTTGGCAAACATGGCCTCTAATTCTAAGTGAATGCAAGACACAGCACCGGACATGCAATTGTTAAATTGTGCATTCGTTATGAAGCGTATTAGAAGGGCATGCAAAGGACCCACAGACACACTAGCACATACACAGACAGACACAGAGCCGCACTTACATGATGACGGTTTTCTTGGGAGCTTGGGAACTCTGCTCAGTGACTAAAAGGAAACAGTATGAACAGCATGGGTTAGATAACGGCAGAAGCTGATATGATTTATCTACTCGTGTTAAGTTCATTATATGGAATGGAAATGAATGTAATAAGCTTACATGCTTCCTACCCTCACTCTTCTCAAATTTGTTTCATTTATTGTACTGGAGTTATAATAATAAATACATTTTAACGCGGACCAACATTGACATTTTAGAGTTCATTCACTGAAATGAAATTTGTGGAGAATTGACTATGGAATTGCAAATTTTAGGCAAATTAGTCGAGTAAGAAAAGTAGCGGATTTGGATAGAAAATGTTTCCAATTTATCAAGCAGGCACTAAAATTAGAGTCATTTGACAATTCAGAACAATTTCTGGTTTATCAGGGTTACTTACTAAAATGGGAATTCTAAGTCAATTTGAAATTCACTTTGAAGTCACTTTGATTTTCTAGCAATCCACATTTCGGTAACAATGGACTTAATTAAATACTTGATTTAATATTTTCTATTATTCAATATATATGTATATTTTATTATGAATGTGTTTTTCTAATTATTTGATATATCTGCTTGAACTTTTAATATGATTTAATATTCTGAAAAATGTTATAATATTTTTAAAATATAGATTTTTTTTATATGTATGATATATTTTTTTACATTTTATTATTTGGAAAAATCATATTAAAGGTTTCTCCAAATATATTAAATAATTTGGAAGGATGTGCTTGTTGTGTTGGGCTGTACTTACGCCGGTCATTCACACTATGTCAGCATTAAAGGACCACTATAGTGCCAGGAAAACATTTTCCTGGCACTATAGTGCCCTGAGGGTGCCCCCACCCTCAGGGTCCCCCTCCCGCCAGGCTCTGGGGAGAGGAAGGGGTTAAACTTACCTCTTTCTCCAGCGCCGGGCGGGGAGCTCTCTTCTCCTCCTCTTCGGCTGAATGAGCATGCGTGGCAGGAGCTGCGCGCGCATTCAGCCAATCCATAGGAAAGCATTCACAATGCTTTCCTATGGACGCTGGCATCTTCTCACTGTGATTTTCACAGTGAGAAGCACGCAAGCGCCTCTAGCGGCTGTCAAGAGACAGCCACTGGAGGCTGGATTAACTCTAACATAAACATAGCAGTTTCTCTGAAACTGCTATGTTTATAAAAAAAAGGGTTAACCCTAGCTGTACCAGGCACCCAGACCACCTCATTAAGCTGAAGTGGTCTGGGTGTCTATAGTGGTCCTTTAATATCTTTTGCAGCACTTTACGTATTGAATACTGGGGATATAAAAATAAATTAAACAAATGTAATGTAAAAAAACACGTGATGATGATACTGATCAAAAAGGTCTTTAATATTTTGGTTAAACACATATCTGTTGTAGGTGCCATACTTGCTGATGGCATAATGATTTTTGCCTAAAAATTTAAATTCACTTTTATTTCTCCACATTTCAAATTGTAGTGAAAAGCAGTGAGGGTTATCCACTAAACAGTGAATTGTAGTTAACAGAAATCAGAATTGCTTGATTTTGGCACAAATAGCTGTTTGGGAAAATGTAGTCATACTTTAACCTAATTTGTGCAATTTGAATCTCATTTCATAACAATTCAGCCTCTTATGAACAACCTCTAGTGTGTTATGTATTATGTGCTGAAGCCCCACAATGCTTCATTTCGATGACATTGCGTGCTTTACATCATACTATTTAATCCATAGCACACAATAAACCTGGCCTCCAATTAAGCGTTGTACATGACAATATCCATTCCGGGATGGCACAGTGCTGAGGAATTGGTTGGCACCTGTGACATAAAATACTTTTTTAAATCTTATAGGAACATTTCTGAACTACACCTGCTCCATAGAATCATTTAATAACATTTTAAACAACATGTTGACCGGATGTTTTTCTTAGTAATCCCCATTACGTATATTTTCCTTGTCTTTTGTCTTAATCTAGAACATTGCGGATGGTCTCAGCAATGTTCTTACCAGCTGTCAGTCTGTATTTCCCAGAATTCTGTGTCATCTAAAGATAGAGGCAGACTGCATAATTCTCTGCCAGCTGTTGGATCACATTTTCCAGAATTCGTTGCCCTGAGACAGCTAAGGTACTAGCCGTGTGGGTAAATTAAACCTGCCACTTTTGTTGGTTAAAAAAAAACCATTAGAATGTTTTTAAAAAAATTATACCAATGAAAAAAAAAAAATCATGCCATCTAACACTGTGTAATTCCACCTCTGCAGTGTCATTGAGGTGAAATATGCAAGAGCTCCAGGCTGGCTAATGCCAATTCTGTGCATATTGCTATGCTTATTCATTGGCTGAGAGCGATCAGCTGATTCTCTCCACCTACGAATGAGAGGCAGAATCATTGTCCAGGATGTCCTTCCTAGTTTCTATATGTTATACTTACCACAGTCTTGCATTGTAGTGTCCACTGTCTGTGAAAATCAAAACTTTAAAATGAAAAAGACTAAACTACCACTGAAAATGTTAAATACAATTATACATAGCTGACAAATGGATAGGGAACTCTCCTAAAAATAGATTGTATAGGTTATCAGTGATGGAACCAGATTGATGGGATAGGCATTAAAATAGGCATAATGACTCAAGTTGGGATCCTTCTCATAACATGTATTGCCTCTCTTCATTTCATCCAGGGCCACTGAATCCAACGACCAATCTGGGCATCTGTCATTAGTTCCATCACATGTAATTATCCTTTTTAACTTATCCAATTGACCTTTGTTTATTAATCACATGATATTAATCACATCATTATATTTTTTCCTACTATCGCACGCTGTAATGCTTATCTTAGGCCACTTTGTTACCTTTCTGATATTACCCCCACATTGTTATCCTTCTTATATTATTCAATGTCATTATACTTGTACATTACCTTACTTATTATCCTTCTTACATTATCTTACATGACAGTTCTCCTTCTATTATCATACATTTTTATACTACTTATATTATCCTTAGTCATTATCCTTCTTGCATTATATCACATTATTACCCAACTTATAATACTTATCCTTCCTATATTATCCCACGTCGTTATCCTTCTTATATTATCCAATTCCATTATCCTTACTATATTATCCCATGCCGTTATCCTTCCTATATTATCCCACGTTGTTATCCTTCTTATATTATCCCATGTTGTTATCCTACTTATATTATCCCACATCGTTATCCTTCCTATATTATCCCACATCATTATCCTTCTTATATTATTCCATGTCCTTATCCTTCCTATATTATCCCACATCGTTATCCTTCCTATATTATCCCACATCGTTATCATTCTTATATTATCCCACGTTGTTATCCTTCTTATATTATCCCATGTTGTTATCCTTCCTATATTATCCCACGTCATTATCCTTCTTATATTATCCCACGTCGTTATCCTACTTATATTATCACATGTCGTTATCCTTCCTATATTATCCCACGTCTTTATCCTTCTTAATTATCCCACGTCGTTATCCTTCTTATATTATCCCATGTCGTTATCCTTCCTATATTATCCCACGTCGTTATCCTTCTTATATTATCCAATGCCATTATCATTACTATATTATCCCACGTCGTTATCCTTCTTATATTATCCAATGCCATTATCCTTACTATATTATTCCATGTCGTTATCCTTCCTATATTATCCCACGTCGTTATCCTTCTTATATTATCCCACATCGTTATCCTTCTTATATTATCCAATGCCATTATCCTTACTATATTATCCCATGCCGTTATCCTTCCTATATTATCCCACGTTGTTATCCTTCTTATATTATCCCATGTCGTTATGCTACTTATATTATCCCACATCGTTATCCTTCCTATATTATCCCACATCGTTATCCTTCTTATATTATTCCATGTCCTTATCCTTCCTATATTATCCCACGTCGTTATCCTTCTTATATTATCCCACGTTGTTATCCTTCTTACATTATCCCATGTCGTTATCCTTCCTATATTATCCCACGTCATTATCCTTCTTATATTATCCCACGTCGTTATCCTACTTATATTATCGCACGTCGTTATCCTTCCTATACTATCCCACGTCTTTATCCTTCTTATATTATCCCACGTCGTTATCCTTCTTATATAATTCCATGGCTTTATTCTTCCTATATTATCCCACGTCGTTATCCTTCTTATATTATCCCATGTCGTTATCCTTCCTATATTATCCCACGTCGTTATCCTTCTTATATTATCCAATGCCATTATATTATCCCACGTCGTTATCCTTCTTATATTATCCAATGCCATTATCCTTACTATATTATTCCATGTCATTATCTTTCCTATATTATGCCACGTCGTTATCCTTCTTATATTATCCCACGTCGTTATCTTTCTTATATTATTCCATGTCGTTATCCTTCCCATATTATCCCACATCGTTATCCTTCTTATATCATCCCATGTCGTTATCCTTCTTATATTATCCCACGTCGTTATCCTCCTTATATTATCCCATGTCTTTATCCTTCCTATATCATCCCACTGGTTATCCTTCTTATATTATCCCACGTCGTTATCCTTCTTATATTATCCCACGTCGTTATCCTTCTTATATTAACCCATGTCGTTATCCTTCCTATATCATCCCACTGGTTATCCTTCCTATATTATCCAATAACGTTATCATTTTTGTTTCTTCTTCCGATCTGTTATTTCAATGCACCAAGAAAAACAGACGTCAGATGTTGGTGCTACCATTGTATTGTATATAATGTACTGGTAGTTAAAATACATCTGATTAGCACACAAAACAAAATTATTAAAATGAAATGAGATAGAACAAGAAATTATGATAGTTTGATGACAACAAAGCCAGAACTTTGTTATGGTTAACACATTGTTACTGTAATGTTTACAGTGGTTTGATTAAAGGTAGGCAGGCTGTAGGAAGGATAGCTTCTATGATGTTTACATAGTAAGAGGGCAGAAATGCACCTGAAATACCACCTGAAGGGTCACTCTGTAACTCAACTGATTTTAGGAAGAGCAAAAGGTCTCATCTGATCTCATATTGCCAAGACTGTTCCTTAAGGGAGCAGACGCCGGCTTTGCCAGAGAAAGTCAAGTAGCTTTCAATGCTCCCTTGAGATGTGTTGACTCTTCATGAATCAATGTGCCGTGTTGTGATATCAGTCTTGCAATATCCTTTAAGTATTGCAATAAGTAAATAAATAATAATAAAAACCAGAAAACCAAATCTGGGTAAATGTAGACTTATTGAAGTCAAAATAAAACAAAGACTCTAGACAAGATGATAGACATAATCAATGTAGCAAAATAAATCAAACAAGCTGGGTTACATTCTAGCTTCTTTTTTTTTAACAAAATAAATAAATAGCAATAGGAATTTTGTAAGTAGCCAAGATACACTATAAATTTGTGTTAGCAAAGCTGTGTTTTTGAGCACTCAAACAATTAATGTCCAGCTTAGTTACGTAACAGAAGGAGTGCTACATTATTTAACCGAGAATGCTCATTAATAATTTAAAATCATAATTTATTTTTAAAAACATTAACTCATGTTGTGCTAATGGAATTATGAAAAAAAGTCATAACCTTTTCACATTGTAAACACATAATTAAATTATCATTGCTGGCTGCCTTAATAGGCTTCAATTACCTAATTTTGTAAATTAAGCAAAAATTTCTGTTCATTAGGGCCAAGTATATGGGGTCTAGTCACTAAACAGCAGACTAAAACAGCTGAACGGAAAGCTATCTCCAGATTCTGTCTGTCTGTCCATCTATCTATGTCCTGTCAGACATCATTCATAATCTCTAAGACTGATGTGCATATGAATCAGTACAAGAGCAGTACTAAAAAGGAGATTGGAAAGAACACCAGAGGATCAAATCACCAGCTGCTGATAGACCGAGCAGTCAATGGGATTCTAAGACCAGACAACCCTACTTGTGCACAACCTTGAGTGATTACAAGAAAGTCTGTGACAAAATGCCACACACATTGATACTAGGATGTTTGACTCTATAAAAGGTCAACAAGACACTATCAGCTTTCATCAAGAACTAGATGAGCAAGTGGAGAAAAACACTAGAAACCAATCCCAGGACATTTACACAAGTGAACATCCAATGTGGCAAATATCAAGGTAATGCACTAAACCTGATGATGCTCTACATAGGTCCAAGCATACTCAGCTAGAATATCATGAAGATTAGATACAGAGTGCAGCTAACATTAGCCATGGGCCACATAAAGCTATATGCCAAGAGGGAGCGAGGCATCGACTCACTGATTCACCTAACTAGCGAAGACATTGGAATGTCATTCAAATTATATAAGTGTGGGCAGATGATAGCAAAAAGAGGGAAGATGATCAGGACTAAGGAGCTGAAGTGCTAGAAGACCAAAAAGGAGATGTAGAGAACACCTACATGTATCTGGGGATACCACAAACACATGGCAACAATGAGGAAGAGACAATGAGGACAGCAACATCAACGTACCTCCAGAGAGTATAACAGGTCCTGAAGTCACAGCTCAATGGCAAGCACAAGATACATGTCACTGACACATATTCTATGTCAATCATTAGGTTCCCAACTGGGATAATAATCTGGCCAAGATTAGAGCTGGACGCCATGGATAGCAAAACCGGTAAACTACTCAGGATGAATTTAGGATTCCACACAGAATCCAGCATCTGGAATCTGCACACTAGCTGGAAGGAAATTAGTGCCTTTTGATTTTCCAGGTCAAAGTCCTGAATGAAACACAAACAATCCACAAGTACATCACGAAGATGGTTCTTAAAGATGAACTGCTAAGGGAATGCCTGAGACAACAACAGATAGAGGATGCAGATAAGCTGGAGGTTCCATGGTAAGACAAACCTCTCCATGGGATGTACCATTAAGAGACAAATGTGGCTCACATTACAAAATCCAACCAGTGGTTGGATAATGCAGAACTGAAAGACAGCACTGAGGCACTAATCCTAGCAGCACAGGATCATGTACCAGATCAAAATAAATAGGGGTCTACCACACCAGACAAGACCCAAGTTTCAGACTGTGCAAAGAGTTCTCCAAAACAACCCGGTACATGACAGCCGACCACAAGATGATAGCAGGGACAGCATGCACTGAGAGGCACAACCAAGTTGCTTGGATTGTGTAGTGAAACATCTATGCAGAATATGGACTGGACATGCCTACGTCCTGATAGGAGGTGCAAAAAAGGATGATTGAGAGTGACAGGGCTAAAATGCAATGGGACTTCTAGTTTTAGATGATCAAGCAAGTACTGGCCAACCAACCAGAAATCGTGGTAATAGACAAGGAACAGAAGACAGCAGCAGTGACCATAAGATCAAAAATAAGGAAGTCCCAGTCTTCTAGCAGAGGATCCGAGAATGAGATAACTTAGATGCCACAATAAGAGAACTATTGCAATTAGTGATGTCCCGAACGGCTCGCGAACGGTTCGCCACAAACGGTTTGCCGCAAACGGTTCGTCGCGGACTCATCATTGAGTAAACTTTGACCCTGTACCTCACAGTCAGCAGACACATTCCAGCCAATCAGCAGCAGACCCTCCCTCCCAGACCCTCCCATCTCCTGGACAGCTCACTAAGAATGCAGGTTCAAAATAGATGCTGTCCAGGAGGTGGGAGGGTCTGGGAGGGAGGGTCTGTCTGCTGACTGTGAGGTACAGGGTCAAAGTTTACTCAATGATGAGTCCGTGGCGAACCATTCGCAGGGAACCGTTCGGCGAACCGTTCAGGACATCACTAATTGCAATATGCAGTGATCCATTTTTATCCAATTTAACAATGTTAAGCGATTGTATGAAATAATGTGAGCATTGTAATAGAAATGTCTGGATGTACTTCCAGAACAGAGCACACAAAAAAAATCACATTGTGCTATTCTTATTTTCTCTTTCTTTCAATTTTGCATTATTGACAAGACATTACATCTACAGTAAGTAATTATACGCAACCTGTTAATTGAATACATTATATTTGACCTATTTAATGCAATGAATAATCTGTACTCACAAGCAATTTCACATTATGAAATCAATTTTAATTGTTTGAGGGATTATTTTTAAAGTGTCACTATCTGGCAGTTCATATGAATATAACATATAGTCTACCTATATCTTTCTCAAATGTCTGTCTACCTATCCATCCATCCACCTGCCTGTCGATCTCTCCACCTGTCTTTCTGTCTACCAATCCACCGGTCTCTGTCTGTCTATCTATCCACCTGTCTGTCTGTCTAGCTGTCTTTCTATCCACCTGTTTCGATCTGACTGTCTATCAATCTGTCTGTCTCTCTATCAATCCACCTGTCTCTGTCTGTCTATCTCTCCACCTGTCTGTCTTTCTATCTATCCAACTGTCTATCTGTTTGACCCTCTGTCTGTTTATTTCTATATCTGTAGTGATGCCCCGAACGGTTCGCCACGAACGGTTCGCCAAACGGTTCGCCACGGACTCGTCATTCCAGCCAATCAGCAGCAGACCCTCCCTCCCAGACCCTTCCCCCTCCTGTGGGAGGGTCTAGGAGGGATGTCTGCTGCTGATTGGCTGGAATGATAAGTCAGTGGCGAACCGTTCGTGGCGAACCGTTCGCGAACCGTTCAGGACATCACTATATATCTGTATAGTTTTTTTTCTCTTAAATGATAATTGTATATGTTTACAGCAGTCCCCACACGTACCTTTATTATGTAAGGTACTTATATTTATTTATTTATTTTTACCGCCTATCACAATTTTCATTGTTTTGTGTGTTCTTGTGTTTGTGTGTTGAGTGTTTTGTTAACTCCCTTTTGAATTAATTTAACATGCGCTGATTATCTCTGATTATTTGTTGTTTAAAAGTAATTTTTAACAGTGAGTACAGGGGAGGGTTTCCCATCCCTTCAGTATATTTTCTCTCAACTTATAATTATCTGAAATATAGGAAAATGTTCCAAATTATATTTCAGATCCCATACTGTATTTTATGCAGGTCTTTTTCTTTTTAAATATAATTTTTCTTTATAGATTTACCTTTTGAAAGTCAGAGAATGCCACTTGGACATGGGTTGGAATATGGGTTCCTTTATTGAAGCATAAACCAATCCGTTGAATACTTTGCCGGGCAAGAAATCAAAGTCGAGCCAAAATGCTGCAGCATACATCAGAACCATATGTTCACATGCTTTTTGCTACTGTCTAATGTATGTAATTTAGCAAAAACCCCATTCACTTAGACACACAGAACAGGCACAAAAACAAATGGCCAAGCTTCGTAGCACGTAGTAAGCTTTATTATTTACCCAGAATGCAATGGGCGAGCTATGGACTGCCAAAAAAAATGCAACCATGTTATTACAGATTGTTATTGGGATTATATATGATAACTAAACTCCGATGATGGTTACTGTCCACATGGTAATCTAGAGCTGTAACAGGTTATTAAGAAGAAGTGACGGAATCTTCACGGAAAGTCTTCTTTGGGCCAATTATACATTTTCGCCATGTTGTGGATGACTATCGAGAATATTATGAATCTCACCATCATTCCAGAATATTGAACTATCGTGGTATTTATAAATATTTTGGTACTGAAGTTTTTTGAGATGTGGAAACACTGTGTAGAGACTATAGGGACATGCTTCTGAGTCAATATAAGGTGTGCTCCATGTGAAGCAATGGACGTCTTCACACTCATCCAATCTGTAGTTATCTTTGCTATAGCAACTTGTAGTTTGAGAGTACACATTTCCAATGATTAAGCAGACAAATGGCAAATTGCAGATATTCTGAGTTCCTTACGACTTTTTTATAGGAAAAAAAAATTCGACTCAAGCCAAAAATGGGAAGAAGTCATGTGCGTTGTTAAACTGCACAACTTAAAATGCAGCCATGTGTTCAGACATTCCGAAGTTTTTAGATATTATTTTTGAACTTTTTTAAGCTGTTCATCATTAAACTGCTTTGTGGCAGTGAACGTCCAGTGTCTTTCAGTTTTCTTTTTACTCTGGCCCATCGTTTCTAGTCTCTATGACTAGCTACCAAGTTTGCTTTTTTGCCAGCTCTAGGTATTTTAGATTAGAACTAGTAATGTCAGGGACATTAGCCCACTCAACAACTTAGTGAAAACTAAACTTCCCCTTATTTACCATCTGGAAAAAGTGATAACCATGTATTTTTGAGATACCCAATTCAATTTCTGTGTTTGTGTTCCTTTGTCCCAGATTAATTTCAAACCCTGAATGGTCCAGATCATAATCATCATTTACTGAATATCTGACATGAGAAATGGTTGCTGATATGTCAGTGGGCTCTATGGCCATGACACTCTTAAAACCACAAAATTAATCTCACACTGTAAGCCTCTGCAATACGTATTATTGATACAAAGGGGAATATTTATCAAAGTGTTGTTTTCTAAAAAATAGTGCAAAGTGATAAATATTGGAAAATCACCATAGAAACATTCCATTGATCAGTACGACTCTCTTGCATCTTTACACCACTTTTCAGAATGTGACATTTTGATACATTTCTCCTAGAACCCAACATAATGTTATAAAATCAATGCTATTAAATTTACTGTTTTGACCCAAAAATGTAATCTCTGCAAAACTTCTTCATTGTCATAATATGTTTCAATTTCCTGAAATGCCGACCTACATTAGCTACAATATTAATTAGGAATAAAACATGTTAAATGTTTAAGGATCAGTAATGAAACAGTATTTAAGGGGTTTCCCAATTCAGCTCCAATGAGATAAAATCTGAATCCTGCAAGCGGTTATCTAATCAAAGTGGTGGCCTAAAAAAATGGGTGGCTCAATCAAATTAATATCAAATATTAAAACATTGGTAATGCAAAAGAGTAAACATTATTAAATTGAAAACTCATAAAAATAGATGTTCTCCAAAATGGCTGAACATGATATGGAGTTTTTAACTCAATGATATTAATAAGACAATTATTTAGCACATCTAATAGAATATTTATATTTGCCAAATTTGCATTCAAATATAACAAATAATGCATCAGAGAATGCTGAATGTGGTATGTGTGGATCACGTTAATAACCAGAATACAGAATCCTAGCAGAACAGAATTAAAATCCTAAATGCGATGCGGTATAAATTTCCCTGGCTTGACACCATTCAGCTGTGAATTATGGTGAATTCAAAAGAGATGTTGCTACATTTGGGCTAAAGACACATAGGCCTCAGTCTATAATATTATATTGTGAAAAATATTAAAATTTTGTATTGAATTAAAATATTTAATGGAATTTTACATTTATATTTAATACAGAGTCATGAATTAAATACATTTACATAATCCTCCAGCAGTGGATTATGGGAATGGTAACAAACAGAGGACAACGGACATCCAGGGAGTCCCCCCCCCACCCCTCCCCCTCAACCTACATTATTTTTATTTAAAAGGTATTTTTAAAGAACTCTATGAATATCCTTTCACCCTAAACCCAGCAAGTTCTGGCCTTGCCTTATGTTAAAGATACAGCGAAATAAATCACCATACAGGCCATTATTTCTGATGTTAAGGCCCCACTAACCTTTTGTGTCAAGAATATATTTAGACTGTATATATTTATGCTTATATCCATTGTATATGGAGGAGGCATCGCATCACCCATGTCTAAGCACAAACATCACGTGTTAGAGAAACATACCCATTCACCATTAATACAAAGCTTGCTCAGTTTTGTCAAAGCATTCTGATTTGAATGGGGATTCCATATGACAGTAAAAGCCTTTGCGTGTACATTGCCACTGCAGATGTTTGTGCACATTTACTGCAGAATTTCCCATAATGCCTAGTTTGTTGAGCATCATGGGAAATATAATCTACGACGATTAGAAATCAGTGGTAGCAGTTCATAGTTTCCTTACCTTCAATAGTAACAATCTGGTCTCCTCTCCTCTCTTGTGCTAACATTGCCGCTGTCTGTAAATTCAACTCAGCCCCACTGCGCGCTGATCCTAACCTGTTCACCAACTGAGAAATGAAGGCAAACTGATTAGGATTCTGGTAATATTGTATCAAATGAGAAAAAGATACCTATCTACCTACCAGAATTACATGGTTTTTACAAGTGGATACAAAACACAGGTATATGCCATAAAATTAAAATATTACTTTCATCCCACACACATAAATCTAATGCTAAACCAGGGATTGTGGGGAACTGAGAGGGTATTGCAAATTAAACTTTAACTTACAGTAAATTAAATTAAGCGTGTTTTCACTTCTGCGTGTTGGAACTAAAACTTGCAATCACCTTCCTAAATATTAATTAAACTGTAAATTCTAGCCAAGTGAAAAATGTCTTCAATTCAGCTGTTTTAATAACTTGTCTGTTTTAACCTAGATTTTCCAATTTATTTTTTCAATTTCACCGCTGTTCACTGAATATAATCCAAAAATGTCTAACTAAATACTTTAAATTATTTGTATGAAAAGTTTTAACAATTCTAAAAAAATATGCTTCATTCTTTTACAAAATATTTAAATGTCATTTTCTGTGTGAAATTAACCAAATTGTATTATATTTAGCCTTTTAAAATTTTATTTTAATACAATTTCATCACAAAAAACCCTAAATATTCATCTAAATAAATATATTGCAGCCTGCATGCTGTACTTTACACATTAAATAGCATTTAAATATATTGCATTCTTGACAGACCAAATTAGACAAAAAAACAGAACTCTCCCGATTTTATAATGATTGTGTAAATGCAAATTAAATGTTTCTTGCAAGCATTCATTTTTCCTGTCAGTATGACAGAACTGCCAGTCAGGAAACAGGAGACAGAAGTGTCCTTACTTCACATTCGTAGTGCCCAATGTCATCCTTGGTGGCATTCTTTATTACAAGAACTAAGACACCGCTGCGTGGTTCCGTGAATGTCTGGTGTCTGCTGGAATCTGGCAATGGAGATCCGTCTCTGTACCACCTGGAGTAAAACAAGAACTCTATTAAAATTCCATTTCCAGCCATGTTTTTCTAACACTTGTTACGCGTTGCTTCTTTTTTTTTCTGGTTCATAAATTAGTGGTTTTCAATTAGAAAAAAAAAAGTTCAAATGTCCGCTGACAGATTGGTGAGTGTTTCTACGGAAGGTGAGCAGCTTTCACTGTTCACTTTTCTGATTAATGTCTAAAAAAAAATATTAAAATTGACAGTGCACCTTTTTTTCCTTGTAATATTTGAGGTAAAATCGTCAGGAAAAATAGAGAATTCTCTAAGGTAACACACAAGGCAATAACTGTAAAGATTAAGTTACATTTCATGCGTCAACAAAAACATGGCCTAATATTTTTATTGCAAATGACTTACCTAATTTGTGGGTAGGGAGCACCTTCTATGGTGCATGTAAACTGTGCATCTTCTCCATCGACAAAGTGAGCATTTCGAACTTTGTTGACAAACCTTGGAGGAACTAAGAAGAAAGATGGCGGTAGTCAGACATACGTTGTTCTGTGTCAGTATTATTGATGTTAATTCCAGCATAACCACCGTTATGTTGGTGTGGGTATCATGCTTTAAAACTTCTTCCTGACTCTCTGTAACTAGACAAGTAAAGCTAAGATATTTCAATAGCAGAGAACAAGCAGTTTGCCCAGATTGTACATCAAGAAATCTCGTACTGATCTAGCCTATTTGTTCTCAAGGACAAGCTCAAGCAAGTCTCTGGCATTCTTCATATTTGCATTGTATTGCGTTAGCTTTTACAGCTTCTACTGAAAGGCTATTTCGGGTAATTTTCTGTTATGTATTATTTAGACATTATTTAGTAATTTGTCTTACTTTGGTCTTCCACTTTAAAATGTATTATAAAGCCCTCTTTAAATTCTTCATACCTTAAACTGCATTTCATTTTTATTTGGTTCTGTTTACTAATTATGGAACGGTTTTGAATTGGTATTCAAATGGAAAAAAACTTGCAACAATATAACCAATTTAGAATAACAAGAGCATAGGAGAGGTTTCCAACCCAAATTCTGACCAATTGTCACATATCCACAATGAGGTTTAGAAGACTTCTAATACCTTGGACAAGTATCTTCCCCAATGTGCTGGCACTCCCTGCAGGACTTGCTGCAAAACACATGTACTGGCCAGAGTCTGCCCCAGTCAGGTTATCTAAAATCAGTGTGCAGGAACCATCAGGATCCTCAATAATGATGTGATGGGGATCCACGTCAACAGCTCGACCATCTGTAGAAGAAGAGAAGATGCAATTGCTTGTTATAAGATTCTATGTTAAACATTTCCATTTCATAGGATCCCTCTTTTAGTTTGATTTACACGTATATAAATTATAATTTAAAGAACCTTGAAGACATTACAAGACAGTACATTGGCACAGTTAAATTAAGCTCATCAGCCATCTGTACAAGAGGTTGTAGGTAACAGTGCTCATATAAACATGTGTAGAACTCATCATGAGGTGAAAATTCCTACAACAGGAAGATTTTGATTTTCCAAGGATCTACAGTGACATTAGTGATTAGTTCTAACTGTGCAACTATTTTTCTAAATCTGTGATTTTAAGTATAACAATACCCCATTTTTTGTGCCAAAAAAAGCACTCTAATTTTCTCTACCCCCACCCCAGTCTTAACTTTTTCAATCTTCCCCTTTGCCTCCTTGAACTCCTCTATTCTTCCCCCTTTTCCCAATACATACAACATGTTTCCAGTAGTTGAACTCACACTCTTTTTTTCCCCCATTAGTTTTGGTTTAGGAATTCTCTGGGTTTTTTTCTTGTATGCTACAAAAAACCTATAGCATTCTATTAAAAAGCCAATATATAAATTTTAGTATTTTCTGAAAATGATTCAACTAGAAAAATCTTCACTTTTATCTCTTAAAGTTTTACTTTCTTTATCAGGATTCGATGTTGTTCTTTGATTGGCTGAAATTCATTTTTTTCAAACTAAAATACAGATAAACAATTGTCATTGCTGAGCAATGTTACCATTTACATTCTTCAAAACTCCAAGCCAAATCGGCCAATTTTTTACAGGTTTCATGGTGCAAGACAAATTTTTATTTAACTTTTCTTTTACCCAAGTTTAGCTTCTGTTAAAAAAAGTTAAATGATTCAACCTATTTTAATTGAACAAATATGGCAACTCCGAGCGGAACACATCAGTAGAAAAGACTCGGAGTCTATCAAGCTGACTTTCTCAAAAGCCCAAGTTGGCAAATTGCATTCGCAATTTAGAATTTAAGATTGTACTTGTTTGGGGCTTAGTTTTTAAAGCACTAGGACATTATTTCCTGTATACATCAAAAAAGACTACTCATCAAAGGCTCGGAACATTCCCATTTGAACAACTTACTAGGAAGAGAATGGAGATTACTTTTGCTATATGTAGACAATGCCTTAGCTGTGTCAAAAGGAAGAACTCCTCCTTGAATTGTTAGCTTCTTTTTGCAAGCTCAGGAATAGAGTATTTTTTATGCTGAATACCTTTTACCCAAGTTTAGCTTCAGACAGTGAAAAAATAGTAATACCTTTATACCAAGTTACAGATGGTTTAGGGGTTCCAGTAACGCGACAAGCCAGCTTCACTGTTTCACCCAGCTCGGCAGTACAGTCTGCTAGGTATTCTATGAATTGAGGAGGATCTGAAATACATATATAGCACTTTACTGAAGCAGTTCTGTCATTTGAAATAGTCAATATATTTGTAATATTCTAATATATCATGTTTAAAGCTGACTATGTTGATCATCTTTCAATCTGGTCATTGGAGACATTTATCCCATAAAAAGTCTCGCTGTCAGAAAAGTGGGGGGAAAAGCTAAATATGGGGCAAACACCTCAATGTCATAGATCTTTGCCTTATTTTTGTTTGTTAGGAAAGATTTTATGGATCTTCCAAGTTTTATTTCATGAAAACATATCATCATATCGACCAACACAAAACATGCCACACCTCAACTTGACAATCATTTTGTATCATGGACGATGGCACTGTGAAATTGCAGAGAATGAGTTCCCTTTAACTGATAAATGGAATTACTTGATACAAATATTAATCCAATTAACAGAGAATACAGAGATTTTACTTACTCCATAATGGCATGCTGAAACGCTGTTGGATTCCACTGATCTCCTTCACCCAGGAGTTTTTAATGATTACTGTGCGGGCCTGCAGAAGGTACTTGCGAACTGAGTCTTCTCGTTCATGCCAAATCTCAAAGGCTCTGTCATCACCTTCCACCAGATCATTCACATCTATGTTAGTAAGCTGTGGAATAAGGACACGTCTTAATATTATTCTCAATAATTTCACAGGGCTGGATATATCGAAAAGAGAGCCAAGCAAACTGACAGAGGAATGTAAAATGATAGAGCAGGTTTGCCTCTGCTTTTACATCAAATATTCTTAAATTGTGGTAAATGCTCTAGAGGACAAGCTCTTAACCTTTGGAAGTTTTCAGTTATGAGTCTCTTAGACCTATTTGAGTTAGTAGGGACTATCAGTTTAGAAAAGGGGTGCACAATAGGTAGATCTCCAGATGTTGTAGGACTACGACTCTCTTGATGCTCTGCATGCCTTTAGAATGCCTTTAAAATGACAAACATCATGGAAGCTGTAGTTTTAAAACATCTGGGGATCTACCTTTTGGGTACCCCTGGGCTAGAAGCTGCTGGATGCATTTCTGAATTCCAAAAATCCAGTATAAACAGCAAAAGCACAGATATTATAGCAATACACAACAGTGCAGGAAACAACATACACAGATCGAAGGACTCCACTGTTAAGATGCTGATAGCTAAGAGTCTATCCATTCATAGAATGTCATGTATGACAAGTCATGCCGGATGTGTGTAAGTCACAAATATCTTCTTATCTTACAAAGCATCCCTTGCAAGCATTTCTGCCTGCAAAGCATTCTGGGACTGCCAAAAATTATTCCATGCCAGACCTACCTTAAATACTTCATTTAGGCTGTCTAATGCCTTTATGTAGCAATCCAGAAGAACTGTCTTTACAGCCGTTTTATGTAACATGCCTTCATTCTATTTTACTTACCTTCATCATGTTCTTGAAGACATAGCTGTATGTGTCCGTCCTAGTGTCTCTCTTGGGTTTACAGATAATAACATAGTTTTTAAATAGGAACACGTGGCGGTTATGACCCTTCCAAGCCATTCTTGCCCCAGGAGCACCTTCCCATACAATGAAATGACCCTAGAAAAAAATACAAGCTGTGCCTTAGACAGATTGTTCTAGTGACACTCAACTCATTGACATTCATGATTATCATTCATTGATGAAATACAAACATATTTTGCTGGACTATGCAATCAGTACCTGTCTGATGGGCTCTCCTAAAGCTTCCAGTGTTCCTGGATAGTTCTCGATCATTGACACGTGCAGGAAATTTTCTGCCCGGCGAGTGAGCGCAGATACAATGGCATACGCTTGCTCGAGTAGAGCGCAATTCTTGCCATTCCTTGCTTTGTTACGGATCAGTTCCTAACAGGGAATATTTCAGAGATTCAGTATTAGCTCATAGAAATGTAAGAAAACGTACTACTGAGGTCATTTTTTCTGCATTCTACCAGGAATGTTTCAAAACCACAGAAGCACATATATCTTTGTTCACTTGGGAATTATAATGTTCTTGAAATGTTTTGGTACTCCCCTATACTTGGGCATTAAAAGGTTTAGAGACTAGTCTATATCTGGATAAGTCAATATTCTGAATTAATAGATTATGTTACTCCCCAATAGGTTTACACTACTTGCAAATACTGAAAATGTAAAACACGTGTGTAGTCTTTTTCTATTCTGGATTACCACTTCAGAAGATTAATGTGATTTTTTTCCACTATTTTAAACATTATTTGATGGACTTTACCAAAGAGCAGATACATATTTTTATTCCATTTCTTGTACAGTTTATCAAGGTATCATGTATCGCCAGCCCCAAAACATATTTAATTTCCTTGAATCCCTTACATTTCATAGTATAATCATGGGCGTGTTTCCATTATTTTTGTTAAACATTCAGATTCTCGCAATGGAATCCCAAGTTGTACCTGTAGGACCTGTCACACTGGCTCACCTTGAGAATGACCTGATACTTCTGGATTCTGTTTATGGGTCTTTCTAGGTAGTGCTGAAGTGGAGGAGGTGGAGGCTTGGATGGGTCTGCAAGTGCAGCACTTTCTTCAGTATATTTCTTCAATAAAACAAGATAGTTAAATTATTACAAACGGAATGGCCTGTAGTGTGAACATAATAGACAAAGATACGTGAACAATTTCAGTATACGACCATCTCTCGAGATTAAAGAGATGAAGATCAGTCTGTGAGTTTTTCTGAATATTTATGGCAGTTGGTATCCTCACATTATACTTAATATTCACAACTGAAATGAATTCCTGAATTCTGAGTATCTTCTGCTCTGACCTGTAAATCCTGGCTTCGCTACCTCTCATATGAGAACAGCTCTCTGGAAGTTCATGGATTAACATTCTGGTTAAAAGTTTAATTATTCAGTCATAATACCTGGCTATTTTAAGATGTGCAATTTGACTGTGGATGAGATTTTCCATTACTCGTTATGATTACAGCTGTGCTAAATTGCAGAATGAGAAAATAGGGAGCAAAGCAGTCATTTATCACAGTAAATTAAAACTTTGCGAACATCATTTACTCCTGCAATGGCTTATTGCTTAAATGCAAGACTGTCTGTATGTCCGTCTACCTATACATCTATCTGTCTGTATGTCATCATCATAATCACCATCATTTATTGGATCTATATATCACTGTTTATCTTTTTTCTTTTTTTTTTAAATACAGGAAATAATTAAATAAAATCAGTTTTACTCTTTGTAAACTCCAAAAGAAAAACACAATATCAACTGTGTTTACTAGCACAAGAATCATAGCACAAAGAAACAATAAGCACATAGCATTTAGAAATAACTACATATAGGATTTGATTCCAAAGCATCAGGCTAGTTATGTTTGGGTATTCATACTCAACTCAAGGGTACTAATTTTATTGATCTAGGTGTGATTCTCAATTGACAGAGCAGAAGGTAAGAAATTCTAAATTAAACAGACTGTGCAAAAAAATTTCAACATTAGATCTTGCTTTACAGGAAGTGTGTAGGGAGGCTGTGTGAGTCACAGCCAGGCTAGTGGCTAGCGCTGCATAAACAAAGTGATTTAACCCCTAAATGGAAGACAATTGAGCATTAAGACAGCAGGGGCATGATCTATAAACAAAGACGACTTCATTAAGGTGTTATGGCCAAATGCAAATATTACAAGTTTTAGAAGGAAATGTATTTCTTAGACTGTGTACTTTGTCTTTAGGAGATATTGCAAACTGACAAGGTGTTAGAAATGGAACATATTGTTTTTTATAGATGTTTCTTTAAGCAATAACCTCCGTGCATAATATGTTTGCGCCATTTTGTCCCAGACGAAATACAATAACAACAATGCATAAACAAGCTTCAAGGCTATACTACGACTCTTTCAGTACACAATATACTGTTGTAACCCCAAGTTAATGGAACTTCCCCAAATCCGGGAATCTCCCACGACTGTGCACTTCCAACTTAGTATAAGTCAGGAAAATTTCCATGACGTATGCACCCTTTAGTTATGGCCTTGTATGTTTGCCAAATTAAGGGAGGTCCTAAAATGAATAAAGAAGTGTTACTTTTTCATATATGAACTACGGTAACCCTAAAATGGAGACACCTAAGGTATAAATAGGTGTACTTTTAAATGTTAAGGGACAGAGGAGAGACTTGGAGACAGACGCTGCTCCATCTTAAAATGACAGAGAGGCTGACATGATGACATGTTCAGAAGGTTATGTTAACCTATTAATGATATTTGCAAGCATTTAGTTTAATCTTATAAACTCTGCTATATGGATTGTATATGTCTATATTTATATTTTTATATAATAAATATCTAAAAGACAAAACTATTGCTTCCAAGACAATCCTTATTTTATATTGTATTCTCAATGATTTATATATGTTAAATAGAGGATCTCTTACACTAACTATATAAAATTATGGCTAAGATATCTGTATGGTTAGCTCTACTAAGTTCTATGCTTTAAGACATGATAGTGGTAAATAAGGGAACCACCCGCAGTTACACCCGCAGTTGTTTTGGTGCTTCGAGCGTCGCGGTGTTCAAAACATTACAAATCAATAGTAACATGTTTAGATATCTTCAATAAATTGTAATGGATATCTAAGCAATTACATGTAACTTGTTTGGTTTTAGATCTGTGCACCTACTTACTTGTACCAATTAATATGCATACCTCCCAACATTTCAAACGAACAAGGAGGGACACGCTATTATTATTATTATTATTATTATGATATTTATAGTGCGCCATCAAATTCTGCAGCGCTTTACAATGGGTGGACGAACAGACATGTATTTGTAACCAGACAAGTTGGACACACAGGAACATAGGGGTTGAGGGCCCTGGTCAATGAGCTTACATGCTAGAGGGAGTGGGGTAAAATGACACAAAAAGGTAAGGATAGTATTAGACTAGTGACACTTGCAGAAGAGGAATCAGTCAGGAGCTATTAACAGTTTAATTGATACGCTTTTATGAAGAAGTGGGTTTTTAACTATTTTTTGAAGGAGTGGAGACTGGGTGAGCGTCTAACGGAGGAGGGAAGTGAGTTCCACAGGAACGGTGCAGCCCTCGAGAAATCTTGAAGGCGAGCATCAGAGGTGGGAGTAAGGACAGAAGATAGACGTAAGTCTTCAGCAGATCGTAAGGGCCTAGCTCTGTTATACAGTCAGACACATTACTGGGAGTATTATTGCTGTGAAGTTCTGTTATGCACTCAGACACATTACTGGGAGTATTATTGCTGTGAAGTTCTGTTATACACTCAGACACACCAACAATATGGAGCTCCTAGTTCAGGAGGAAGTCATTAGCTGATGAGTTACATGGACACTAAGTTTCAGTTAGAGCTGAGATTTATACAGCCTGTTTAAGATTATCTGTTCATATACAATAACATTTAAACACTTACTGTCCTTTACTCACCTTGTAGAACTCTTGAATAGTATTATTTACCACTACCGATTCGGCCTGAACGCGCCCTACAAGGTACATGATGTACTTGTTGAATTCCTCCTCGTTCCTTATGAAGCACATGGCTACGTCATCATCTGTGTCACATTTCTTAAGCTCCGGGTAAAAGGTGCTGTAGGAAATTAAGAAGTAAGAAGTGTTGTGAAACCTAGATATACACAATTAAACATAACTGGATTTAATACCTGTTACTGTCTGGTGCACTAGATTGCAAATTCACCTTCAAGCACCAAACAATCAGTGGTTGCACAATAACTGTTTGGATAATATTTACTTTATCACAGGGAGAGAACGTGGATAATTCGATTTTCAAGCCTCCATGTAGCGTTTCTGTGATATCATACATTCTGTTTGTTTTAAGCAGCAAGGCATTGCAAAACAGAAAATAATATTGTAGAAATGCTTACAGTCATGGCCAGAATTCTCATGAAAGTGAAGTAGGATTTGGCTGAAATGCCAAGAATTATATCTTAATATCTCAGACAGGTTGAATATATTTGTTTAAATGCTTGTTTATATTGAACCACAGCTTTGTAACTGTCAGGTCTACATGTGCCTCGGTATTAAACTCAGCTCTGTCTTATGGTTTTCATTGTACAGCCAGGCAGACAATAGCAACCCGTATGGGTTGAGCCCTCTTTAACTACTGTTCTTGTGCGTCAAACGTGTTTTGTTAGCATTCATTAATTGTCTTTTTTTACCTATTTTTACCTATTGTACAGTCTGTTGGTGCTATAAAAATAATTGTAATTCACAGTCTGGTCTATGACAAATTATTCTAGATCACTTGTGGTGGGATGGTTTCCTGAATATGTCCATAATATTTATTTGATTTAAAATTTTTAATAATTCTCACAATGCACAGTACTTAAAGTGCTTAAACTTTTCTGTGAAAACTAATAAATTACAGAAATCTCACAAATTTGGTTACGGTTAAGTGTGCATTTAACCAATGCTATGGTATAGACAGAAATGTGGTAGTTTAGGTTCCTACACTGCAGATCCCAAACCAGGGAACCAGAGAAATTAGACTAATTTGAGTGATGATCATTTTCTCTTCTGCTCGAGAAAACCTCACATCAATAGCAATTCTGACTGGCAATGGACTATAGGTGGACTCATCAGAAGGAACAATCCACTGGTTCCCATGGTGATTACTCCACAGTAGGAATTGTGCACTAGAATTTCCTTTTATAATTAACCACTATTGGGACCAAACACACTTTATTTCTTTGTCATGCTGGGGCTAGAGTAATCAGGTGCTCCAAGTTCCATAGAGAAGGTGAGGTTTGGGTTATGTTTAAGGTTAAGGGTACAGACCTTGTATGGAAGCTACCGATGTCACTGATGTTACGGAAGATGATAGATTTCTGATTGGCCACAGCTTCAGGGACATCGACGCAAGTCTCTGTGTATTGCAGATGGTGAGTCTGTAAGAACTGTAATTCTCGTGCATACTCATACTCTGTGTTCAACAGCTCCTGGATGAGTGTGCTGTATCAGAAACAATATAAAACGGTTATACAGCAACAAGGAACTTCAATTCACATCATAAGGACAATGAACAGATACACCAGGCCTGAGGCCTTTTTTTTTTTTGATGTTATGAAGACAACACTTTTACATATGTAATATATATAACAAACTTGGAGATTTGTTTTGGACCAATGGGCCGAATTCCCAAACTCCAAGCTGGAATATTCTGAATTACCGTATATACTCGAGTATAAGTCGACCCGAATATAAGTCGAGACCCCTAATTTTACCCCAAAAAACTGGGAAAACTTATTGACTCGAGTATAAGACTAGGGTGGGAAATGCAGCAGCTACTGGTAAATTTCTAAATAAAATTAGATGCCCCCAAAATTATATTAATTGAATATATATTTACAGTGTGTGTATATAATGAATGGAGTGTGTGTGTGTGTGTGTGTATAATGCAGTGTGTTTGTATGAATGCAGTGTGTGTATGAATACAGTGTGTGTGTGTATGAGTGCAGTATGTGTGTGTATGAGTGCAGTATGTGTGTGTATGAGTGCAGTGTGTGTGTGTGTGTGTGTGTGTGTATGAGTGCAGTGTGTGTGTGTGTGTATGAAGTGTGTGTGTGTGTTTGTAGTGTGTGCAGTGTGTGTGTGTATGAATGCAGTGTGTGTGTGTGTATGAGTGCAGTGTGTGTGTGTATGAATGCAGTGTGTGTGTGTGTGAGTGCAGTTTGTGTGTGTGTGTGTGTGTGTGTATGAATTCAGTGTGTGTGTATGAATGCAGTGTGTGTGTGTATGAGTGCAGTGTGTGTGTTTGTATGAATGCAGTGTGTGTATGTGATGCAGAGCCTTGGAGGGGGGGTGGGCATTTTTATTATTTTTTATTATATATATATATATATATTATATATTTTATTATATTATTATTTCATTTTTTATTTATATTTATTTTCGTCCCCCCTCCTTGATTCTTAGCTGGCCAGGGAGGGGGGCTCTCATTCCATGGTGGTCCAGTGGATGGGCTGTGCAGGAGGGGGGCTGGCAGAGAGCTGTTACTTACATTCCTGCAGCTCCTGTCAGCTCCCTCCTCCTCCGGTCCGGTCAGCTCCCCTGTCAGTTCCCACTGTAAGTCTCGCGGTGTGAGTGCCGCGTGGAGCTTCTGACCCCGCGGCTCTCGCGAGACTTACACTGGAGCTGACAGGGGAGCTGACCGGACCGGAGGAGAGAGAAGGGAGCTGACAGGAGCTCAGGAAAGGTAAGTTATAGCTCGCTGCCAGCCCCCAACAGGACCGCTGGACTTGTAATGAGCCCGGCGGTCCTTGTCTGTATTATGGCAATGTAAGTTGACATTAATACAGACATTGACTCGAGTATAAATCGAGTGGGGGTTTTTCAGCACAAAAAATGTGCTGAAAAACTCGACTTATACTCGAGTATATACGGTACTGACAATCTGAACCATGTTACGCCAAACATGTTCGGTTTGGCTTGTGATTCTTGATTCTGCCCGTGGCACCAAAAAAGAGATCATTGGTGGCAAGGGGACGGTCACTAAATGCAATAGAGCAATACAGGGAAAAAGTAGGAGCAGTAAATAAACCTGTATCTGTATATTGTATATTTAATGCATTTATAAAATAGAATTCTATATTTTTTACTCTACATCTCCTGTTTTTCCCTCTGTTGATTATTTTTTCTCACTTGATCAGTGGATCAAATGCTCCTAATATAAACATAATATTACGCTATGAATATATTTTGTAGTACATCAATTGGCTCTTTTTCGTGCCGTTCTTTCTTCATCTGATTCGGTTCCCGAATTGGAATCTCAGAACCGAATTTCTGCCACGCGAACCAACACACAGATCACCAGTTAGTCAACGAAGCATAATCTTGACACCTTAAGAGCTGTTAAAGGTGCCCAGCAACATTTCCCTTCCATTTCCCATTCTCCTATTCTTTCTTTAAAAAATACTGCAAAATGTGAAAAGCTATTGTGGATGGATGTACTCCCCTTCCCATTTTTTTCTTCCTTTGACCCCCAACTCCCACCCAATTTTAAATTACCAATATGTTATCACCATGAAAATTAACTGTAAAGTGCCTGTTTAATACTTTCATCATTGATTTACATATGGACTGGTTACATTGATATTTACTCTTTTTATGTTTAACATATATGGTATTTTCTTTTTCATTGTAAAAGGTATTGTTATTGTAAAAATATCTCTTCAATAAAATATATTTTAAAAAAACTTACAAATTTTCATTTTCAGATTATTTTATTTATACATTGTACTAGCTGTGTGGATTGCAAATTTATAGAGTTGGAAATATTGTAAAAATGAAAAGACAAAAGTCTCAACATTCTGTGCCAGTGTTGACACAGAATTTGCTATTGTGAAGACCCACATAATTGTCACTTCGTATTCCCTTCTTCCAGATCTGTGTGGCTACCTCACATGTGGGGCTAAAATTGCGAGTTTTGTCCTTTTAACATTTTATGTAAGCACTCTCTCCTACAACACTCAAATAGCAGGTTTACAGGTCACAGTTGATAAATGCCATCCGGATCCAGCATTAATATTTAATTTTTTAAATGAAAACTCAGCTTAATAACATTTGATATAAATTCATTAATCAATTAGATCAGGGGTTCTCAACGTTAGTCCTCAGGACCCCCTACCAGTCCAGGGTTTAGGGATTACCTGGGTGTGTCTAAGGTGTTAAGAAAAAGGGGAAAAAAACACCTTTTTCTAAACACCTGAGACACACCCAGGTAATCCCCAAATCCTGGACTGGTAGGGGGTCCTGAGGACTGGGTTGAGAACCCCTGAATCAGATCATACACAAAAAATGTCTCAGTAATGCCCCAACTAAATTAAAACCACCAATAAATTCAATTACAAGTGTCTATTTTTCAACTTATCATTCCTTACCTTAACCTCTTTTTGTAATCCTCTTCTGAGACAGACTCCCCTGGAGATTCTGGGATATCTCCCGACCCCCACTCTGCTGACAACTTGACAATAAATAAAACGGATTGTTTTTATTAGTGTGATACTTTGTAAATATTCTCCTGAATTGGTATTAATGACTAAATTAAAAATTAAAATAATAATTACAACAAATAGGCCCCAAGTCAATATTTTTGGATAATCAAATGATTTAATATTTTTAGATAAACTTTCCAACGTATTTCTTTCAAAATATTAAAATCAACAAAAAAAGTCATATGTAAAAAATATATACATCTATATCAAAATATTACAATTTTGTTGAAGTATTACAATTTTTTAAAAGTATTTCACAAAATAATAAATCATTTAAAAGGTTATCCAAAAAAATAACCAGTCAAAGCCATAATTTGATAAAAAGACCAAAAACAAATCATAAGATTCCATACTTGATTCAAGAGGATTTAATACAGGGAGTGCAGAATTATTAGGCAAATGAGTATTTTGACCACATCATCCTCTTTATGCATGTTGTCTTACTCCAAGCTGTATAGGCTCGAAAGCCTACTACCAATTAAGCATATTAGGTGATGTGCATCTCTGTAATGAGAAGGGGTGTGGTCTAATGACATCAACACCCCATATCAGGTGTGCATAATTATTAGGCAACTTCCTTTCCTTTGGCAAAATGGGTCAAAAGAAGGACTTGACAGGCTCAGAAAAGTCAAAAATAGTGAGATATCTTGCAGAGGGATGCAGCACTCTTAAAATTGCAAAGCTTCTGAAGCGTGATCATCGAACAATCAAGCGTTTCATTCAAAATAGTCAACAGGGTCGCAAGAAGCGTGTGGAAAAACCAAGGCACAAAATAACTGCCCATGAACTGAGAAAAGTCAAGCGTGCAGCTGCCACGATGCCACTTGCCACCAGTTTGGCCATATTTCAGAGCTGCAACATCACTGGAGTGCCCAAAAGCACAAGGTGTGCAATACTCAGAGACATGGCCAAGGTAAGAAAGGCTGAAAGACGACCACCACCGAACAAGACACACAAGCTGAAACGTCAAGACTGGGCCAAGAAATATCTCAAGACTGATTTTTCTAAGGTTTTATGGACTGATGAAATGAGAGTGAGTCTTGATGGGCCAGATGGATGGGCCCGTGGCTGGATTGGTAAAGGGCAGAGAGCTCCAGTCCGACTCAGACGCCAGCAAGGTGGAGGTGGAGTACTGGTTTGGGCTGGTATCATCAAAGATGAGCTTGTGGGGCCTTTTCGGGTTGAGGATGGAGTCAAGCTCAACTCCCAGTCCTACTGCCAGTTCCTGGAAGACACCTTCTTCAAGCAGTGGTACAGGAAGAAGTCTGCATCCTTCAAGAAAAACATGATTTTCATGCAGGACAATGCTCCATCACACGCGTCCAAGTACTCCACAGCGTGGCTGGCAAGAAAGGGTATAAAAGAAGAAAATCTAATGACATGGCCTCCTTGTTCACCTGATCTGAACCCCATTGAGAACCTGTGGTCCATCATCAAATGTGAGATTTACAAGGAGGGAAAACAGTACACCTCTCTGAACAGTGTCTGGGAGGCTGTGGTTGCTGCTGCACGCAATGTTGATGGTGAACAGATCAAAACACTGACAGAATCCATGGATGGCAGGCTTTTGAGTGTCCTTGCAAAGAAAGGTGGCTATATTGGTCACTGATTTGTTTTTGTTTTGTTTTTGAATGTCAGAAATGTATATTTGTGAATGTTGAGATGTTATATTGGTTTCACTGGTAATAATAAATAATTGAAATGGGTATATATTTGTTTTTTGTTAAGTTGCCTAATAATTATGCACAGTAATAGTCACCTGCACACACAGATATCCCCCTAACATAGCTAAAACTAAAAACAAACTAAAAACTACTTCCAAAAATATTCAGCTTTGATATTAATGAGTTTTTTGGGTTCATTGAGAACATGGTTGTTGTTCAATAATAAAATTAATCCTCAAAAATACAACTTGCCTAATAATTCTGCACTCCCTGTATATAAGGGACATAATTATTCATTAAAATCATCCCAGAGATTGTTCCAGAATTTAAATAGAAACTTATATAAATCACCTTCAAACGTTTGTCCAGATAAGCCGGTGAAACCCAGCCTTGTCGGGAGGCACTGAATTTGGTGGGTTTTGTCCGTACGAGCCACTTGAGCGGATGAGCAGAGTCAAGGACTTCTACGTACTGGCCTTCTTTTAAGGTAATCGATTCCTTATCAGCTATGATAGGATTGTAATCGGCGGTTGCCATGTAGATGTCGAAGATCTGTTGTTATAAACGGAGAAAGTATTTAATGGCTTTTTTTGGTTTGTTAGCTCCCATGTATCTTAATTGAGTATTTGAAAGACAAAAAAAGGGAGATTACATTGAAAAACTAAAAGATATTATCAGTACCAAGCTCCTTCTTGGTTCTTTTGGTTTACCTCTCCTCTTGAGTCTCCATCCTCTGACTCTGATGAAGATTCAACAGCAATAGAGGAAGGTCTGGATCGACCGTGACGTGGAGATGCAGATGGAGTTTTGGATTCATCATCACTATCCAATCCTTGTATACCAGGCACTCGGAGAGAGGCTAGTCATTAATGGCAATGATTAATGAGCTTTATTAGTAGTTAACTTGCACAATATAATTTTATATTAATTTATAGTAAAAATATTTCTTATTCAATTCAGATTCGGTTTGTAATCATCCATTATTATAAATATACCAGAGATTATATATTATTTAAACAAACAATCTGAGATACTTCAGCATTTAAAAAGTTTACTGAATAATGTTAAAAAAATATTTGCGTTCTCTGTTAACAGTGGGCAATACTAGTTCAAAATATTCCCAACTCTACCACATTGAACTGCCAACTATGTTATTGTGCAGAATGTTTGCATTTGATTTTTACTGTGCCAATCTGTTTAAGTAACTCTGAAGAACATGTACACTTTTCAGTTTTTTTTACAATGTATGACACCCTGTTGTACTTTTACGCTTGAAACTCCATAATACTTTCAAGTGGAAAAAAATCATTAGTAGGATTGCTAGCTAAAACCTGCAAACTCTGGCAATAGACAGCGGCTCATGTATCTCACATCCTCCTCTACAAAGCTGGCTCTGGGTAATTTGTATCAAACTTCACACCAGAAGATGGATAGATGGATAGACAGACAGACAGACAGATAGATAGATAGATAGATAGATAGATAGATAGATAGATAGATAGACAGACAGACAGACAGACAGATAGGTATTGGTTTAAAAAAATGCACGTCTGTCAAGTTTGACCTGTTATATATATATCCCATTTCACAGCTTCTCAAAAAAAAATAATCCAATCCACTCATATTTCCTGGATCACCAGACTGCTAATAATCCACATCAACTATTATAGCTATTTATAGCTTTTTGTATTCTGTTTTGAAAAAAAAATCCACATACTGAATGTGATATTGACAGATAATTCTGGATGTGGAATCTGAAATTCTAGTGGAGGTTAGATTCTACAAAGGTTGGGAGTGTTATACATAACTTGGATTACTACCAAACTTCTATAGATGATATTTTTTTGCGCAATGTACCCTTTATTTTATAACAGGAATGCTGTATCACAAATACCAATGCCAGTTACTCTCCAATGTACAAATCCTCTAGCCATGCGTGGCTGTAAAAGCATTATGAGAGATGAAATCCACAATATCTGGAGTGTCAAAGCTTGCCTACTCTGCGAGTCTAGAGGATACTCTGTCATATTTCACAGTATTTGTTTTTATTTCTCTCACAACAGACTCCAATAAAGCAAACTGTGCTTCCGTAATGAAACAGATTCGTGCATATCTTCACGTGTAATCCCAGATTGACATTACATCTACTGAAAAACACATTAAGACATAAAGACTGAATCTCTGGATCACTTGCTGTATAATCTAGAATTATTAATAACGGCAGTCCCCTTAGCACTGAGTCATAGAATAGCAATGCAGAGCTAGCACCAGCGTAGAATAGTTCTTGTTCAAGTCAATTGTCAATTCACCGTCCGCTCTGCTTGGGTAAGTTTACAATTCCAGCTATATAGCTATAAGATATAACAGTTTTCCTGAAATGTCTCATGACTCAAATTGAATAACGTCAGACAATGTTATTGTGCTCCTTTCAAAGCGTGAGGAGGATACAAAGTTGACATTTAAAAATAATTCATCTCTAAATGGATTCTTTATTTTCCTAAGTAACACGATTTGCATAGATTTCTTGCCAGTATCACAAAGTGTTTTTTTAAACATGGACGTGAGTATTAGGAAACCTAAAATAATAAATGATATTAGGCCGTATTTAGAAAGTAACTCCAGAGAAGGAGTTCAATGAATGTGGAGCAGCTATGTATCTAGTACTTTGCCACATAAATCTTCCAATATTGAATGAGTAATTATTATTTGTACAAAGTGCTTCCACAATACAAGGTCGAGATTCCCTTTGCACAAGTCGTACAGCCCTGTGGAATATGAATATGTTCTAAGTAAAATATTATAGCTGATGTATTCTATGTATTATAGCTAATGTGTTATATGCAATATATCGATACTTATTATATGTTTTGTTTTCTTTTTCTAAATTACTTTAAAGGTTTTTTTTTAACAGTATAAGCACTCCTCTTTCAATTTCTTCCCTTTATCACACTATTTACCGGTACCTATTTTAGACTCCTGCTACTATTATAGGATCATGTGCGTACTACCCAATTCTCAATGATTATCCAGACCCCTCTGCACACTTTAAAACACTTTCATCGTTAGCAATAAACCCTTTTTAGTTAAAGCTCTAAGCTGTTTCCTACAGCATCAGCTATTGTTGAAGACTATGCACACCTTTCAGTATATCTGTTAGGCAGAATTATTATCCATTTATAATACCATTTATCATTTTCGTACTAGTTACCTTGACTTATCTTGGCAGACACCATCTCTGTGATCTGAGAGGTCAGCTTCTGGAAGAATTCCTCGGTTCCAACATCTGTGAGAGAAATCTGGGGTCTAGCCACTTTTCCTCCTTTCTCTGAGTTTAATGTAAAAAAATGGTAGTACAATTTATATTGTGATACATTTTATATAATTTTTGATAATCATCAAAGTATTAGCAGATTTAACAGTCAATGTTGGATGTAATATTCTATTTTGGTTTTCTTACTGTGAATGTCAAAATGAAACTGGACATCTCAAGGCAGAGTAAACTAGCCTACGTTCTGATAGTGACTTCACCTGCATGCATTTAAATCGGTTTCCAGCTTATTCCATATAAGTAAACACAATAAAGAGACATTTCCAAAAATAGCAACCATCATGTAATTGAGTCCTTGTGCACTAACCTTCACCGGGAATGGCTTTAATGAGTCTCATTATATATACAGCATGACAATCCATTAGCTAACATGTCCCAAATTAATTCATATCCGAACATTTATCCATTTATCTATTTTTCAGATTATTAAACAAAACAGAACAATTATATAAAACAACAACATGTTAAACAAAGGGACAGCAATGGGAGACTGCCATGGCCCCTAACCTATGAAATACCTACTTTATGCCGGTTTATTCAAATGAGAAAAAAAATCTATGCCATCAGCAATATTGATAAAGTCAAATAGCTGAATGGCATAGAAGTGGACATATAACTGCGTATTACACTGTCTGCATTTGGACTTGAAATTAATAGACCTCCATCATTTGTGCGATTTGCATATATTACATCTCTTCACTTGCTTTATGACTCTATCATGTCATTTGATCATCTTTACATTTGTCTTGTTCTGACATTTCAATCACAATCTTCTTGTTTAGCCCAGTCTGCTGTTTCCTTACCTAGACCCGCTATTTGATGGCTCCATTCCAAGATACTGTATTTGACGGTCCCTCACCTAAACCCAGTATTTAGCTGTCCATAAGGTAGACAAAGTATTTGACGGCTTCCTACTTAGACCTAAATGTTTAATAAACCACGGGGGCTCAACTTAGAGCGTTAACATTAAAGCAAGTGTTCTCTGTTCCTGACTCTATCATGTCATTTGATCATCTTTACATTTGTCTTGTTCTGACATTTCAATCACAATCTTCTTGTTTAACCCAGTCTGCTGTTTCCTTACCTAGACCCGCTATTTGATGGCTCCATTCCAAGATACTGTATTTGACGGGCCCTCACCTAAACCCAGTATTTAGCTGTCCATAAGGTAGACAAAGTATTTGACGGCTTCCTACTTAGACCTAAATGTTTAATGAACCACGGGGGCTCAACTTAGAGCGTTAACATTAAAGCAAGTGTTCTCTGTTCCTGTTTCCTCATTTAATTTGTCCCATTCTTACATTAGCAGCACATCAGATTTAATATCGCTTTTCCTTTTACATTATTCGTTTTCAGACTCAATGAACATACCATCGGCTTCAGGAGGCTGCACTGAGATACCAGTTGTGCTGCAAAAAAAAAAAAAAAAAGTAAAAATATATAAATATGATCTAAGAACAGGTTCTTCTAAATCCCCTCATGTAAATAAATTGCTTTATTCTATGTATTAGATACTGATTTGACTTCATCCCCTCTTATATATATTATATATTTCTATACTTAGAGGTTTACTTGACGGCAAAACAGTTAATGGAATAGATTTAGAGATTACAAACCAAGTCTATAAGTCTATATGTGATCTTACCCATGTTCTCTCTCTTTTTCTTCAAATCTGTGATAGGAGACATTAAATACAGAACAAATTCCACATTACAAATGCAAATGTTCTCTTTATACTGTAGAGTCATACTGCCCGTGTAGCAGGTAGTTTATATAAGGAACATCATTATTATTTAAAAATTCAGTTTGTAACAATGTATATAACATACAGCATGTGTATCTTGCAAACTACAGTCTGTTAAATTATACAGTTATTCTGTCTGTAAGACCGCTAGTGAGACAGACAGAGACATAGAGCTAGATAGATATATACAGGCCTAAACAGACACAGGCATAGAGATAGAGAGACAGAGAACTAGACAGACAGAAAGCTAGATAGACAGAGCTAGAAAGACACAGGAAGCTAATCCTGGATATACACAGGTAGAGTGCTAGACAGATAAAAAGTTAAGCAGTCACAGACAGAGAGCTAGACAGACAGACAGAGAGCTAGACAGACAGAGAGCTAGATAGACATCGATCTTGACAGATAGAGATTTAAATAGACAGAAAGCTAGACAGACACAGGCAGAAAGCTAGACAGACAAAGAGTTAAGCAATCCCAGACAGAGAGCAAGACGGACAGACAGACAGTGAGCAAGACAGACACAGTCATAGAGCTAATATAATTACCATAGGATACCGCACTATCCTGGATCCCAGAGTGCAATCAGGCCTGAGGTTGGCCAATCCTCACAATGTAATTTGCAGAAAGTAAATGATGGTCCAGGCACTCAAGTTAAATCCAGTGAGCAGATTTATTGCAGCAGATGAAAAGCAATGTTTCGACTCACAACAGGGCCTTTTTTAAGTGTTTGCTTTTCATCTACTCCAATTAATCTGCTCACTGGATTTAACTTACTCCAATTAATCTGCTCACTGGAGTGCCTGGACCATCATTTATTTTCTACAGTCATAGAGTTAGACAGACAGAGAGCTAGGTAGATAGACAGATATGCTGATAGACAGAAACAAACATGTTGGAGAGCTAGAAAGAATTAGACAGATAGCCAGGAAAGTCAGAAAGACAGAAAACTAGACAGAGGGAGACAGACAGTAAGACAAACAGACAGATAACAAATTGTAGATCTAAAGCAAGATACACTGAGAAAAACAGCTCAGTATAGCCAGAGAAATAACCAGACAGACAGATAGCTAAACAGACAGAGACAGAGATAGACAGAGAAAGATAGATAAACAGATAGCTAAACAGACAGAGACAGAGAGAGAGAGAGAGACAGACAGAGAAAAATAGCTAAACAGATAGCTAAACAGACAGAGACAGCGAGAAAGAGAGAGAGAGAGAGAGAGAGAGAGAGACAGAGAAAGCTAGCCAAACAGAGAGAGAGAGAGAGAGAGAGAGAGATAGACAGAGAAAGATAGCTAAACAGACAGAGACAGAGAGAGAGAGACAGATACAGATGGATTGACAGATAGCTAAACAGACAGAGACAAAGACAGAGACAGAGAGAGATAGACAGAGACAGATAGATTGACAGATAGCTAAACAGACAGATACAGAGACAGATAGACAGAGACAGATAGATTGACAGATAGCTAAACAGACAGAGAGAGATAGACAGAGACAGATAGATTGACAGATAGCTAAACAGACAGAGACAGACAGATAGCTAAACAGACAGAGACAAAGACAGAGACAGAGAGAGATAGACAGAGACAGATAGATTGACAGATAGCTAAACAGACAGATACAGAGACAGATAGACAGAGACAGATAGATTGACAGATAGCTAAACAGACAGAGAGAGATATACAGAGACAGATAGATAGATTGATAGATAGCTAAACAGACAGAGAGAGATAGACAGATACAGATAGACTGACAGATAGCTAAGCAGACATATACAGAGACAGATAGACAGAGACAGATAGATTGACAGATAGCTAAACAGACAGAGACAGAGAGAGATAGACAGAGACAGATAGCTAAACAGAGAGAGATAGACAGAGACACATAGCTAAAACAGACAGAGACAGATATACAGAGACAGTTAAACAGACAGAGACAGAGAGAGATAGACAGAGACAGATAGCTAAACAGAGAGAGAGAGATAGACAGAGACAGATAGCTTAACAGACAGAGACACGGAGAGACAGAGAGACAGACAGATAGATAGATAGATAGAAAGAAAGAAAGATAGGCAGTGACAGATGGCTTGACAGATAGCTTAACATACAAAGGCAGATAACTAGATAGACAGAGACAGATAGCTTGAAATATAGCTTAAATAACATACATAGATAGCTAAACAGACAGAGGCAGAGAGAGATAGACAGAGACAGATAGTTAAATAGACAGATACAGAGAGAGATAGACAGAAACAGATATATTGACAGATAGCTAAACAGACAGAGACAGAGAGAGATAGATAGAGACAGATAGATTGACAGATAGCTAAATAGACAGATACAGGGACAGATAGACAGAGACAGATAGATTGACAGATAGCTAAACAGACCGAGACTGACAGATAGCTAAACAGACAGATACAAAGAGAGATATGCAGAGACAGATAGATTGATAGATAGCTAAACAGACAGAGACAGAGAGAGATAGACAGAAACAGATAGATTGACAGATAGCTAAACAGACATATACAGAGACAGATAGACAGAGACAGATAGATTGACAGATAGCTAAACAGACAGAGACAGAGAGAGATAGACAGAGACAGACAGCTAAACAGACAGAGACAGAGAGAGATAGACAGAGACACATAGCTAAAACAGACAGACAGAGACAGTTAAACAGACAGAGAGAGATAGACAGAGACAGATAGCTAAACAGACAGAGAGAGATAGACAGAGACAGATAGCTTAACAGACAGAGACACAGAGAGACAGACAAATAGATAGATAGATAGATAGATAGATAGAAAGATAGGCAGTGATAGATGGCTTGACAGATAGCTTAACATACAAAGACAGATAACTAGATAGACAGAGACAGATAGCTTGAAAGATAGCTTAAATAACATACATAGATAGCTAAACAGACAAAGGCAGAGAGAGATGGACAGAGACAGATATTTAATAGACAGACAGAGATAGGCAGAAACAGATTGACAGATAGCTAAACATACAGAGACAGAGACAGATAACTTGACAGATAGGTAAACAGACAAAGACAGAGAGAGATAAGCAGAGACAGATAGCTTGACAGATAGGTAAACAGACAGAGACAGAGAGCTAGATATACAGAAACAGATAGCTTGACAGATAGGTAAACAGACAAAGACAGAGATAGATAGGCAGAGACAGATAGTTTGACAGATAGGTAAACAGACAGAGACAGAGAGCTAGATATATAGAGACAGATAGCTTGACAGATAGCTAAACTTACATACATAGATAGCTAAACAGACAGATACAGATAGCTAGATAGACAGTGACAGATGGCTTGACAGATAGCTAAACAGACAGATACAGATAGCTAGATAGACAGAGGCAGAGAGCATCACAAACACATAGCTTAACAGACAAAGACAGATAGCTATGATAAATCTGGTAGAGAAAACCAGCATACTGTAATATATATCTGAGTGACTATTCCAGAGGCTTCATTGCAATAACCCCTATAAGCAAAGAAACGAGTTGCAACCCATTTATTGATTGTCTCAATCAATCAATCAATGAGTCAATGTGTGGGTTTCTTTTGTTTAACTTTTTCTTGTTACCTACCCTTGAAGAGATGTTCTGAGCAAAACATCTTTCACTATTTTTTCGGTTTCCGTTAGGACCTCAGCTTCTTTCACTGTAATATACAAACATTTTATCTTGAGAAAGGACTCATGTTTATCTACTTTATCTTTTCACATATCTCTAGAATGGCTGTTCTTTTAAAAGGAGTGAAGAGATTCCCCATTATACCTCAAAAGATTAAAATGTTTCCTTTTGATTCATAACTTGGGGATGAGTATTCTCCTTTAATCTACACATTGGTATTAAACTCTACAAGAAATATTCAAGAATAATCTGCATTATGAAGAGGCGTTAACATAAACACTCTAGGCAAAGAATTCAACATTTCTCTTGTTATTTACTGTAAAAGTTATGATAACGATTTGAGAGTGGATTCTTGTAAAGGTTAGCGTCTACAAATGTCACATCTCAGGATAATTCCATTTAAAGGACCACTATAGTGCCAGGAAAACATACTTGTTTTCCTGGCACTATGGTGCCCTGAGGGTGCCCCCTCCCCCCCGCCTCCTCCTCTTCGACTGAATGCGCATGCGCGGCAGGAGCTGCGCGCATTTAGCCGGTCTCATAGGAAAGCATTTACAATGCTTTCACGCAAGCGCCTCTAGCGGCTGTCAATGAGACAGCCACTAGAGGATTTGGAGGCTGGATTAACCCTATTATAAACATAGCAGTTTCTCTGAAACTGCTATGTTTATAAAAAAAGGGGTTAATCCTAGAGGGACCTGGCACCCAGACCACTTCATTAAGCTGAAGTGGTCTGGGTGCCTAGAGTGGTCCTTAAATGATAAGCTACATTTCCCTACGTTTATCCATGTCTAATTTCACAGGAAACTGTATCCCAGGCACAAACAAGAATTTACTTTCCAAAATACACTTCCTCTTCATTTAATGTATTTTATATTTAAATAGATTTAAAACATGCCTCTGTTACTATACAAGAAATACTGTACATCAATAACCTGGCCTGAAGATCACATTTTATTGATAAATCTTTAAATAAAATAGAGAAAACCAACATTGACCCAGACATATAAAGGTATTTTAAAAAGATTGATTAGTTACTTGGCATGATGTTTCTCACAACTACTCAACTTAATACTCCTAAATCTAATGTGTAATTTAACAGAATCTGACATTAATAGTATACTGTGAGATGAAAAATATATATAACAAGATAAGATAAAATAAGATAGCAGGGCATGCTTGGAAACTAGTAAAAGATAAAGTATGTTGGCAAGAGTGTCCCTTAAATAACAAAGAAATGCTGAATAATAATAATAACGTGAATAATCAAGGGTAAGTTCAATGTGACTAATATATTGTATATCATTTTGGATCCAATAGGTTTAAACATTAAAGGAACACCACAGTGACAGAAATACGGGGTTAGTTCACCCGCCCCTCTTTCTGTGCAGATAAAATGTTTTAACTTACCTTTTCTCCACCAGTGCGCCGGTATCTCTGAAAGTGACATGCTATAAACACCATAACCACTACATTAAGCTGAAGTGGTTCTGGTGACTATAGTGTTCCTTTAATTATACCAGCAACAATGAAAAGTAATCACAAGCATTCTACTAGTGGGTTGCTAAAGACAGCACAACAAAGTTCTCAGCATATCTTCACTTACTTTCTGCAACTTCCACAGATGCACTGCAAATGGACTGCCCAACCTTGTTGGTTGCGATGCAGGTGTACGTCCCAGAAAATTCTTTACCAACATCCAGCAAGATGAGACTGTGGTGCGCTTTGGAGCTAGCCAGTTTATATCCTGGTGTGTCTGGTTTGATCCATAGAACATCTTCTGGAGATTCTTCCTTTAGCCAAGTAATAGTAGGAGATGGAATTCCTAGCAAAAAATTAAAATGTTGACACTATGTACAGTGGAGAAACCAAGCCACCAATGATGTTGGTTAAAGGGACATACTAAGCAACCAGACACCTTCATCTTATTGGCTGCAGAGCTCTGTCCCTTCCGTCCTGCAATGTAAAACATTGCAGTTTCAGAGAACAGCCACAGAGTTTAACACAGGACGTCCTCACACTTTGTGTGAGGATGTCCAGCATCTCCAGATCCCCATGCGATCCTCCATTGTCGACATCGGAGGAGGCGGAGAAGGAGCCAGAAACAAGGGACCTCAGTGCTGGAATCAGATAAATGTTTAAAGGGCTTTTTACTTTATACTTTGCAGAAGGGGGACCCCAGACAATAGGTTTAGGGCAGAGATACATGATAACCATTCAAAACTGTATTCCTTACACTAAAGTGTTCCTCTAAGATAGACATTCCCGAATTGCATGAACATGTTGTCCTATAGGACCATGAGAATACTTCCCTAAATAACTACTTTTTCATGACCATTCAATGAAAGGAATTGGTTAGATTTCTTAGCTATTCATTCTGGACCCAGTTACTCAGGCTGCCTCCAACTTACCACCTGTGGATCACCCACATGTCTTATGGTGGGAGAGGGTATGCACACTGCTGGATGCCTTTATTAGACATAAATGAGATCCTAACTAGAACGGAATATTTTAACAGTTTGGTTTTATTATACCTTTACTAAAGTCAAAGGGCCAAAAATGTATTGAATCTTACCTTCAACCTTAACTGATAAAGTAATGCTGGAGCCTGGACGGACTTTTTTATTTGTGAATCTTTCCAGAAACATTGGAGGAACAGGCTTTTGCAGATCTAACAAAACAGCAAACAGAACACATTTGTACAGCACTACGAAATCGGATGGCGCTATCTAATAATAAAATAATAATAATAATAATATATACTAATGGCGATCAGACAGACAGACCGGCAGATCGATATTCAGGCATTCCGGCATGATTGGTATTTCTATGTATATACAATGAGACAGAGAGAGAGAGGTTTGGAATGTGATGTTTGTGCATCAGCTAGTAGAATCTAATTTATTAAAAAGATATATATTTATGTGAAAAACCTTGGAACAATTTCATAATTTGTTTTGAACATGATGTATATAGAATGATCTGCAGTCTGTTTATTCATCGTATTTTATGTAATTTCTACTGTGGCTGTTTGAATGTATATTTCCGTAATGAATATTGAGCTTACTAAATCTAATTTAACTTAATTTCAATGAAATCTGTTAAACTGGTTCTGTAACAAACCTATAAAGTGAACCAGTTATCCACAAGAGTAACAGAAGATTTGATATTAAAAAGGATACCATAGTCATATAGTCACCAAAACAAGTTTCACTGCTCAGCTCTCTGTCATTTATGAGTTAAATCACTTTTGTTTCTGTTTATGTAGCCCTTGCCACAGCGCCCCTGGCTGTGACTGACACAGCCTGCATGGTTTAATTTTCAATCAGATGTTAACTTACTTTAGATGTTTTTATCCCATGCTCTGTAAATTGAACTTTAATCATAAACAGGAGGCTGCAAGTCCTAGAAGGCTATTAACAGAGCAGGATATAAGAAATTCTAACTAAAACAGAATTTGCAATAAAGGAAGTTTAAACATTAGATCTCTATTTACAGGAAATGATTAGAAAGGCTGTGCAAATGACATGCAGGGACATGCAGGGACCTTCTATTAATAATAATAGTAAGAACAAATTGTTGACTCATATACATTACATTTTAAAGTCGCTCTCTTCTCAAAGTTATTTTAGTGTGTTGAGATCGTACCTATATATGACTCATAAATCCCACTGAAACATTTACTGCAGCGATAATTATCTGGATGTATAGCGCTACGAGCAAAGTATATGTATTAACCCTTCACTACACAGTTACGTTGGAGAAAAAAGTAATGCTTCTTCTGATTAACAGGGAATTAAGGTTGCAGTTTCCTGAATGCAGGTTCCACGAATATTAGCAGAATGTAATAATTTTGACTGCAAGAGGGAATAGTGACAATAAATCTTATACAGTTGCCTGGCTAAAACCGAACATCATTAGAAAATAGTTCATGCACGTGCCCTGCAATGTTCCCAGAACGGTCCCTCTGACAATCTGCCTCGCTCTTTAAAGGGACACTGTGGGCATCAACACAGCTTCTCATTATAATCCTGTATTTGTTTGTCTGCTCAAATCTTTATAGTTTTTGCATAAAAACACAAATGATTTGCAGAATGCTGCACCATAAGTCTGCCTCTTTAGCCACACACGCTCACTCCAGAAAAATAGTTCCTTATCAAATGTATGTATGTACACAACCCACATGTGGAGGGAAGACACGTTTACACAATAACAGTGAATCGGTTTACATGAAACATCAACATTAGAAATATGGGAAGGGGCTGGATATCTGACCTCCAGCATCCTCAGATGGCTTGTCTCTCTGCAACTCGCCCGGACCTGTAATAGCAAATAAATCACCATAATCACATACGAGACTAATCTGTTTCTAGCTAGAGCATATCTCATCTATCTGGCTTCTAGAACCATTGAATATATGATTATCTAACCTTGTGATGTGAGTTACAGGAACTACAGGCATACTGACAGCCAATCAGGCGACATTGTTGTCTCCCATTGGTTACAATGGTTCCATTTAGAATCCTGTCATTCAAATAGCGATTCTTAAAGATGTTGAAGATAGTTGAATGTATTTTGTTTTTACTTTCTTAAAGAAATGGCAATGTTACTAACATTCCTAGATAAAACTGTTTGCCTTTTCTACTGGTAAATGGAAAGCTGGAGATTTTTCTTCCCCGGGAGAAAAATCACAGAGCTACACTGTCAGCAGCATAATGTCACTCTATGATTAGTATTATTATTAATAATATTATTATTTATAAAGCGCCAAGTTTTGTAGCGCTGTACAATGGGTGGACTAACAGACACGTATTTGTAACCAGACAAGCTGGACACACAGGAACAGAGGGGTTGAGGGCCCTGCTCAATGAGCTTACATGTTAGAGGGAGTGGGGTATAGTGACAGTAACTGAGGGATTGAGGGCCTGCTCAGTGAGTTTACATGTTAGAGGGAGTGGGGTATAGTGACACAGTAACAGAGGGATTGAGGGCCCTGCTCAGTGAACTTACATGTTAGAGGGAGTGGGGTATAGTGACACAGTAACAGAGGGATTGAGGGCCCTGCTCAGTGAACTTACATGCTAGAGGGAGTGGGGTATAGTGACACAGTAACAGAGGGATTGAGGGCCCTGCTCAGTGAGTTTACATGTTAGAGGGAGTGGGGTATAGTGACAGTAACAGAGGGATTGAGGGCCTGCTCAGTGAGTTTACATGTTAGAGGGAGTGGGGTATAGTGACACAGTAACAGAGGGATTGAGGGCCCTGCTCAGTGAGTTTACATGTTAGAGGGAGTGGGGTATAGTGACACAGTAACAGAGGGATTGAGGGCCTGCTCAGTGAGTTTACATGTTAGAGGGAGTGGGGTATAGTGACAGTAACAGAGGGATTGAGGGCCTGCTCAGTGAGTTTACATGTTAGAGGGAGTGGGGTATAGTGACACAGTAACAGAGGGATTGAGGTCCTGCTCAGTGAGTTTACATGTTAGAGGGAGTGGGGTATAGTGACACAGTAACAGAGGGATTGAGGGCCCTGCTCAGTGAGTTTACATGTTAGAGGGAGTGGGGTATAGTGACACAGTAACAGAGGGATTGAGGGCCTGCTCAGTGAGTTTACATGTTAGAGGGAGTGGGGTATAGTGACACAGTAACAGAGGGATTGAGGGCCCTGCTCAGTGAGTTTACATGTTAGAGGGAGTGGGGTATAGTGACACAGTAACACAGGGATTGAGGGCCCTGCTCATTGAGTTTACATGTTAGAGGGAGTGGGGTAAAATGACACAAAAGGTAAGGGAAGGGTAGAAAAATAGGTTGCTAGGATAGTGTTCATTGAGGGCTTAGTGTTTTGTTTTGATGACAGTTTCAGGAGAGGAATCAGGGTTCGGGGAGGGAAAGCTGTTCACAGTTTAAATGATATGCTTTCCTAAAGATGTAAGTTTTCAAAGATTTTTTGAAGGAGTGGAGATTGTGTGAAAGCCTAACAGAGAGGGGAAGGGCGTTCCATAGGAATGGTGCAGCCCTAGCGAAGTCTCTAAAGTGAGCATCACAGGTTGGTGAACAAACAGAGGTTAGACGTAGGTCTACGGCAGAGCGTAGGGGCCTAGACGGGACACTAGTATTAGTGAGGATAAGTAGGTTGAAGCAGCATTGTGTAGAGATTTGTAAGCAAGTGTCAGGATCTTATATTGAGCGCTATATCTTACGGGAAGCCAATGGAATGACTGACAAAGGGGGAGGCGTGGGAGGTGCGGGCGGTCAGGAAGATGAGCCTCACTGCCACATTCATTGTAGACTGTAACGGGGCAAGTTGGGAACACGTAAGATCACTAAAAAGCGGATTACAGTAGTCAAGATGAGAGAGAACAGCAGCATGGACAAGCACCTTTGCCGTATCAGGTGTTAAATAGGGTCGGATGCGCACAATATGTTTTAGATGGAAGCGGCAGGATTTGGTGATTGATTGGACATGAAGGGTAAAGGAGTCAAAGACAACACCTAGGCAGCGAGCCTGCGAGGTAGAGTGTGTGATATGATATGTCTTTATGTTAATTCCTGTGAATTGGGGACTGTAATCTTCTGCTCTATATGATGCAGGACATTACAAATTTAATCTAGCAAATTACAGCAGAAAAGAGAAAGAACTGATAATCTATTTGAATAAACTGTAAAAGACAAGTATACGTGTAAAAGACAAATTTTAATGTGACCACTCTGACACACAAAGAAACATTTAAACTAACTATTGGCATGATATTTTTGGATGTTTCAAAAAAATTTCAGAGTACAGAGAATGCTGCAATAAATCAACTTTTAAGCATAAACACAAATGTATCTCAATTACCTACTAAAGGGACATCTCCTAGAGTACGCCAAATTCTGGGACCTAGAGCCCAGTCATATATACTGAAATCAGCCTCCAACCCCAAATTTTACATTTGTATGGAGAATCCCCTTGATGTGCCCACCTTGAAGGCTATTTTCAACTAGTCTGTGCTATTGTCTCTGACCTATTACTCTGAAAGGTTCTTAGGTTTTAGGGTAACTTCAGGGTTGTGGTGGGATTTGAAGTTTGTGTTCATGTACAAATTCAGGAAGCTGCACTTATAAATGTTATTATCGGAGTGGATCTGGTACCTGCTGACCAGACTCTCAGTGGGTGTCAGCAGTGAGGAATATGCAGGTTATACTTTGTCATAGAAACTCTTCTTACCTTTCACAATCAGCCTAGCTGACGAGTAAGCAGAACCCGATGCGTTGCTGATATATGTCGAATATTCTCCAGCATCCTCCTTCGTAACATTTAGAATCTCCAGAGAGTGAAGCTTCCCTTTGTCGGTCATCAGCAACCTGTCAGAAGCATGGATGGGCTGTCCATCCTTAAACCAGTACACACGAGGACGGGGGTACCCTGGAATTAACAAATGGACAGAATTTACGGTAACGTGATTTACAGGTCAAACCAATGCGACATTCTGTCTTTCTTGTGGACATGAACTAAACTGCTGAGCTAAAAATAGCAAAATAAATATTCAGTATTTTCAATCAAAATTTTTTAACATTGAAAAAGTAACAAGAGACGAATATGCTAAATTATCAAAAATATTTTTTAGGTATTTTGTTGATAAAATTATATCAAGAACCTAATTAGTCTCCCTGCCCATGAAATTAAAAAAATAACTCATATACCGGTATTGGTAATTTGGTGAGTCCAGTGATCATCTAGAAACAAGTCGGGGTCCTCAAAGTACCCTTTAACTGAGATGTATGCTGACCATTATTGGAGATGGTGGTCAATTTATTGAGCTCTGCAAACTAATGAGATAATTTAGGTATTAGATTTAGGTAAACTAGAAAATGGTCAGCGTTGTGGCAGCTGACATTTAATGTGGATGAGTGCAAGATAATGCATCTTGGGCGTAAAAACCCAAGGGCAGAGTACAGAATATTTGATAGAGTCCTAACCTCAACATCTGAGGAAAAGGATTTAGGGGTGATTATTTCAGATGACTTAAAGGTAGGCAGACTGTAATAGAGCAGCAGGAAATGCTAGCAGAATGCTTGGTTGTATAGGGAGAGGTATTAGCAGTAGAAAGAGGGAAGTGCTCATGCCATTGTACAGAACACTGGTGAGCCCTCACTTGGAGTATTGTACACAGTACTGGAGACCGTATCTTCAGAAGGATTTTGATACTTTAGAGAGAGTTCAGAGAAGGGCTACTAAACTGGTTCATGGATTGCAGGATAAAACTTACCAGGAAAGGTTGAAGGATCTTAACATGTAACATGTTTTTTTGGAGGAAAGACGAGACAGGGGGGATATGATAAAAACATTTAAATACATAAAGGGAATCAACACAGTAAAGGAGGAGACTATATTTAAAAGAAGAAAAACTACCAGAACAAGAGGACATAGTCTTAAATTAGAGGGGAAAAGGTTTAAAAATAATATCAGGAAATATTACTTTACTGAGAGGGTAGTGGATGCACGGAATAGCCTTCCAGCTGAAGTGGTAGAGGTTAACACAGTAAAGGAGTTTAAGCATGCGTGGGATAGGCATAAGGCTATCCTAACTATAAGATAAGGCCAGGGAATTATTTAGAAAATTGGGCAGACTAGATGGACCGAATGGTTATATTCCATGTTTTTATTTTTTTATAATGCTGGGAGCTCAGCTCAAGTTATTTTCTCCACCCACAATTTTAAGAGAAGAAGTTCTCATCTCTCAACTTGTTTCTAGAAGATCAAAGAATCCATCTTCTTATCTATTCCCTTACTGTCCGTGTACATGTGTAAGGGTCGAGTGGGTCCTTGTATGGCCTTCATTTGGTTTTCATAAGAGTGATGGAACAGCCGTATCATTTATATGCAATTTTGTCAGTGTACTGACTTAGGCATTGATTTAATATTTTAGAATAAGCTTTACAAATCATATTTTTGGATAAACTTTTAAAATAATTTTTTTTTTTTAAATATTAAAATATCAATAAATATATCAATATAAAAAAAATAACAACAAATTAAAATAATATGAAAAAAAAAAAGTTAATTGAGGCCTTACAATGGCCCAAAATGGATCCTGCCTGCAGCATAGTGAGTTTAGGAGAGTTTAGAATGTGCATGAATAGTTAGACAGATAATGTTCCCACTATTAAAGCATTTTATCCGGTTCACATCTCCTGACAAGTTATCAGATAATTTTCCTGGCTGTTAAGTCTATAGAAGACTACAATGTCCCAGAGAGGCTCAATGATTTATGGTTATTGTGAGGTGTTACTCCCATGTGTTATGGTGGGTTAGTGCTGCAAACCCTTGTTATGTCATTATAATAGTTGTTATATGACTCATTGCTTTGAGTAACGATGCTTATTATTGTTAAAATGTCTAAAACGTGTACATATTGCAATGCATAAACAAAACCAATATTGAGGTTTTTGTGCTCTGTGTTACAAATATCGTTACCTTTTACTTTTACTTCAAACTTGGCAAGTGGAGTTTCTGGTGCAACTAGAATGTCTCGTAACTCGTCCAGGATCTGGGGCAGCTGTCCCTCTTCAGTGGCCGATTCCAGACCTTCCTGTTCCCTGTCGGAATGAAATCCAGGCGTCAGTAATGAGTAATGTTACAAATATAAACTATTATTTAATATATCAATATAAAATGACTGCGAATTTAAAAATAACACATAGCAGGTGCTACTTTCAGTGCAAAGTGCTAGATGACAATAAATTGTGTTAGTTTCCATGGTGACTGCTCCTTTTTAACAATATATCCTAGAATTACATTTGTTTTTAACCTTGATAAATCTCCCCCAAAATACACTCTTTATGTCCAGTTTTTTTGACATTCTTTTTTTTATTTTATAAACATTTTATTTTAATTTCAACAGGTAATTGGAGACTTTTAATACTTTTTAATTACATTTATTTTTAAAAAGTATTAAAAATGTTTCAATTAAGCTCAATTTACTTAAACATTTAAAAAACTGATGACATTTGGACAGTAAAAAGCTATTATTCAATTAATAGAAAAAAAACTTAATGAAAGACATCTTACTTAAACACCTTAGAAGAGAACCTTGAAAATAAAATGTCACCCGATTTTAGAACGCAGAGTTGTTAAAGTTTTGCAAACAGCTCCAGTGAAGTGTCCACTACTGGTAAGGAATAAGGAAGAAGGAAGAGTCTAAATTATTTTATTAGGTCGATTTTAAGACTCCCTTTTGATAAAAAGTCTATAGTATAACAGGGGAAGATTTGGTGAAGTATTTAGAAAATAAGGATCTGTGCTAAATAGACATGCTGTGTAGTGAGATTGACATTTTTATTTGTTAAAATAATTAATTATTTCATTAACCAGCCTGCAATTCCTGAACAGAACATCCAAGTTATCTCACACAACTTTCTCTGTTTTTCATTCATCAATTTCAGGATTATTCACTAAAATGTAAATTGTTGAGAATTCAAAGTGAATTTTAAAATATTTGACTAAAATAGCTGAATTGAAGAACTGACCTTTTTTTTCTATTTTGTTAATTTTGGTCTATAATTTGAATTTTGCTTTGCATTGTTTCTGGATTTCTGACAATCCCCACTTAAGTGAATAGCCCTGAGAGATTTGCAATGTTCACTAGTGACTATTTACACTGAGTGCTTTACCTGGACGCGTATCCCTGAGCGCTAAAGTATGACGACGTCTCTGTGGCCTCTGCAGTGTCGTAATCAGAGCTGCTTACTGAAAGGCACAAAGATGTATTTTAACACATGCAAACACTTCGTATACAGTGACAGCTTTTACCCTTGGGGTAAACATATACAGTGCGGTCCACTAATATTGCCACTCTTGGTAAATATGAGCAACGAAGGCTGCGAGAAAAATTGTCTTTATTGTTTAACCTTTTGATCTCTTGTTTAAAAAATACACAAAAATACTCTGCTCTCATGGATATCAAACAATTGCAAACACAAAACAGGTTCATAAAAAAAATATATATCTTTGTTAAATATATGCGTGACACGATTATTGGCACCCCTATGAATTCAAATGAGAAAAATATATTTGAAGTCTATTCCCAGTGATATTTTATTTTTTTACACTATAAATAAAACTGTGGCAGTTACCCTTGTTAAATAAACAGCAGCAGCAAAAGAAAAGCCTGTTTCATGTGCGTCACTCACTTTTATCCTCAACCAATCAGTTCAATTAGTTACATTTCACCAACAATCAGGAAAATAAACATGTGCAACAGCTCCACCTAGTGACAAAGATGTATAATTCCCAAACATAATGAACAGGTTAAAAAGAGGAACACTGCATTGCAAAATGTTGTTTGTTTGTTTTTTAATATTTAGTAGATAAACATGTGTTTTTACTGCATGTTTTCTTGGGGGTAAATGAGAAACCAGCTTGCTAAAGCAGCAGAGTTGCTGTCTGCAGCCCATGTAAGCCCTCCCCTATTTTCCTAGTACAGACTATAGCTCATTGAGAAGAGGGGGAGGCCGGCGCACCCTAGTCCAGTATCTGAGTGACAGCCAGGGAGGTGTTTCTAAACCCTAGTTATAAAAGTGCCAATTTCTATTGAAATCAGCACTTTTACAAAATGACAAAAAAATGACAGGCTCCAGGTACATAAAGCACAGTATCCTGTTGTTTTTGGGTGGGTCTCACGCTGTGGCGTGACTATGGCACAAAGGTCTGTTGCCCATGTACATTTTTACTGAACATTAAGGGGTTATAGTACCTAAACAGTGACCTGATTGAAAACAATGGAAGGGCATCATTGCATTGGCAGCACATCCTTAGTGTTAAGTTCACACAGCTTTTTAATTAATATATTTGTATCATTTTAATGCAGAAAAAAATGACACATAGCCCAAAATAGTCATCCAATTAGGAAAGAAATGCTATCTAAATGGAAGCTAACACCGATCTTCAAACTATCCCAAGAGACCCATTTATTAAGATGCGGAATCAACACTTACAATCAACTCTTAATTCAGCCTTGGTTGAGGCCACCCCCATTCGATTTTCAGCCAGGCATCTATAGACCCCCATGTCTTGTAGAATAACTGCAGTAATAATGAGCTGATGGCACCCTTCTTGGTCCTCATTGATCATGTAATGATCGTCCTCTTCAAGCACTTTCCCGTCTTTGAACCAGCGAATAGTGGGCATTGGCTTTCCGATAACAACACAATCAAAGCTGACTGGGTAGCCATCTTGAACCTCCTGGTTTTGAAGTTCAGTGATGAAGATTGGGGCTTAGGAAAATAAATTACAATGTAAATTTTTTTTCGAAAACAGTTGAACAGGTCAACATTAACCTATTATTGTTTCACTAAATTACACAAATGAAGGTCTCAGCCACAATGTTCAAGCTTCTTAATAACATATTTTTTTCATCCAAAGAAAAATAAGAAAGAACTCAACATCATGATTTGAAAAATTTGCCTAAGATTGAAAAAAATATATATAATTTGTTACTTCAATGACTCTGTTTTTAAAGGGACACTCCATTGCCCAAATACAAAAAAATTAATATAATCATAATTTAGTGGATATACAACCAACGAAAACATATATTCATTTAATTATGCATTTTTTCATTGGAGGTATATATAAGAACAGCTTGCAAAAAGCTCCAGATCTCTAGTCTGCAGCCTTTGCAAGCCCTCCCCTTCTAATCCCTCCCAGACTTTCTGTGGCTGTCCAATCACAGACTTCCCAATGCAGCTCAATAAGAAGTCTTTGTAAGGCACGACCTCTGGGCAAATGCTGCCACTTGAGTTTAGTTCCACTGAGCTAACTAAACCAGAAAATAACAGTACCTATTGTCTGATAAAAAGGTTAATTTATAAAAGTGCCAAATATGTTGAAATCTGCACTTTTTGTAAAATGTTGTACTTTAGAAAGCTCCTTTAATTTTGAACAATATTACATTGACTCAGTTAAACGTCAAGACACTTGTCTATTTTGCAACCGTCTTTCTCCAAAAATACAACCGGGTCTTATGTTAATTTTCCCCCGGAAAAACGCACTAAGGCTTATTTTCGGGGGATGCCTTATTTCAGGGAACAAATGGTAGCAAGCATGAATTCCCCCAAACGTGGACCAGCTAACAAGGGCATGGAATCCCGCAAATCTATGTTAGCTAAAATAGATTAGCTTACTCATGATTGGAATTCCACAAATCTGACATAAATTAGAAACTAGGGCTTATTTTCAGAGTAGGGCTTATATTACGAGCATGCCCCAAAAATAAGCTGGGGGAAACGGGGTAGAAAGTGATCTATCTACATTGATTGACTCTGTCAGATTAAATGAATTAGCAGTGAATTCCTCTACACAACAGCTCTAACTGCAAAACAAGATAAATGTTAATTGAAGCATATAAATTACAGTAAGATCTTAAGTGTTAATTATTCAGAATGTCCAATGTAAAAAATACTAACAGAATTTATTCAGTAATGGATTTTTTTCACTAAACCCCAAATTGTACAAAATTGCAAGTTTTAAACCTAAATAGCGGAACCGAAAACCCTGAAGTCATGCTAATTTTTCAGTCTGATTATTTTGGTCTAAAATTTGAATTTCACTGGCTAATTCTGCGAAATCCCATTAGTAACTTAACTTTCATATATTAGATTATACATTAGTCAATTAATTAACAAGTATCATAAACAAGTATAAAGGAAATCATTTAAATATAAATGCCTTAAGCATACCCTGACGTTAAACCCTGAAAGTAGGGTGGATTTAGAGAACACAGAATATATTAAGAACATGTGGTATGGCAAGCCGGACACAAATACAGTAGAATTCAGGAATACTGAAGATTAAGAGTATCCTAAAAGTATACGTACTGTTCTGTAGGACTGTATTTAAAAAAAAAAAAATTGTGTAAACCTCTAAATATGTTTAACTAGAGATAACGATACCTGTGTCTGAAGTTAATAAGGTCATTTGATGCTTGGCTTCCATTTTTTGCTGTTCTGTAGTTCCTGTTTCTACTTTCATTATTCTTAATTCAATTTTCTTTGGACCCTGGTTCAAAATGTCGATCTTCACGGAAAAACCCATTGCAGAAAACATTTCCCTGAATCGTTTAGCAGCTATCGAAGCTTCTGACATAACTTCAAATTTGATGTAGATATACCTGTCATCTTCCCTGTATGTTTGAGGGTCTATTGGAGGTAGTTCTCCCTCGTCAGCACTGACAAATATTTCCTCTTCAACATCGGATTTTTCCAGGGAAGACTTTGATTTAAATATCTTGTGAAGTCTTCTCCCTGCTTTCCTGAAAGCATCATCCAACTCGCTACCCGAAGAGCTCTCTGTTTCACTATCTGTTCCACGTTTAGCAGGAGAGGGTAATATTTTATCTGCAACATTTGATGTATTACTACCTGACACCATCAGCCTCGCACTATGGGTAACTGATCCAAACTTGTTAGACACTTCACATGTGTAGTTTCCTGTGTCCTGCAGCTCCACTGCAGTGATGATTAAGGAACATGTGCCATCACTGTAATTGTCAATATGATAATGGCGGCCATCAGAGAGCTCTTTCCCATCTTTCAGCCAACGAGCAATCATGTCAGTATTGCTGATGGCAACACATTCAAGGTGGACTGTTCCTCCTGACTCCACTGCAAAATCTTTAAATGTCTCTGCAAATATAGGACATTCCTGCTGTTTGATAACTTTTCTGGCTTTGTAACCTTTGAATGCAGCTTGGATTTTCACCGCAGCCTTATCCATTGCAGGGTCATCCAAGTCTGGCAAATCTGGTTCTGGTTGAGGTGGAGGTTCCTTGGGTACTTCAGTGCCTGAAATCTCAAAGTTCTTAAAGAACTTGCTTGTAGATATTCTTTGGACTTTTGAACCATATGTCACAGTTGACGTACCAGCTTTTTTGAGGTAAGATACAAGGGATGGTGTTCCTGCCCGAGATTCGTCATCAGAGCTTGTTACTGATAAATCGGCCTCACTAGCAGTAAGGATGTCATCAGATATATTGCCAGATATCTCTGACCTTTTATCAGCTTCTTTCTTCAATCTTCTCTTTTCTTCTTCCTCTGGAACTTCAGAGATAGAGTCTAACGTAGGCTCTCTGCTCATCCTCCTCTTTTTGGCCAGAGCTTCCCAAAGTAAATGAAGATCCCCTTCTTGAGCAGCCTCTGGGGGTAGACTTGGTTGAGTACCATCTTCACTCTCATTGGTGAGCTCTGACCTTTCTTGGGCAGTCTGGAAAATTTCTTGTATGGTCACCACTTCATGAATTGTTGGTTCTACAATAAAAAAATAATGTCAGTGCTTATATGAACATCTGCATGTTAGTGTCCTAAATTTGAGAGCAGCCATGGTTGGACAGGCACAAACATTCTGCTTGACTTCATTTCAGTTTGCTTTTCTCCATGACAATTACTGCTCTGTAATAGATGTTTGTCAGTGTAGATATGTTTTTTTTTATGCTATGTGGCATTTGACCCGTGCATTTTTCAATATAAAACTGTTGCTGAATACTCTTGCCTTTTTATTCACACTAGATTTTCTCTATTAGCAAAAATGTGAGCAATAAACTTACTTTCAATGGACACGGTGGCTGATGTTTTGATGTCTGATGACGTCTGACATGTATATGTGCCCTGGTCTTCAGTAGACAAATTATGTATAACAAGGACCTGTTTTTTCCCTTCAGAAAAAAAGTCATATTTCTGTCCTTCTTGCAATAGTTCTGTCCCTTTCAGCCACTTGATGTCACTGGATTTTTTCGACAGTTCACACTCAAGACGAATACTTTCCCCAACTTTTGCAGTTTTGTTTACTAGTTCATGCTGAATGGTGACTGTTTGTTCTGCAATTATAGATAAAACTTGGAAATCAAATACCTTCTGTACAGCTTTTTCTGGAAACGACATAAGTATTTTTATTGAATAAACCCAAATGTGCTGGACCTTCTATATTCTGGATGGTAATGGATTAAGCATGTTTCCTCTACAAAGTTACAATAAATGTATTAATTTGACAGCTAACTGGGTAGAATCTTCAGGTTGGATGTGGATACTTGCTAAATAGAGGATTGGATACAAGCGGGTTACCTTCTACTTATTGAAATGAACAGTTTGGACACATTATACAATGAAGACTGGGACTAATTTTACTTACGTTAGTACTCTTATGAATTTCTACCAGCTTGACTTGTAGGACTTTACACAGTGTGAGGTTTAAAATAATTCTCCTCTCCCCTTGAGCATTTTCTCTGCAATATTCCTCACTAACAGAGGAATATTTTCCAAGAATATACAGTTGAAAGATAATAGAAATACATTTGGAAAGTAATTATGTGTGTACAAGGTTTTAGAAATTGCTTTCCATAAATCCTGCCAAATCCAAAGAGATGGTATAAAGCAAGCCAACCAGAATACGTGCAGACAGGTCTGGCAGCTTCCTCTGCAGGAAGGATCGGTCTGTGTTAGGTCACTGTTGCATATACCAACAGGATATAAAAAGCGTATTATTTTGTTAGTGATTTGTACAGCCGGGGGTGGATGTATACAATTAAATGTGTTGGAAAGATTTGTGTAGGTTTCGCTTTGAATGATAACTGCATTATTGCATCAATACATGTGCTTATTTGTTGCAATAAAAGTTACAGAACTTACAGTACAAACATTTATTGTCTACGGAGATATTTAAAGTACAGTTGATAATTTGTTTGAATATAGTCATTAAAATAACAGATACAGGGGGTAAAACGTTCAACAGGGGTTGGCTCTCTTCATGTTTTTGTATTATACGACACTATGATGCTCAGGCTAGTCTTAAGAACATTCACTTCTATTCATTTAAACAGAATCCCTTGTCTTTGTACTGTGATTCTGCGGATGGCTTCCATACCTTTCTTAGGATGAGACATGGCATTCAAATTTTTCTGTGATATCTCAGCAAATTCCGGGGAGAACAAAACATCACTAGAATAAGCCCGGAGCTTGAAAGATGTTTGTTAAAAAAATGTCTATAAAGTAGGTGGTGAATCCATTCTAACATGTCTCTAATTTAACTAACCCATTACATTGTATTTCTTCATAAAACCTCACTTTGAGGAAAACCATAAAAAGCAATGTGGGAGCTTCTAGGACAGAGGCTCACACTCCAATCTTTATGGAAACTAACATTTACGTTGTCCTTAATAACACTTAACACATTATTCAGCAACAAAATTAAAAAGCTATTACTAGTTTCGATAGAAGTACAGATCATTTTACAATGTTTAAATTTAGCATGTACAGATATCTAGTTCTCAACCAGTTCAGAGAAATTGTGGAACGTATGGGGATGTTAATGTAACAAATTCAGCACAGAACAGGTAGCAGTGTACCTTGTCTGCGAAGGAAATCCAGGTAGATTAATTCTGATACATTATTGGCTAACTAAGTATATTTACAATATAGGTCTCACATAAAAGTATGACCGTTATTCTGCAATAAAGAATAACGCCCACAAATATTTCTCTCTACAGTTTCCATTTATGCCGGGCAATCTAATAAAGTTATTCTAATAGCAATGCACTTGAAAATAATAAAAACATGATAAGCTAATTTTTTTCAACAGATTCAGTTTTAAATCAAAACACACAATCCAATCATGTATTCCAACAAATAGTTATAATAATAAACAGTTATTATTATGACAAAGCGATGTAAGAGTATGTAGATTATGACCATCAGATCCACTCTTAGTAGGACCATTAGCCAGTCCTTCTTATATTAAATTTCAGTCTACTGTGATGACAACATGGACTGCCTCCAAAACCTAATTAAATAGTTAATTATGTACAACATGCTAGTTATTACTCTATCTACCACATGATATCTATATCTGTGTGATGTAGCCACAAGTCTACTAAAGTGAATTAACAAACAGAGACATTTCAGGTTATAAAACAGGTTTCGCCAAACAGTATATAGAGGGTATAGCTGACTATCTACAGAAAAACAATACAATACAATAGTGTAATATAGCAAAAATATAATGATAATTCACCAGACTGAATTGCACTCACAAGATGGAGATGAATAAGACTTTTAATTTAATTTTAGTTTTTAAGTTAAAAAAGGAATTAACAACCACACAGTCCCAGTTCACTGTAATTCCTGTCTGTATTTTAACTGGAATTAATTAGTTTTTTTTCCAGAGTTGAACATATCAGACCACATTGGAGGGGAGGCAACCGAGAGGAGAGACTAGCACAACGTGAGTCCTTCTGGATTCACCAATTAGGCACTTTAGAACCAGGAGGTCTCAATGCCGACATAGATATTATCTATTTTCTTTAAGGTTACTAATAATTGCGGACGGCTCTCTGTAGACATAAGCACATGTTTCTTATTTTTCTTATATCTTTTATTTCTGCATTTAGTAAATGTGGAGTATAATGATGTTGTTATTATCATTATTATTATTGTGTTTTAATTTTAGAGATTTGAAATTGGGTATAGAGTTTGTTTTCTTTATGAATTCTTTTCTGCAGGTGCCAAATGTATTACAGTGAGAAGTCTATACTTTCATTTTTCCAATTAAGTGGTTTATACAAACATTACAAGTTTAAATATGGTATGAGGCTCTCTATAACTATATATATATTGTCACCAAGGCTGTGGTATGTCAGTATATCTTGGGCCTTGGGATCACTAAGATCGAATAAAAGGGAGTTGCCAGACATGAACAAACATATATACAATTACATTCATAAACTTAATTCCTTATATTAATAGTCATAGAATACTTATATTGTTGAAAGAACATCTATATATAACATTTTATGAGTTCTATTTCAGTACAGAAGACATACTGCTGAACACATGCCTTGGTTAAATTTCATCAGGTAGGATTTAATTGTCTATTCAGCAAGAAGTGGCTATTTTTTTATACATGTCCTTTTTGAGCTTTGCATGCTCCTCGATTATTCAATTTTTGAGATAGAACTCTTGCATTTCCAAATATTCAATCACCACTTGTTAACCGAATGTGGAACGCATGATGGCCACCCGTTCCGCGACTTCCGGAAGTGACGTCACATAATCATCACAGAAGAACGCCATATATAAAGAAGGACTCGGGGGGGTGGGGGGGCTGAATTGCAATTCAATCTGGCGCATTATCGATATATTGTATTGTTTTGTTTTTCTGTAGCTAGTCAGCTATACCTTCTATATACTGTTTGGTGATATTTGATGTATGTGATACAGTCTGGAATATCCTGAGAGGAAGCTGTTATATATTTACGGTAAGTAATTTTAACTTACATACTATTCCATTTTGGTGTAGGTCTATATTGTTCTGACATGGGCTATTCACATGGGCTATAAATTCACTATTTGTCTAGATTCATAATAAAAGAATGTACATCAAGAAAACTAAATACTTTATTTAGGGTTTTATGAGAATTAATGTTTGCCGTATCAACAAATAGTTCAATATCAGGAACTTCATCAAAACGTCATACAATAGTTAGCGTACATGGCCAGTACATCCTCACTGGTCTCCTCAATACCTTCTAGATCCCTATGTCCAACAAAAACATTGTATTCTACAAGCTGCTTACAATTTGTCTATGACTTTGTTCCCACATATTGAGATTGATGTCTGAATGGGAATGGAGCAGGAAGCCATGCATAGATCATGGCATAATTAAAGCAGTGTGAAAAATATGTCAAAAATAGAAAACCAAAACATAGCGTTAGCAGCTGAAATACTCTCTTAGAATTCCCAGCCTATTTGTGGCACACATGTGTTCGGTAAACAATGTCCAACCACCCTGGCCATGGTCTTGCCTAATTATATAAGCCATGCGAGCATACTGTTCTACGTAGCTTTTGCCAGCAGAGGTGCAACATTGCTCTTTCTCACCTAACTGTACAGTTTGAGGTAAGTGAACCGGTTCTCCAACTCCGAGTTTGTTTATAGAGCAAATGCGGAATCTGTAAGGCACGCCTGGGACCAGATTATTCACAACATACTCCATGCTTTGAATAATTTCCAAATTGCACTGCTTCCAGTCACTATCAGGGGTTTTCACTTCAACATTGTATCCTATGATGGTCGAGCCACCATCACTTAATGGTGTGAACCAAGACAATGTCAAGGACCGGTTGGTTTTACATACAATCTCCGGGTCTTCAGGGGGGTCGGGGAGGGCTGAAGGCACAACAGAGTAGGGATAAGATATGGCATAATGCTAAAATAAAAAATATGTAACTATCAAAAGAGGTGGACAATTAGATGCCATCTGGATTTATAAATATTTTTACAGAGCTGACAAACATTTGACTAAATTCTGATATGTGCAACTTGCTGATTCTTTTTCACTTTTTGTGTTTACATAATACTTTTTCTACTTATTTGGTGTGCAAATGCCTTCACTTGTTCCCCTTCCTATCAAAAATTATGTTGCTCACAAAGCTCAGCACAGATCTGGTGGTGTCTTACGAAATCTTTCTTTCCAAACTTCTAAAATATTTTTTTGGAACTCACAGCCCTGTGATCTCCTAGTGATTCACTATACCCTTATCTTCAAAAATGAAATGTCTTTTAAAGAGGCTTAATATTCACTCCTCTAGTTATAAAATACATAGCTTATTCACTTCCAAAGACAGTCAATGCATTTCGCATTTTTATAAAGTTTGCTGCACACCCTACACACTCCTTACGTCTCACCCATCCTTTCCCATATACCTTTATGCATGTTTGTGAACAAGTTTTGAAAAACCTGCTGTATCTGCTGGATATTTTTGTGATTTAAAACATTTTGTTTTTATACTCTTCACCCATTTCCATCTCCAAAACAAAGGAAGCCATTTTGGACAAGAAGAAGAGACTTTTAATTGAGTGTAAAAATGGTTTACATGTCTATTGACATAAAGATATTGCAAATATCTACTTACCAAGGACTGATAGCTTAGCAGATGCTACTACATCCCGTGAAGCAAAGGCCACTTCGCCAGAGTGGTAGGTCTGAGCGTCTTTCAGAATTAGTCTGTACTGGTTTCCGTCTACTTGCATTGACCAGTTCTCATCTGGCTGGATAGTTAACCCATTCAAATACCAGGCAACTTCGTTAACTGGTACGGTTTCACTTAACACACAGCTAAACATTGCTTTGTCACCAGCAATAACCTCAGTGTCTATTGGTGGCTTCACAATTTCCAGGCGCCATCCTGAAGTCAAAACATATATTGTAATGCTCTAGCGATTTACATGAACTATCTACATGTTAAAAGTCTCCAGTCAGTGAAATTCAACCCTACATTGCTTGCTGAATAAATATTGAAAATCTTATAAATATGGCAAAATAATGATAATTTAGAGCTGTCAACTAAACAGTTCAATATCGATGAATAGAGATTTTAAAATTGTATATCTAAAGCATTCCACATTTTATAAATTATTCAGAAGTAAATAAATTTATTCAGAAAATGTTGATACTGTTTGATTGTATGGCGCACCTAGCAAGTATACTAACATAATCGACCGTTCTTTTAGAAACTTTTCTATCTGGTGCACTGATCATTGAACACTTAAAAATTCACAAAATTAGCACTGAATCAAAAAGAAATATATGTGTGGGTGGGTACACCATGTTTAGTGGGATTTGGGGGTCAATTTAATATTTTTGCATACGCTTTTCAAATGATTTTTGAAAATGTACAAATTTTCAAAATATAAAAATTATATTGAAAATATATTGATACATCAAAAATATCAAAATAATCATGATGATTGCCTGTATATATCCTATAATGTTGGTTAAATAATTTTTAGTGCTACAGACTGTCTGTCCAGTTATCCCTTGCTGTGTTTAGATTCACCTACATTGGTATTTCTTACTTGATATATCTATTATATTATTTGTTTTTCTTCTTTACGTAAATAAAATTTTTAAAATAATTATAAGTGAGTGCATTCCTCTTTCTACTTTGAGTATATAGACAATAAAGATTTGATTGTAAAATCTGTTTGCATGATAATGTATCAAAGAGCTTCACGTGAGTTGAATCTGAAATTAGGGTAATAACAACTGGTGACATTTTTGACATAGTAGGAATTTCACCCTTGACACGCAGGGAAGATAAGCACAGGTTCACGTAGAATAATACGAACACATTATACAAAATAGATACACAATCAGAAATCATTCACACCGATATAATGAAAATCTTCCCGTCATTAAAAACCCAGGGAGTTACCAGGTTTGGGAAGAGATGACAGATTTATGAAAGTATTTAAATCAATTACTAGAGCTATTATTTAATACACCTTAATACATAATAATACACTTTGCCTATATTTACCCAGGGCTTAAGATACAGTTGACCGGCTGGTCAGTCTGTTTAAAATTGGTTAACATTTCAGCTATTTGAAATAATATACTTTATCTATATCCAATGCTTAGTGAATATACCCCTAGACAAGAGCTCTAGAACATCGTGTAACAAGTAACAGGTGTTATATCCTGTATGTTGCTGTCTGTCGGCCTTATTTCCTGTGTTTCTCTCTTTGATCATAACTGCATAGTAATGTGTAATTTAGAATTGAGTAGTAAATATCTTTAATACACAGTGCGCATGCATATTAATTTGGCGTGCGTAGTTATAATGAAATTTAGCTTTGTGCAAGACCCGAACATGAAGATGCACCTGCAATCTTGCTATAGGTTAGGATGTTAAGATAAGATAGATGATTTTATTAGGATTGGATAATGCTTGTAATGACCACCCCTGTCTCCTCTTGAACATAAACTATTACACAGCTCATAAGTCACATTAAACCTTGTCTTGTATCGTTCATTGGGGCTACTCACCATATGGTTTGGGGACAAGGAGAAATACAAAGAGTTAGAAATTGATACAAAAGACCATGGCAGGGGGAAAAGGCCTGACAGAGAAAATTCCTCACATTGTTTATTACAGAAACTTCTTACCGTAATAAATTTGGCAAATCCGTGCTGATTTTATTACCTTTTTTTTTTGGTGATACAATAGTTTGTTTAGAGAATGGCAATTTTTACAAATATTTAGAGCATTCTTTTTCATTTCTTATAAACTCTTAATAATAGGCATTATGATTAGCTGGTGACAAGTGCAGAGAGTGCCAAGCCGTTCAACTTTTTTACATATACAGTCACAATACGTTGTAGAAAACTACAAGTTTTTTTAATAGCATGGTGAGTTAGGTACGGAATCAAAATGTCTTAAATATAAAAATGTTCTCAATATAAAAATAAAAAATGGAAGATTTTTACATATATCAGAACCCATATTTTACATTCAGCAACATTGTCTAGCCTAGATTTAAACTGTTTTGTAACTAACACAAACTGCATTATTTTATTGGATGTTTTAACCCCTTTAGCAACATGGAATGGGGGGGGTGGGGGGGGCACTCCAGGTTTCTGCAGTGCCAGGAAAACTGATTTGTTTTCCTGGTACTGGAGAGTCATCATCACATTTTTTATGTTGGTGTTCTGTTGGGCAATTATGACTGTGACATACCTAGATGTGGACAACAATGGATTGTATTTTTCCATATGATTAAAGTGACTTTTTACAATGAGAATGATTAACTTTTCATATGTAAGGTAACATAATTCAGTATGCCAACATATATTGGAAATCCATAACCTAAATCTTTCATTCCAAGTTCTCCTCTTTTAGATCTTACCTTGGACATTTAGGAAAGCGGATGTCACCATATCTCCAGCCATAAACGTAACTCTACAGCTGTCATCAGGAGTCAGATTTTTTAATAAGAGAAGATGCCTGCGCCCATTTTCAAAGAAAACCATCTCAACATTTTCTGATGTCTTTGCTGGTTCGTCATCAATTAGCCAGTTGTAGTTGTAGGACTCTGGCTTAGACAAGTAACATTCGAACAAAGCTTCACCTCCCTCCACTGTATCTACGTTCTCCAGCCCTTGCAGAACTTTATTCTTTGCTATTGAAAAACATAAACATAGATTTGAGTTCAAATGTTAAACAACTTACTGCAGTTATTAGACAATAGAACACAATACTGACTTCCGAACTGAACTGACAATATGAACAAAATATCAAACTTACAATAAACAAAGAAGCAAAACATATTCTGGACAAACAGACTAGGGGAGTCACTAAACAATGAATTGTAAGAATAGGCAATCTAAATGAAAAACACAAGACAAAATGGTTACAACTATTTAATAAATAGTTACATTTTAATTCTGAGAGTTGCTTTCTTTTACCAAATTATTGAAATTAAAGTGTAAGAATGATTGGGATATTTAAAATATTTATATATATATATATATTTTATGTATTTAACCAAGTATGAATTATGGTATTAGATCAAGAATATGGTAAGGAAGAGTGATATAACACATATGAAGTGATATTTGTTATATAACTATATAATACGATGGTTCCAAATGGATGAAGATTTGCAATGACAGTAAGAAAAAGGAGACTACAAATAAATTAAATGTGAAGCTGAGATTTTTCCTAGCGATTTTAAATCTATTCACCAATTCACAAAATCAATGCAGTCAAAATGGAAATATATACCAGTTATAGAAATAAAACAAAAATAGACACAATTAAAGAGTGGTTGGGGTGTTAACAAAAAAAAAAAATAATAATGAACATTCCCAAATAAATGTATTGGATGTAATTGTGGGAAGGAGTGGACGAGTATATTCGAAAAAGCCTCCATTAAGAAAGGAGAATTTAAAAAAACGATTCCACATTTCTGCACAATGTTATTTGGAAAGTATCATAACGATCATTGCTCTATTATAACAAATTAATAGCTACATACGCTGTTAGATTGTGGTCTAATTAACTCATACAATAGTGGCATGTACTATATAGCCGAAGGTTAACTTAACCATGCAATTGGAAAATCATTATATAAAGAAATTAAACACAAACGTGTTTAGTTGTGAATTTATAACATTGAGAGTGTTGCTATTCCTTCTAGAAAACTATATTGCTTATCGAATCAGAGTATACTGTTTAATTATATTTTAAACAAGGATGCAGACTACATTTAAAAGCATGCGTGAAAGTATTTTTTTAATTTATTTTACAATATATATAGATGTACTCAGGTACTCATCATCAAATACTCTTTACTGGAGCTGTAATCTAATACTTCCAATTATACTCTAATTCTGCTAAATTTACTCTATTAGGCTGGCTGGCTCGCCAAGTCGCCTGTACGTATTTTTTGAAACATCATCAATTCACATATAAGATATCAATGCATTATTAATGTTTCATTATGTATAATAAATTATCACGAATCATAAAGAAAACAAAACATTTCTGTTGGGAAAAAATGTGCAAGTTGTAGTGTTAACCCTTTGAGATCAAGTAGCTGCAATCTTTCACTATAATGCAGTGAGGTGTATATAGTACATATGCACAGTGCAGTGGCAGTGGATATTAGATAATGCATGCTTGTCAATTTTATTTTAAAAAAATAAAACAAATGCAGTTACAAAATACAATTAGATGTGCAAACAATGGCTTACTATTATGCCTTAAGTTAAATGTGAGATACTACCATTTTAGCACAAGAAACAAAATTCATGGAGGGATGAGAATCAGCTTTAAAGAGACACTATAGTCACCAGAACAACTACAGCTTATTGAATTTGTTCTGGTGAGTAGAATAATTCCCTTCAGGCTTTTTGCTGTAAACACTGTCTTTTCAGAGAAAATGCAGTGTTTACATTACAGCCTAGTGATAACTTCACTGGCCACTCCTCAGATGGCTGTTAGAGATCCTTCCTGGGTCATGGCTGCCTAAAATGTATCCAAACATTCAGTATCTCCTCCCTCTGCATGCAGACACTGAACTTTCCTCATAGATATTCATTGAATCAATTCATCTCTATGAGGAGATGCTGATTGGCCAGGGCTGTGTTTGAATCATGCAGGCTCTGCCCCTGATCTGCCTCTTTCACAGTCTCAGCCAATCCTATGGGGAAGCATTGTGATTGGATCAGGCTACCACTTCTGCTGATGTCAGCAGACTGCTTGTTTTACTGAGACAAACAGCATGCACAGTTACAGCTTCTGGCTTGAATACAGTAAGATTTTGCTATATTTATGAAGGCATTAGGAGCCTAGGGGGGCTAGATGGTGGTGTTAACACTATAGGGTCAGAAATACATGTTTGTGTTCCTGACCCTATAGTGATCCTTTAAAGTGTATTATGTAATGAAATAAGCATCTACAACTCTCTCTCGCTCTCTGTGTGAGTATATATATATATATATATATATATATATATACTGCTAAAGCTATTATTTTGTGTGTGTACATATATACACACACAAAACAACTACAAAGAAATACATACATACACGTATATATATACACACATACACACTATACTGGAATTTGTGACTTTATATAATGTTTATATAATTAAATGCATTAGGGGGTTTATCGATATGAGGTCAACATAAAAGAGCATTTTTATTAAATGTATTAACCAATCTATTTTTTGAAGAACCTAACAAAAAGATTGTAGAAAGCAAACCAATTAAGCAATCAGAAGGCAATTCGTTTAGTATTCTGAATAAGGGTGCTCATTTAGTATTCTAAAGAGTGATTCCCAGACAGCTAATTCCTCTATGGAGCCAAACATTTAATCATTTGCATGGCTTACTAAAGTCTCCTGTGTGAGTAAGTAGGCGTGCTATGCAAGGAATCTGTATAGAACCTGTGTCAAAAAGGAATGTGGGTTTTAGCTAGCAATGTCAACATACATTACAACATACAATAAGTAAAATTAATAGACAGTGTCATAATGTGTCTTATCATAAATTTATGATTACATTTGTGTCTTGATAGCTAAACATATATCTACACCAAGGACCAAAATTACTCCCTTCATTGTAAAGTTTTTAAGGAATAACCAGAAACAAAGATTACCACTCAAATGTAGTCCATGTGAAATTACTTTAAGAGACACCATAGTCACCAAAACAACTTTAGCTTAATGAAGCAGTTTTGGTGTATAGATCAAGCCCCTGCAGGCTCACTGCTCAACTCTCTGCCATTTAGGAGTTAAATCACTTTGTTTATACAGCCCTAACCACACCTCCCTGCATGTGACTTACACAGCCTTCCTAAACACTTCCTGTAAAGAGTCATCTAATGTTTACACTCCCTTCATTCCACAGATAGGTGTAACTAGGCCTGCATAAACAGAAACAAACGTGATTTTACTCCTAAATGGCAGTGAATTGAGCAGTGAGACTGCAGAGCCATGAGCTATACACAAAAACGGCTTCATTAAACTAAGGTTTTTTCGGTGACTATAGTGTTCCTTAAATACAATGTGTTACTTTTGCAAAGGGTCTTAAGCCATAGTGAATGTGATATCTTTCAGCAGTTTTGGGACAAGAGATTTATATTTGCAATTGTAATTTCCTACTGTATCTGTGCGTGATGAAGAAGTGAGACGTTGTCACATTGAACAATATATGTGTAAATCTCACTTCATTGTGCTTTTATAAATCGAAAACTCATTCGGGCAATTTCCTCAACAACCACTTTTTTCGCACTAACAGTTTGTTTCTTATTTGCAGAATATGTTGGCACAATGTAAATGCCAACAGTAATAATATATTCTGTGTGTGTATTTTATAGTATTGCAGTTTAGAGCAGATAACATCTTAAAGTATTTGAACATGGTTAATGGATCACTCCAAAAACCCAGGTGCTTTATGTGTGAAAAATGTGCCCTCTTTTTTATTGTATAAAAAGTGTAGATTTTTAATAAGAATTGACACTCCTATAAATTAACCTGGTTACACCCCCCATCTGTCAATCAGACAACCAGTCCTTTTATGTCCTGGTGGAGATAAACTCAAGAGGCAGCAATTGCCCAGAGCACCTGACTTGCAAAGACTTCTTATTGAGCTGCATTTGGAAGTCTGTGATTGGACAGCCACAGAAAGTTTGGGCAGGGTTAGAAGGGGGGGGCTTGCAAATGCTGCATACAAGAGATCAGCAGTATTTGCAAGAAGTGTTTAGATATACTCCCAATTGTGCCTGCTTTTTAATTATTTTTTTTTCTATATTTTGGCAGTGGAGTGTCCCTTTAAACCCTAAACATCAGGAACAAAGGGTTTAACTACTGTGTTAATTGGATTGCCCATAATCAACTCATGAGAAGACACGCGTTAATCTATTGAGTGATCATAACTTAATAGTTATTGTTAAGATTTAACAGAAACAAAACTGGGAGATAGCTAGCCCAACAAGGCCGATGTCTATCAAGACCAAATTATTTTAAAATCACTTTGTTCATGAATTTCAAGAGTAATTTTAAGTGGTAATTCCTCAATATAGATTGACCAATAATTTTGATCATAAAAAACCTTGATACATCTAAGCATTTTGTGTTAGTAAGTCAGCTGTGATCTACTTTTGGATATACACAAGACTGACCCGCAGAGGGTCTCAGGGACTCAGACCAAGCTCCTACTATGAATAGTTCTATCTGCTACTAACATTAAATAGTTACACCTTTCCATGACCCATTTAAAACTTTAAGCTACAGCATTTTTCCCCAATCTGCTGAAAAACAGCACATTAAAATTCAAATATTTATTTTTATTTTTTTTAAGACATGGCAATATACATTCAAATGGGAAGAAACTGTGGTTTGGATCTGTAATCAATTTAGTGATCTAATAGCAGGGGCATGGTGTAATACATAAGAAAGAGTAATGAGGTAGTCTTCCACTTCTGGTGGAAGACCTCACCTTCGACGTCAAGCATAGCGACGACTCTAGTACCATCAGCTTCACATGTATAGATGCCACTATCTTCTGGAACTGTAGGTTTAATGGTCAGTCTGGCTACATTCCAGTCCTGTTCGATATGGATTCTCTTCCCATCATCACAAATTTCTACATCGTTTTTCTTCCAAGTTGCTTGCACTGGCCTAGAGTATTGGCAGATGAACTCTGCTGTGTCATCTTCATCAATGATAAGGTCCTTCATTGGACTCACCACCTCAATAGTTGGATCTGTCAACCAACATGTCAGAGGGGACATGCATTAAATGGCCTTGATGATAATGCTTTAAAAAATAAATTAAAAAGCATCTAAGCACTTGGTATAAAGTAGCAAGCATGGCGAGAGGCAGAGGGATTAAGCCGTTTCAGTGATGTTAGCAATGTGCTAGCCATTAATTGTTTAAATGCCAAGTGATGGTTGTCATTTATTGGACTGATGAAACAAAACATATGTTTCTCTACTGAATATGTGCTCCTTTATTTTGTAACCTATCAAACTGTACCATTATACCTCAGACAATACAAGGTACGAGACATTTATAATTTTTGAAGTTAAAAAATGAAGTTTTTTCTGCACACTATGCTAAATGAATAAATGTTTATGTGACATCTCCCTACCTCAACTGCCCTCATCCCATTTGAATTTTATATTTTCACTGATGTAATACAGCTGGACATGACATCATTACTAATGTGTACTATTCTAAAGCACTCTCATAGTTCTCTTGTACAGCCGCCTTGGACATACATAGCCACTGCTAGCGGCATTCATAATAAACATGATTTAAAATTTGCTGTAAAGTAGCTACATTAATGGTTTTCCATAAAATAAGTTAATAATTGCTAAAGCTATGAGGTGTATTATTTTAGGTGTACTAAAAAAACCTATAAATTCAGGGTTTTAAATTAAATGTAGTAAATATCTTAACCTGACATCATCTTTTAAAACACTTTATAGGAACTGTGGCAGGATTCTGCCTCTGTATTAAATAATGTAGTATTGCACCTTAATACAACATTTTATATTACAATACAGTCTGCACTTGAGGCAGAATTAATCCTCTGTAAGAGGTGCTGCTCATTGCTAATACATTTTATTATTTATATTTTATTGGTCAATGTGAGAAACATAACAATTTATTTAAGTTAAAAAAATCAGTAATATTAAAAGTTCTTAAAGTGTAATTTTTATAACCACTCATTTTCATTGGAAGACATGTTTTAATGTGGATATGTGCTCAGCGTTTTCCAAAGCAACATGCTGGCAATGCATTTTGTGACTTACACAATAGGCTTTGTAGTAAATGTGTCTTGCTTATTTTGCTGAATGTCAAAATGTATTTTAAAACCCAAACACAGATTGCTATTAGTCACACAGTGCATGTGAATCTAAAATTAACAATCAGGATTATTTATTGAACTAAACAAAACTTTCAGGAATTATTTATAGAAAAGGAACTTTTAGGCCAAAACTGGCCAATTGGAAAGTTATTCAACTCTAATTTCCAGCTTATTTTGCTGGTCAATTCATTAATATGCCCAGCTTTGTAAACAGACCTGTTTGCATGGCAAAGAAAACACTGTAATTTACAAAGAGAGTGTTGTGAAAAATGTTTCTCCTCATTATTTGCTGGTCTTGCCATGGCTGGCATTCCTTGGCTGTGTTTCCATCTCCATCAGCCTTGATGATCTCAGCCAATCCAATGCTTTCCCAGAGGAAAGCATTGGGTGGCTATTGTACATGTGTGGCAAAATGCATCTCCTCATTGAGATGCATTGAATCCATGTATCTCTATGGGGAGCATTCAGTGCCTCTATGCAGAGCATGGAGATGGTAAACACCAGTGCTGCACATTGTGTAGCACTGACCCAGGAAGCACCTCTAGTGGCCATCTGAGTGACTGCCACTGGAGGTGTTACAAGGCAGCAATGTAAAGGCAGTATTTACATTGAAAAGCCTGCAGGGACAGGCTATAGACACGAACACAACTACATGTTTCAGTTGGAAATTTTTTACAATTCAGCTATTGTGACCTAGAATTTTCAAATTCACTTTGAATTTAATTTGCATTCAGTAAACGTCTACTTTAATTATAACTGTGCATACTTCATAAAGCTATTTGTTTTCAAAGTAGTTTTGTTATATCCTGCTTGTGTTTAACGCTCTTTAGCTTTTACTGTGTTAAGACAAGCAATTTAAACACCTGACTATCTTTGTTTTAATATCAGCATTACTGCAGATCAGCTCTATTTGTCCAATAAAACACATCATCACCATCTTTCATTTCATGCATGCGGGTTCTCAGGACAAGAGATGCAGCCATGATCACTTTCCTTGGAGTATGTGTAACACATCAGATTTTACCCTGAACTATCACACATTCCCTAAGAGGACACTTAAAGTGGTTACACCAAAATTCCAATAACATATTAAAACACCAGGTAATTGATAAATTACTAATATCATCACTTATTTTAAATTGTCTACATTAAAAAAATCAATAATAAAGTAGCAGTTTTTTTCAATATTAGGTGTTTCCGCTCCCCAAAAAGTTAAAGGGGTAACTTGAAATACGATATTTGAATGTTTACATTTTTTCTGTTTTTTAAACATAGTCTGTTATGAACAAGTCTAAATATAACCATTCTACCTCCATTAGCACATGCCAGAGGTCCAGTATCTGAAAGTACCTCAGTTATACCATGCTGTCTGTCATCTTAGCATTTTATTTTATTACGAGGTGTGCAATGACGTACCTTGAGTCTTTGTGGCAATTTGTGCCTAGGTACCCAGTTTTGCTGGTTCCAACATCCCATCAATATACTTGAATCTACAAATTGTTTCTGTGATGACATACAGTTGAAGTAATTTTTTGTGGATATTTTTTTTGTGTATGTGGCAATAAATCACCACAGACTTGGGTACTTTACTGGGCAGCATGATGCCAAATGTATGGGTAAAACTGTGTCTCATTGGGGAGATCTGATCTTTGAGTAAGAGCGTATGTGGGAGGATTGGCCGCTTGGATGGAGAGTGTGGGACACAGGGCCGGCCTTAGGTGTTCAGGCGCCCTGTGCGAAACAATCTTGTGGCGCCCCCCCCCCCCTCACCTGTCTCTGTTTGGACCCCTTCAAACTATTTTAGGAGCATTCACAATCTGTTGCCTCCACCCCCTTCTACAAAACCACTGCACCTCTTAACCAAAATCCCTGGCCAGATCTTCACCAAGCCCCTGGCCACCACTTCATCAAACTCCTGGCCACCCCTTCCCCTTCATCAATGCCCTGGCCATCCCTTCGTCAAACTCCTAGCCACCCCTTACCCTTCATCAATCCCCTCCCACCCCTTTATCAATTCCTGCCACCCCTTCATCAGTCCCCTGCCCCTCTCATCAATTCCCTCCCACCCTTTACTCAGCCCTCTGCCCCTATTCATCAGCCGCCTGACCCCCTAATCAATCCCCTCCCACCCCTTTAACAGCCCTCTGCCCCATTCATCAGTCCCCTGACCCCCTCACCAATCCCCTCCCCCTTTTATCAGCCCCCTGACCCCCTCATCAGTACCCTCCCACCCCTTTCACCCACCTGCCCCCCTTTAATCAGTCCCATGCCCCCCTTTTCAACCCCCTGCTCCCCTTCATCAGCCCCCTTAATACATCCCATGCCAAATAATCCAACCCCTGGCCACCCCTTCATCAGTCCCCTGCCCCCTCATCAATTCCCTCCCACCTATTTATCAGCCATCTGCCCCCATTTCATCAGCCCCCTGATCTCCTCATCAATCCCCTCCCACTCCTTTATCAACCACCTGCCCCCTTTAATCAGCCCCATGCCCCCCTTTTCAGTTTCCTGCCACCCTTTATCAGCCCCCTTAATAAATCCCCTGCCAATTAATGCAATCCATGCCACCCCTTCATCAATCCCCTGCCCCCCTTAATTAAATTCCTGCACCTCTTCAACAAAACCTATTTAATAAAAAAGAAAAAAAAAGTCACTCACAGTAAAGGCTGCTGCTCCCTGGACTGAGCTGTCTCCGCCGATTGAAGAGCACCGGGTGCCGCCTTCACTCACTGAATTGGATCCTTCCGCGGCTCCCTCTGATGACAGAGCACGTCGACGTTACGCAAGTACGCGGCATAACGCCCCCACGCTCCTCCTCCACCCTCCATACAGAAGTGGATTCCCGGCGGCGGCTCTCTGCTCATAATTTGCAAGTCAAGTGCAAAGCAGTATTATGCACTTGACTTGCACTTTAAATACAGAACTCGGCCGGCCTGCGAGCTGTGTTGGCCGCCCGGCGCCCCTGTTGCCATGGCGCCCTGTGCGGCCGCACAGCTCGCACACCCCTAAGGCCGGCCCTGGTGGGACAGCCCCTGATCGGTAATCTGTGAGCGTGTTGGTTAGGACACCTAAAGTCAGACAGATACAGGATAACTCATTGCACACTTCCTGATCATTTTTATTCAGCTTGAAATGATTCAGGAATGGACTGGTCTTTAGTGTATCAACAGTTTTATTTATAGACTTGGATGCTAAATGGGGAGAGATTTTGAATTTCAAAATGCACTATGGTTGCACAGTTTGTTTTATAAAAAGAAGGACAATGTAAATAAAGATGTTGTTTGGACTTTGCCAAAGTGGATCTGGTGCTTTATAAATATATGTGAGAAGGTGCTGTAAGTTCTGTTAGTGATTTAAAATGGTATTATATAACATTTCACTAGTGCTTTACTTTCACTAGATCACAGCCAGATGTGGCTTCATTGAAGAGCGAGGAGATTTCTGTTTGTGCTTACTTGGCAGAGCAGTTTAAAATATATAAAAAACAGTTTTTTTTTTCCGGCAAGGCACATTCTGTTTCTACGACATTTAATTCCTAAAGTTCCTATTCACTGCATGGTCAGCTCTACAAACCTTCTAAGCACCAACACAATTAGTGATGGTAGTTTTGATGCATCGATGATGTTACTTTTCTCTGGCAATGTAAAACATTATTTCACAGAAGTTCCTCCAGTGCCTGTCAGACAGACAACCACTAAACATACTTCTTCATGAAGACCTTCTAAAATGAAAATACAGCCAGTGATTCTTATAGAGAAACTCTGGATATGTCCCTTCTCTACGAGAAGCATCAGATTGGCATGGTGATTCCTTTGCAAATATTCTACAAATTATCATGACAGGTTGATCACTTGTAATTTTAATCTGGCACATCACATTCAATTAAAGATTGTCCCTAACAAAGTATAGCATTAATTCTAAAATAAAAAACGAATTTAAAAAAATGCATAAAAAATTTACTAAAAAAGGCAGAAGCTACAAGTTCTAAGGAAGCTCAGAAAAGATCCCATGAAAGCTTCACCAAAAACGTCAATGTGGGCTTTGCAAAGTTCTGCACCGGAACAATGAAGGATTTAGTTAAAGATATTACACAAAACATCCCTACAGAGAGAGCACAGCAATCATATTTAAGGTTACAGAAATTAAGACGTCCTTGGTACTACTTATCATTCACTTAATAACTTAATAGTAGGCAGGAAACTATCTATTCTGTATAAGTCATCCAATTTGGTGGTTTTAACCTGAATTTTTCAGATTGTTTAGTTTTTATCAATATTTAAGTGAATGTGAATTAAGTGAATGCATCACCTACATACATTCAGGATACTTGTGTACCTGATTCAATTTGCACCATCAAAGATGTGCAGAGTGATGTCGATATCATTCCATGTTTTTGCTGGACTCTAATACATTGTTACTTAAAGGGTTACTCCAACACTAAAACCCTGGTTTTGATTGGAGCAACACTTTGTATCCTATTTCCCACCCTTCTCCCTCCCAAGTTCTTCCCTTGCCTAATATTATTCCACTGACTTCACTCCCCCTTGCAGGAGCAGGAGGGAGGTCAGGGTGGGTACACTCAGAGGAAGACAGTGGAGGCATGGGGCTTGTCCTGCCATTGGCTGTCTGGCATCAGAATGCTGAACACTTGTTCCAGGTTAGCTAATGTCACCCAATGATGCTGCCAGAGGTGAAGTTTTACCTTCAGTAGCAGATGGGATAATCTCCGTATGTGCCGGATTTCTTACTGAAATGCTGCACATACAGTCTCTAGGCACCATGACCACTTCAAATCACTGAAGTGGCGATAGTGCTTTGAGTAATCCTTTCAAAACAAATAGAAAAAGGGCCATTTATACTCTTATTAACTGTGAGGCCAATTAAATCTCTGCTGACAAAAATATTATACTTTCCTTTAAAAGTGTTTTTGAAGCTAGTCTTCCAGGTGAATATGCCTTGCCATTAATTACCGCTCAACCTGAGTTTAATAATAGACAATTAATGTCATTTGATTGCTGACAATTTCAGTTTGAAACTCTTGAAAGTGAAGACACTAGCGTAGTGGATAAGTAAAGCTAGTTGCATTACGCTTGTGTTAGTCTTTTTAAATACCTTTAATTAAGAGTTTAGCAGAAGAAGTGCGAGACCCAGCTTTGAAGGTGACAATGCCAGAGTCATTGGTCCCAAGGCATTTTAGAATTAACGTATGAACGTTTCCGTTGTGTACTGATATCTCATTCACCGTGCTGCTCTGCAGAGGAGAGCCATCCAACCACCACTGCACGTTCCGTATGTCCTGCCTGGATAGCATACAGGAGAACGTGGCTGTCTCCCCCGCAAAGACGTCCACGTTCTTTAAGCCCGACACTATCTCTACATTACTCTCTGGTAACAGGTTTCAAAATTAAAAACAAACATTAAACAAGAATAACAGTAACTAATCAACAAACTTGAGAATTACCAAGAGTACTGACAGTACAGACAATGATTTGTTTTGGATGGTTCCTCCAAATCAAATGGCTTTTATTCCACACAAGGATGAATTGATCGTTCTAGATTTACCTGTGGTGTCTTATTCAACTAAAGGGCTCTAATCAATCAATAGAACTCCACTTGTAAATCTCAGATATTTAACTCATCTGGGAACTGATTAAATGGCAATTGATTCGGGCAAACTGTCCAAACGAAATGTTTGCACGAGTCTTCAGGTCGTACTGAATGTACTAGACCTGAAGACTTTAAGATGCCAACAATATACCTTCAAATTCCAGCAAATTAATTCATAATTTAATAAATGATTAAACTATTTGTAACTGGAATTTGTTGGAATTGTTGGAGTGTCATATTTTACCAACAGAATGGCTCTTCATTATAAAGTTCTGGACTGACTAAAGACCACCAATGAATCTATGATTGACTCATCTGAATTGACAACCAACTTCAAAAAATCTAGGTTAAAATAAGTGGAAGAAAAGTCAACCTCTACAGAGTTGGAAAGAGGTGCAACTTAGCTAATATTTCCTCCATTTTGTAAGCTAGCTGTCAAGTCACCTCAACTCAATGCTTGGGGAATTTAACCCCTATTGTGCCCAATGTTAAATTGTGAATTAACTCTATAATCAAAAACTTCCATTAGCCACAGTAGTCAGTAAAACATCCCATTTTGTCTCTTTGATGAGTTAAACATTAATGTTTGTGATGATCAATAATTCCTTCTTATTACGATAAGACATATTTAGACATGGAAAAATTCACTATAAACAGAGAAACTCAGCAGATGTTCTAAGAGAGAAAAATGTACTATAACAAATAGTTCTAATGCATGCAGATGGCACACGCAGTTACACAGAAATCTGAAAGATAATTCTGTATGAATATGAATCATTTAGTCTAAACAATTTGTTATTGTTGCGATAATCATATGTGAAAGACAAGAAGGAATCAACTGCGGTGCCAAAAGAGATTCCAATGTACGCGACTATTAAGAGAATCATTTGGCAATGTTTTCTGGAATGAAATCGTCAGAATGTTTGTGTAAATGAAAATCTACATAGAATTTATGTGTGTAAATGTATTAATGGCGTAACACAAAGAATATCATGTTTTTTAAAAATTGTGCATTGAATGGATACTTAAAATTAATATTTCAAATTATTATTATAATTTTTTTTTGCTTAATAACTGAACCTCCTACTTCTTTTTCTTTTCTAATGTGTCTTGCTTTTAGCTGTTGTCTTGTTAATCAATTGTCTACTTTGCCTTACAAGCTTCTCTTCCTGTCAATGATGCTTGGGATCTTAATTAGCTTCCATCTCTAGGGAGCTTTACTTTGTATGTAATTTGGGTGCTTGCTGACCTCAATCATTTATCAAGTTACACTACAGGAGAAATCAATTAATATCTAGTTATTACTGCTAGGAAGAAAAGTCCATAAAATTGCCATCTACACAAAAAAAACAAAAAACAAAAAACTACAACATGTAAATAGAATTATTAGAATAAATACATGACGGGATGAGATTGAAGGTGGATCTCCTTAAGTTATATTTTTTAATTAATGGAGAGCAAACTCCCAAGTGATTTTATGTTTAAAAAAACTATTTGAAGGAATGATACCAGCATTTGTTTACCTTGTACAAAGACAGATGCAGTTGTCTGTTTGGTTCCTGTGATACAGATGTAATCACCATAATCATCTAGGTCCAAATTATGAATCAGTAATTCGGCAATGGTGCCACTTTGTCTCATCTCATACTTATCATTAGACTGTAAGACCACGGCACCTTTCCTCCACTCCACCGGTGCGCCAGCCTTGGACAATTCACACTGGAGAATTGCCGTCTCCCCCTCCTGTACTTCAACATTCTCAAGTTCTTTTTTGAAAATCACAGGGAGGGCTGGAGAAAAAAATACTCCAAAATGTTATTTTTACCAAAGTATATTGACTCAAAGCATTGGACTTTTTAAATAAAAGGTAATCTCACCTGTTTTCACCTGGGTGGTCTAAGACCCTAAAACAGCCTATATCTCAATAAAGAGTAGATACAATAGAAATATTTTATAGAGTTTTGTAGAGTTGGTGTTACTGTCTAACAAAGCAAAGTCATCAGTAGAGCATAACAAAACTATATCACAATGTAGATATTTGTGAACTGCTAGTGGTGTTCATCCCTCTACGTTGAGCACACCAAATGATGGGTTTAGGGAATAATGACTCAACAATTCCATGTTTTGCTCTCATGACAACCCCCACATCAGGTCTCACACAACATCACTGGGGTAATTTGCCATCTTTTTGTTTTCTTGGAACTTCTAACCTTTGGTTTCATAAATTCCTCCACTTTTACCCTTCATGCAGGAAAAGGTAGAGACACTGACCTAATAATATTCTCACATATGTATCTTTAAACATCCCAATGAGCACAGCAAACAAAATATTGCAAAAGAGAACCATGGCTTGTTTAAAAGTTCATCCTCGTTGGGCTGTTTAAACTTGCCAGCTCACTGTATCTAGATGGCATAAGCCATTGCGTAGCTATGATTCAGTCAAATTATATTTCTAAACTTCTAGTTCACAAATCATGCCTACATTCTATTTGTATGCAGTTAGTGATATTTTTAATATATTCCATACCTTTCACTTTCAGCTTGGTAGATGATTTTTCAGTTCCTGCACTACAGCTGTATTCTCCTGAGTCTTCTAACGTGACGTCCTTAATACGTAAGGTGTGCTCGGAACCCTTCATGCTGATTTCATACCTGCCTTCATGTTTTATTAATGTGGATCCTTTTCTCCATTCCACTGGGACATTGGGTTTTGAGAGGTGACATGTTAGGACGGCTACTTCACTCTCCTCCACATCTGCTGCCTGGAGTGGCTTTTTGATATTAACTATTAAAGCTGTTACACAGAAGGAACAACAGAAATAGTTAGAAGTGTGGTGGCTTGGAGAGTAGAAAAAAGACCCGCAAATTAAAAGCAGATGAAGAGAACTAAAACGGACATTAAAAGCACCCAGACGACTTCCTCTCGATTCTTTGTTTTTACAAACTAATTAGACAACTGGTATTGTTATGATATGAAATTAAATGCATAACAATTATTTTTGTTGACTGGGTGGACTTAAAGTTCCAAAATATTTTCAATTATGTTTTATACAGCTCCACGTTTAGCTTTATAGCTACGTTTTAGTCTACGCAACAAAAAATATTACCTTTAACAACTAGCTCTGCCACAGTTGTGTTTTGTCCCACTCTAAAACTGACGAGACCTGCGTCTTCTAGGGAAACTTTTTTCAAAGTCAAGGTGTGAATCTTCCCCTTGTGAACAGAGATCTCATTCATTTCGTTGGATTGAAGAGGAACACCAGCCAGATACCACTGAACATCTGCTGCATTGTCCTTCGATACTTTGCACTTGAAGATCGCATCTTCTCCTTCCTCCACATTAATGTTCTCCAGCTGATTAACAATAAATGGTTCTGGCTCTGAGAGGAAACATAGACAATTCTTTTTTGAACGTGCTATTTCTCTTTTACGGAATTTCTATTCAGTTTCCATTTGTGTTACCATTCTGGAGGAACAGCTTGTGTTTTATTAGAATAAAAGGAGATATTCAAGTCTCTATAGTACTACTTTATTTAAATGATTATCTGTATGATGCATTGTATGTTTTAGTTCCTACTAGCAAATACCAAGTTTTCTAAGCTAGAATGGTAACCTTGGTCACTTTTAGATATGTCAGCCAACTACAATAGAGGACTACTGTCCTTGTTTGTGTATCACACCACCCACCCGCAGGACGCTTCTTAGAAATGGTGGTACTTGATGTGAAGTCATACATCAACATATTGAAGTCATAGGAAGTCAAGGGCAGTTGATTTCATTGGTGGTTTCCATGTTGCTACGAATACGGATTACTTATTTTATTTTAAAATATTTGTTAACATTTAGACTCATTTTAAAATCCTAATGCAACCTCTATGGTGGGTGCTTGTAAATAAGCGTGGAGTGTCCTGTTACAGTTGAACTGTCAACTAAACCAATAAAAAGGCCTAAGCTAATTCCAGATATATTGATACATGACTGTTTTGTGTCATTTGAAAGTCATATCCCACAGTATGTTCCTACCCTCCTTTTGCTGAGTTCATTGTTTGTTATTACAATAATTATTTCTTGAGTGGATGGTTGGTACATGATCCCCTAGGTTAGCACTATACCTTTAACGAATACGGTGGCACTTGTTGTTTGGTCCCCAGTATCACAAACGTACTCTCCTGCATCAGACTGCTTGAGGTTGTGTATTGTGAGTTCCACCACTAGCCCAGACTGGATCATCTCATACTTGGCCCCAGATTTCAGCAATACTCCCGCCTTCTTCCACTTCACGGATGCATTCGATTTAGAGATCTCAGCACGGAGTTTAATGGATCCATTCTCTTCTCCCTGCTCGTTCTGGAGATGTTGTGTAATCTGCACTGGAAGTGCTGGAACATAATCGAAAGATCACCGGGTCGTTTATTGATACATTGTGTCTCTTTGAATGTATATAAATTATGGCAAGAGAAAGCAAGCAAACTTTTTAGAAACAGATTTGAAGAACCACATTTGTTTAAGTTATAGTTTACAATATTTGTGTTTTATCCCCTACAAATATAAAGAAAACGCTTCCAGCAGCTATGGGAGTCTACAGTCACCTCTCCAATTATCTCTGCTGACTTGCTGGGAGGCTCTGGACAGTGTGGCTAATAAGATGCCATAATTTAGGAAACATTCATTTAGCAGAAGTGATTGTTTTATTAATTATTATTCAGGTTGTAGTATTTAACCGGTGTCACGGAACAATCTGGCACAAACTGAATGACAGCAGGATAAAATATTTCTAGAAAGATTTCATCTGTCACAAAGCCAGAATCTTCTGTCAGAACAATGATACAAATGTAACCCAGTGTAACAAAGGGGCCTGTAACCACGGAAACAGATTTTCAGATATGCTATGACTGTCCCTTTTTTAGTCTATGTGGGCCAATCAGGAGCCTACTTGCTGTTTTAGAGACATTTAATCTTAAAATCAGGGCTGTTGAAGCCTATTAGACAGAATTACACACTCAGCCTGTGTGTGTCTTCCTCACCTAGGTGTACACAATGAGGCACAGGGGATCATTTTCACTCAAGAAAACCGCTACAAAACGCACAGGTTCAGAGAAGAACCATCTCAAACTGGCAACATTGCCATCTGTCGAGACCAAAACTAAAATTATTAGAGGGTGGCACCATGCAGTAGCTTGATTGCAGAATGAATGTAGAATACATTTAATTGCTGATATTGACATCACTCAGTAAAGCAAATAAATCTGTTAAATAAAAATGTATAAAATTGAAAGAAAAAATAATAACAACTATAGGGTACAATGCCTGTTTTGCTTTTCAAAGCTATGATGAGTTCTGTCTTTTAAATGGAGTGAGAGCAGGAGGAAACATTGTGAAATACAAAGAAATGGTTGGACTAACTGCATCCTGACGGACCGTTTGATGTTTTCAGTCGATCAGAATAGATCTTAAATTCATGTCACAGTGACTGACTAGAAAATTCACAGATAGGTTTAAGATAGAAAAAACAGGTGTAGGCGCTCTCTAAAATAGCTAAATATACAGCAGCAGTGAACCAGCAGGACTTCCCAATACCTGCTAATAACCAAAAAGTGCAAAAACAGAGTGGTAGACCGCGCCACAGAGGAATTGGAAATAGTTAAATTGAAAAAATGATATATACATACATACAGGGTATTCCAACAATATGGTGGTGAATATAAACCTTGAGAAAATATAAATATAGTCTTAAGTAGAGTGAGAGACTGGATGCTGAACTTTTATATATAGATTTTTTCACTATTTTTATTAATAAAATTGCAGTTTTTTCCTACTCCTCTCCTTGGTTTACCTTTTGTTCCTGGTGCACTTTGGATCCTGCTATATCCTTTGGTGGGGATTATACCACCACTAGCCTTCATCACCAGAGCAAGTCATTGCTCCTGAAATCGTAAGTAGGATACTTCCCTTTCCTTTTACCAATTATTTATAGTACATACTATACCACTGGATTTTATTTTTTGTTCTATGCACGGCTGTGGAGCTTTGGATACTACATCCCACCACTATTCCTATATCCCAAGATGGGGATTATACCGTCCAGGCGCTATACAGCAGAGCTCTCAGTAGCTCTGAAAAGTGTGAGTTAGCCTTTCTACTGGTTTTCCGTATATTTTATTTATAAGATTTTTAATTGACATATTGCACTATTATTGTTTTATATTTATATTTTCTCAAGGTTTATATTCACCACCATATTGTTGGAATACCCTGTGTGTATGTATATATCATTTTTTCAATTTAACTATTTCCAATTCCTCTGTGGCGCGGTCTACCACTCTGTTTTTGCACAGATAGGTTTAAATTAATGAATGCCTCCTTTGTTTTAACAATTAATGTATGATTCCGAAGTTTTATATATAGATAATGGTATTCCGTGCATCCATAAGAGATGTATCAGCCGGTTCTCACCTGTTACTGTCACAGTTGCGGTGGTTTTTTGGTCTCCTGTGTCACATGTGTAGCTTCCTGAGTCTTCAGGCTGAGCATTGTGGATAGTTAACTCCACAATTTTTCCTTTTTGTTTGATGTCATACTTGTCACTGGCCAGCAGAGTGGCGCTGTCCTTCTTCCACTGCACGGGTGCGTTGGGTTTGGAGAGCTGAGCTTGCATGATGACAGTAGAATTCTCGTCACAGGTTTGGTTCTCAAGCTGCTGGTCAAAGAGCACTGGTACGGCTGCATTAAACAAAGGAAATACACTCATTATTGTGACAATGTACATTGAGGGAATGATCATGAATATAAACTCTAATAGAAAGCCACCATTGTCTGAAACCATACCTCCCAACTGTCCCTATTTAGGAGAGACAGTCCTTATTCTGGGTACAAATCCATGTGATTGTTATTCTAACTTACTTTTCAGTTGTACAAATTGTTATTAATAAGTCTCCTACAATTTCCCAGAACCCCCCCACACCCCCACTCACACCCCTAAATTAAAAGTGTCACTCTTTGCCCATTTGAAATGTTGGAGGGTGTGCTGAAACCAACCCATTTTTGTCTGATTTCTCAGGTAATAAACTGAATCAATTTCAGACCACGACAGCTTCTATTTAATAATAGTGATTTTAAATGCTACTATTACTGATTTAAAAAAGGTAAAGCTAATCAATATAACATTAAATAAAATCTCCAGAATCTGCGTGCCTATTACATAAAAAAATTAAGAAAATCTTTTTAGTATTTCCATCAGAGATCCATCAACCACAATGATAATGAATAGCAAAAGCAACAAATACAGGTTATATGTGCAGTGTTCCAAATCCCTACGCACCTTTAAATAACTGGAGTTTTATAGCATGAGTCCAGTGGTCATTAGATTGCAAGCTCACCTGCCACTTCAAGGCAAACCTCTTAGGTGAGTCCTACACTAACAATTCACCTTGCTGCTTTCAGCTAAAAAAGCAAAACCTCTGAGACAAAAATGGGTATTTTTCTAAACCTCTGCACACTTATTAACCCTTAGTAGTGTACACATGGGGTGGATGGCCGCACTGTAACATGGCTGCGAGGCACCTTTTCTATGTAAAGACATGTTTTACATCAATATACAGGAAGTGACATCCCTATTAAAAATATTCCAGAAGGAAACAGGTCAATGTGATAGTTATATTAGATTTGTGTGTCAGATGTATCCTTACTTAATGTTATAGTATCAATAGGGCACTAAGATCTATGAGACGTGTACCTGAAACCGATACTTTCGCTTTAGTTTGTTGATTGCCAATATCACAGGAGTAAAGTCCAGAGTCTTCAGGTTTCAAACTGGAAATCTGTAAAGTGTGGATCCTCTCATGTTCTCGTATATCATACTTCCCACCGTGTGTGATCTGCTCACTGCCTTTTCTCCACACCACTTGTACATCAGGCTGTGAAACCTCACACTGCAGAATGGCTGTGGCATCTTCTTCTAAATTTACATCTTTCAGTTCTTTAGTAAACACCGGAAGTGGGGCTGAAAGGGCACAGATTTATTATTAATCTACAGAAGACCATTGAAACACGATGTGGGATCTGGCCATCATTTTGGATCTGGCCATCATTTTGATCATATCCATTACAAATTTAATATGGCAGGTAAGGGTGCCCTAATTCTGAAATGACGATAATTGTTTTATTGTTACTAATAATATAGTCAACATCAGCCTCTGTAGTTTGGTGTTTAATAATATGTATCTACTTTGTACCTGTGGTTGGGAAAAGCCAACTGTGCAAATGTATCACTTGTTACCTTTCACTGTGAGTTCTGCTGTGGACATGTATGGTCCAACTCTAAAGACCACCGTTCCTGAGTCCTCCTGGGTCACATTGCTCAGCTTCAAGGCATGGATCTTTCCATTCTCCACCGATATCTCATTCAACTCATTGTTCTCAAGGGTTATTCCCTGCAGCTTCCATTCCACATCCTTCTCATTGGTGTGGGACACTTCACACCTGAACACAACGTCCTCCGCAGCAAACACTGACACATCTTTTAACCCATGGACTATGGTCACATCCAGTTCTAATCAGGAATATAGAAGAAATATAACTGAAATAGTTCATGACAATATGCCATAATAAGTCCTTTGCTGCAGCAATTCAACTTCTGTCATGCATCAACCTTTCAAAGTAACATTGAAAAACATTTTGTAATTTAGACTTAAATCACTGACTGTACCTCCCTTCTCTATAATGAAACCTGCAGAGTGCTGAGTGTTCTACGTACAATATTGTTTGGGGAGAATTGATTTTCCTCCATGTGGCGTTTCTGTTCAGATGAATTTTGACTGTGTGATCATTTCAGGGACAATTATTTGGATCAACCAAAATGGAGCAAAAAGGCACCAATTAGTGTACTGCAAAATATATAGATAATATAATTATTATGTATATATTTTGCAGTACGATAGGCTTTTTTCACGCCATTTGGTTCACAGGTCAAGTGAGAAGAAGCAACCAACAGAGCGTAAAAATGGAGGAGCATATGTAAATATAGATTTTTTTTTTTTACTGCTCCTCCTTCCCCCCCCCCCCATTGGTTACTTCTTCTCACTTGATCTGTGAATAAAATCAACATTTTCGTGGCTCCTAGCCACTAATCATTTCTTTTTTTGGGGTTCCACAGGTGGAACTTTGAATCACAAAACACCTCATTCATTCCTCGTTTTGTTTGTTTCGTGATTCAGTCATATGACGATTTGGGGTTCAGTAATTCGGATGACTCGCTGACTGCTAAAATTTTGGATGAATCGCAATTCATTTGAAACTGAATACACAAGTCTACTCTGTGCTCAATTGACCCTTCCATCATCTCCCAGGGTTGAGCCTACTGGTGTATCATTCCATGGTTGCTAAAGATCCATTACCTTTAACATTAAGGGTTGCAGACGTCTTCTTACTGCGAGCAAGACAGATGTACTCCCCAGCATCCTCCAGCTCCAGATTGTGGATAATAAGTTCTCTCACAGCACCATTGACTTTTATGCTGTATTTGGAATTGGACTGTAGCTTCACAGCATCTTTTCGCCACTCTACGGATGCCGTCTTGGCAGACAACTCGCAACAAAAACGAGCAGTGCCACCTTCTTCTGCTGCCACATTCTCCAGCGATTTCAAAAACTCGAGGACTGCAAAGTAAAACAATCCTGACTGATCAACACAATAACTGTATAACAAAACCATGGAATCGTATATAAGTACTAAGAGGTATTAAAAGCATTTCATTGCAAATTTGCAGCAAGATAAAAAAAATCAATAACATTATAACATCTCTACTATATTATGCTCATATCACACTGCTTATTTACTGACCTGATGTTCTACAGAAAGCTTTTATGAGATTTAAAATGTAACACCGAGCAAGATTATACTTATCTAAACTTTCAAACATGTCTTATAGTTAAAAATAAATATTTATGTGATTTTGAATTCCATGGGACCTTGCAATACACTTACATACTAATCTCCAGAAAAAGAGGGACACCACGTCCCGTGGGTTCATGTCCTGGAAGGGACAGAGGGATTGAGTCACAAAGTAAGGCTGTTCCTTCTCAAGCTAAATACATGGGCAGTATGAGACCTATGTCTCTTTGGGTCTAGGTAATTGGATTGCAATTTGAGATGAATCTTTTAGGCTCCCAGTATCGTAGCAGTCAGGCCTCATTTAGAAAGGAAAATTGACATATAATCAGTTGGACGTAACATATAATGACTTTTCTGTTTTAAATTTTTTTGCCGAGCTATCTTAATCTTCACCCTTCCTTTAAAATTAAAATAAATGCTTTCAAAATAAAACCATAATGACTGAGGCCAAATTCTGACTCACCATTCACTTTAACCGTTGCAGTGGTTTGATCATCTCCAGTGTCACAAGTATAATCTGCAGAGTCCTCTGCTTCAGCATCGTAAATCACCAGTTCAGCCACCACACCCTCTTGCTTCATTGCGTATTTGGCACAAGGGAAGAGCTTCACAGTACCTTTCCACCATTCAAGAGGAACATTGGGCTTGCTGGTTTCACAGCGCAATGTAACGCTCACCCCATCTTCCACAACAGTATTTTTCAGGGGCTTGATGAAGAGTATTGGCATGGCTAAACAGAAAGCACATGAAGAGCTGAATAAACATGATACAACTCCACCAGTGAAGAAGAATTTTCAAGTGGCATTGGACTCTTTTTTGAGTCCAAATATGAAAATATTTTGGGATCTACTACATCAATGACTCAAGTGGATCTGCAGAAGGAGATATGGGTTTGACTGACAGCAAATTTGGGTATTAAGTGAAACTAAACATTTAGACAAATGCGTGGACCGACATTCACAATTTAAGGATATACATATTTATAGTATATGAAGTAATGAAGATGTTACTCCCCCTAGGAGAATGCACAAAAGATATAATTAAAATTGAGTGAATATTTGGAAGAGTTGGGACATGGGAGTTTAGGACACTGTTTCAACTAAACTCACGTGGATGAAACATATTGTATATAAATAATGGTCTTACAATTAGTATTGAGGATAGAAGTAGATGTTAGAGTTTGTACCAGGCAGTAATTGAGAAGGAGGATAGTGACACTATGAGTAAAGCATAACATTTAGCATCTCTGTATGAAAATTCTGAGCATGATCTATAATAGACTGTACAGTATGAACGCTTACAGATGTCCATTGCAAAAGGACAGAGCAAACAGTCCATGCCCTGTAAAAATAATGGTTATATAATAAAGGTAGGAAAATTAATGTTTAAAACTGGAACTTGAGAAGCTGTTGCTTTGTAGGGTGAATGTACGGATATAGTGAGGTCAGCTGACACTCAGATAAGAATCCCACCTAATGAAAGGTATAGAGACCTTTTTCAACAAACCAATAATACTAAAAGTGTTGCTGTTAAAGTACTGGGATGTTGAGACTGTGATTGATTCAGATGAGAACTTAAATAGACTGTAGTTCACTCAAAATTGCCTATGACCTGTATAAAGGTTTTAATGTTTTATGATTAAATAAAGGGACTCCCACACAGTATAAAAGGCACCTGGAAAACTAATTCATGCAATAAGGTTGACCTTTCCATTATATGAGAGTGTTGGTTCTTAAATAGTTAACTGGTTGGCTATTATTTGGATGGCAGAGTTGGAATACATTTTGGAATGTACCTTTTACGGTTAAGAATGCTCTGGTTTCCTGATCTCCTGTATCACAGCTGTATTCTCCTGTATCTTCCAATTTAAGATTATGTATCAGTAGCTCTGCAACACGGTCCCTCTGCCTCATCTCATACTTGGCCCCAGGCTGAAGTCCGAGACCAACTTTACTCCATTCTACCTTGACATTAGCCTTGGATAATTCACATTGCAGTGTCGCAGTGCCCTCCTCCTGGACCTCACAGTTCTGGAGCAGCTGAGTGAACACAACTGGCAAAGCTACCAGAGAAATTTACAATTTAATAAATTGCCAATATGCTAAGAATATCTCTATTAACAAAACAATCACTATATTTAAACTAAGCCTTTACTTTTTCAACAGACCAGAACCTTAAGTTTTGAAAGTAGGGTCCAGTTGGGATAGCGCCTAAGAGGTCAAGAGGTGGAGCCTCGAGGGTTATATAGTAAAATCAGAGGGGCAAGAATGGTGCACTTAATTTAATTTTGAAGCCTTTAAAAAGACCTCCCAACATTGGGACTATGATCTGGTACAAGGGCTGGAGAGGTTACAAAATGGGTCACCGGTGATGCACCAAAGGGTATGTCTGCTCATATAAGGACATCCTGACCATGAACAATGCAAAAGATGGTGTACAATCCTGGTGGCAATTCACACCAAGCTTACTAACAGATACTCTGACCTATTCTGAGTTGCCCACAAGCAAAACATTTCTTAAATGCTTTATCCACGGACTGAATCCCCTGAGTAAACTTTGCATGCACTCACATTGTTTTTTTATGGGGACCTGAGCTCTGATATATATATATATATATATATATATATATATATATATATTTATATATAGTGTCCCAAAATGTGGCACCAGACACCAGAGCTCAAGCCTGGGCTGGTAGTCTTTCAGTTTTCATTTGGGTTCACATCCTGGATATTTTTGGAACTTATCAATGCCTCTAACTAGTGCATTCATTGTATCGCCTCTTTACGTAAAATTAACTGTTACAGTGTGTATTTATTAACTCTAGCCACAGGCTGGTGTCCATGCAACATTATTGCAAATACACAGTATTGGTTTACAGGTCAAAAAGTTTTTCCTCTGTTTAATCCCAAACACTCTTTCAATGATCGTATGTTTTAATTCACCGTTTTCTACTATTTGCCCTGCAGATTCTTTGCAGTTAATTTCCAATAATTTGCAAGTCATGATGAAAAACCTCCCAAATTCCCCCAAAACTTCCCCTTTTTTTTAAAATGGCAGCTGAAAGAAATTAAAATAAAATACATTTTAATTATTATTTTATTATTTATAAAAGCTCAATGCCATAATGATATTCCTAGAAAAAACACAACACAATACAATACAAGCAAATGATGATGAATTATTAAAGGTCTAATTACTATGGACAGTCTGAGAGCAAGAATGGGTGTTCTATGAGAATGTGGCAGACCTAGAGACATTCTGTAAGGGAAAGATGCGTGTGTGAATGTGAACAAACAACCTGGAAAGTTATTGGCAAAGCAAAGGGACCATGAAGAGTTGTACTTGCTGTGGCAAATGTGCTTATGCCACGAGCTCCTGGAGGAGCCTGCTGGCTAGCCTCCTGCCCAAGGACTATGGGCCATGTAACCGATCTTTAAAATACTTGGTTGTGTGTTTTCCCTTTTCAGTTTGGGAACCGAACAAACTCACAAACTGCGGACCACCTCTGGGCTTGTTAACCCCTATTAACCTCTCCTGACACCTCCACCATAGGTTTACACCTTGTATCCTAAGTGTTTGGCTGGATGGCCACCTTTCGCATGCATGTACACACGGGAACTGAGTTGGCGGCCATCTTGACGCACGAACGCAGGCAGCGGTGTTTGGACGTCATGTGTATGGAACTGAAATCGGACAGACGAACGCCTACTTCTTTTCTACACATGTCAGGAGAACGCTGTTTGGTAGGATTGTTCGCATGAACTAGGTGAACAATCGCTACCTAGGAGCCAGAGAATCAATTTGGTGTTTTATTCGTTTTTGGACTCCACTTCTTGTGGAACTATTTTGGGCAGAAGCTACGTGTGCAGTCGTTCAAAACTTTAACTGAGTGGCGATTTGGCTGCGTTCGTGGGATCTGAGTGCTTTTTGGATGTGTTGGGTGCTCAGATCCAGGCTATCCGGGGATATAGGACTTGTGGGAGTCCCTTGTAATATTGTGTGTTTTTTGGGGTGTTAAATATTTTGTGCCTTGTACCTCTGTGCCTGGGAGATAATTAGTTTAAGCAAAGTACACTCAATTATCTCCCACACATAGAGACTCTGGGGAGGAGTCTGTATTGAATTTTATGGAGACCCCCTGCTGTTGGTCTATGTATAAATTGCCTGTACCATGCCCCATTAAACCAGTTCACTTCCAGCCTTAAGTCTTGGATAATGTCTTTGGGGGAAGGCTATAACAGCTATAATAACTACACAACTGTACTATCTGCAGGACAGCTTTGATCACTGGAAGCTGCATGCAGGACCCTGTTCCAGGGTAGGAAGTAACTACGAGACCCCAGCCAAGCTGCGAGGGGCTGGTCTTTGGCAGAGGTACCCAGTCGGGGTACCAGGTGTTCCGCCACACTCGCAAATGTGGATGGTATGTAAACAGGGCAGTTACATATGTATCTGTGAAGAACTCTGTAGATGATAAACAACATTTTATTTTAATCCTAAAGCATACAGGAGGCCAGTGTAAGAAAAGAGGGTAAAATAAAAGATGAACAAAAAAGACACATCAGGCAGCAGTGTATTAATCTGGATATAGAAAAAAACTATTAAGAGATGGTGATGAAGAATTGCATCTTATTTTAGATACATTAAATGTGAATTTAAACGAGGCGTGTTTTTGAGAATGATGGGATATAAGAAGCAGAAAATTAGGCAGAGTCAAATGAGAAAAAAAGTAAAAACTCATGTAGAATGTGTATGGAAACTCAATTGACATGTTCTGAGACAGGGGAGAGGCAATTAGTGACATGATCCATAAAAAAGGGGAAATCAGGAGAAAAAGGGCACACGTGAGTGCCAAAAGCATTGGTAGTACTGGAAGCCAAAACAAATTTTTAGATAGCCAAGAAAGGCAGTTCCAAGAAAAGGAGATGAAGAATTGGGTCTTAGAGGCCTCCATCTCAATAGTTAGTAGCGATGTGGAGGTGCCAAAATGAGCCAAAGAAATGATGTTGGGAGACAAGGAAAGTACATTATAAAGGCTAAGGTCACGAAGAGTTTGAAGTAGAAACAGGAAGTCCAGTGTGAAGAGACAGACGTTGCAGAGAATTAGCAAAAACTAATAACCTTTTGATTTACTTTTAATCAATTGCCACATTTAGAGACGTTTTAGACAAGCTCTAAAAGTTTAAAAAAAGATTGAAGTCGTTTTAAAAAGGTTAAAAAAATAATAAATTGTGTAAAATCAGACTGTAAATCTGAGCTTCAACAAAGGTTGAAACCTATGCCTATAAAAATTCAAAAGAAAAAAAATGCAAAGATCTAGGATTAGGATTTCCTGGTCCTCCTTCAGCTGAGCACCTGGTGTTCATCTGGGATTGAGTGTGCCTCCCCCTGGTCGTCTTTGGTAATATTAAAATCCAAAAGACAATAATCCAATTGAACAGTAATGTACTACCATGGGCACATATTACCAGATTTTGGGGGGGGAGTATTTGAGATAAAAGATTTACGACTGAAACCCAGAAGGGTAAACTAAACCGAGCAGGGGTTAATCAAAATCAGCAACCAGATATGACCAGATAAGGGAAAACAGACATCAGGAACAAATAAGCTAGCTGAGCCAAAACCAAAATTAAACATCATGAATGAACACTTAGGGATCTGAAACAACACAAAATTTCACTGGTCCTGAAGCTAGAGGGGTTTGTGCCAAGGTTGCAAAGGTGAAGTGCGTTGAATGAGATGCCAATTAAAAATAGATAGAAGGCACAAAGGTGACTACTCGCATCATTCGATGATGTGAGCAATATCTAGTAAAAAGGACTTTTTATTCTGGATGGCTGAGGCTGATGTGATGTTGATGCTGGAACGACTCCATAGAATGACGCTAGAGTCTATACAGGTGGGACTGAGATAAATTGGACGGAGGAATGTCAGAATTAGAGAGCGACCATACATGCTTGTAGTCACCATCAATGCATTGTTTCCTAGGTAAAGGTCTTCTGGAGACTGGAAAGGGGGGAGGGGGGAAGTGGAATGAGACTGTTAGTAAATAATGAAACAAGAGTGAGGGAACAGAGTAATATGTGAGAGGGTAGAATCACAGTTAAAGGGGAAATGGACTAAAAGAAAAGCAAAAATTCCTCTTTCGTGTCTTGTGAGCACAAACTGAGAAATAATCATTGAATGATGTGTGGAAAGATACTGTTCATCTCCTCCTTATTATTAACAAGATTCTGATAAAAGAAAATAATGCATTATATGTAAGTCTGTGATAAAAAAAAACACAGCGACTGCGGTGACCATAATGCAGTATGTAAACAGCGACACAATAAATTCACTTTATCTGATTTTCTTTTTATTGTAAATGTCCTTAATATTAAACATTACTGTGATTATTTACTCATTTCATATCACATGCTATACATAAAAATTAAACACAAATATTTAGACGATCCCTGGAATTATATGATAAAAATTACAAAAAAGAAAAAAAATATAATTTAATAACTTAAAATAGGAAGTTAACCTAGAGATTAAATATGAAACCCAAACAGTTACTATTGGTTTAAACAGCGACACTTGATCCAGTTAACACGATATACCAAGAGCTAAACCTGTTCGATGAGAGAATTACGAAAAGGTCGGCCACAAACCTCAAATATCCCACTCTTGTGAAGCTGAATGGTGATGGTTCCAATGATGTTAGTCTACAGTGGGATGTATCTATGTATGTGTAATAAGTCAATGGAACTATCAAAATGTATCTGCTGAATTCCGAACACCAAAACAGCCTTATAGCTTCACAATCACCCATAAAACCTAAGGCTTCGGCCAGAAATAAAATAGTTACCCGTCACGGTTAGATCACCAGATGTTTTCTCTTCTCCACAAACACAAGTGTAGTCCCCAGAATCAGCTGTTTCCAGATTTTGGATCTGTAGCTCAGCGATGGTCCCTCTTTGCTGGAGTTCATACTTGGCACCGGATTTAAGTATCTGTGTTCCTTTCAGCCATTTAACAGATGCATCTGGTTTACTGAGCTGGCAATGGAGAGTGGCTTTTTCACCCTCAGTGGCTTCAACATGCTTCAGTCCCTCTTTAAATATCACCGGGAGTGCTAAAAGACAATGGAAGAGCATCCCTCTCACATATTAGGAAAAAGGTCACAAAGACTCTTGGCAGTATCCTAAGCTGCCCTAATTATTTTACAGTTTTTATCTTGTGTTTTTTTGTGTTTTTTGCATTAATGGAAATTAAGTTCCTTGTTCAGCTGTGCTCATAATGGGATTTTGGGAGCTAAGTGGAATCTATGAAGGTGGCACTGGCTGTGAACATTTCCACTTGCCAATAATCATCCAAATGTAGATTAGAATTCCACTTCTAGACTGTTGTCAAAACAACGAAGAAAATAACCAAACAGGCTAGTTGAAACCTGTGAAGCCTAAGTCATGGCGCCACCGTGTACCCCAGAATCTTTAAGCTGATGTAAAAAAACAAAGAACATTAATCAATGGAAACAATTATCTGTTTCCACGTTGATATTTTATCAATGATTCCATAGAACTGCATTTTCCCATAACGGTTTATTTGATATGCTCTGCTAGTGAAAACATTGCTTTAACATTAACAACAAGAACATTCATTAAACGCCTGTCTCCAAACTCTCTGAATGACCACACTAGGCTTCGCTGGTATGGAATTATATATATTCAAAAGGAAGGTAATGGAATTATTTTTACCATGAATTTTAACCACAGACGTAGTCTTCTTATCACCACACACACAGGTATATTCTGCTGCATCCTTCGCATCCACGTTACAGATTGCAAGTTCTACATTTGGACCATCTTGCTTGAAAATGAGTTTGTCACTGGGTTTGAGATGTTTGCCATTTTTACTCCATTCCACAGGAATATTTGGTTTGCTTAGCATACAACGTAGAGTGACAACGTCACCCTCTGTGGCTTCAACATCCGTCAGTTCTTCTTTGAAAACAATCGGCAGAGCTGGTAGCAGAAGTTTTGAAGTACAAGTTAAACATCCACATCACTTAAATCATCTCACTAATGGTACTGTTTCTTTTTAATAATTTTTTCCTATGACTGTTATACAGACAATCCATTTTCATGCCCTACACAGTGTCCTTTTGAGATTTATGGAATAAATAAACTGAAGTGAAACAGCCTCTTACGATGACTACTAATCACCTTGTAGTCAATAAAACATCAGACTTCATGAAAAATCAAAACATTAAAAGGGTCACATTGCTGTGAATTGCCCAAAAAAATAATGTTTTGTGGTTTTCGAATGTGTACTTCTTTTTGTAGAAGACAATTCTTGTTTTTGCTGACTTAAAGGACCACTATAGGCACCCAGATCACTTCAGCTTAATGAAGTGGTCTGGGTGCCAGGTCCAGCTAGGGTTAATTAGTTTCAGAGAAACCGCTATGTTTATAAATGGGTTAATCCAGCCTCCAGTGGCTGTCTCTTGACAGCCGCTAGAGGCGCTTGCGTGCTCCTCACTGTGAAAATCACAGTGAGAAGACGCCAGCGTCCATAGGAAAGCATTGTGAATGCTTTCCTATGGACTGACTGAATGGAGAAAGAGGTAAGTTTAACCCCTTCCTCCCCCCAGAGCGCGGTGGGAGTGGGACCCTGAGGGTGGGGGCACCCTCAGGGCACTATAGTGCCAGGAAAACAAGTATGTTTTCCTGGCACTATAGTAGTCCTTTAACTAAATATCTACAGAGCCATTGAACAATACATTTTCTTAGCAGTCTAAACTAAAAAACACAACGCTAAAAAAAAGAAAACATATATACCTATTATATAAAAATCTGATAATTTAGTTATGATCAATCCTTCTAGAAATACAATTACACAACAGCAATTTAAATGAGATATTAAATATTGTGCATGAAAACCCTGTAAGTATTTTCCATGTATATATCATAGACAGGTAAAACTAATTACTCAAATATATTAAAAAAATAAGTTACCATTGACTGTTAAAGAGGCCCAGGTCTCCTGATCGCCACAGACACACTTATACAATCCCTGATCCGCAGGTTCTGTATCACTGATTACTAACTCTACTGTAGAACCCTCTTGTCTCATCTCATATTTGTCACTTGTTCTGAGAGTGCTGTCATCTTTCTTCCATACCACAGAAGCAGACAACTTGGTAATTCCACACCGAAAAATGGCAGTTCCTCCTTCTGTAACCTCAACATTTTTCAGGTTGACGTTGAAAGAAGCAGGTAATTCTAAAATAATTTTAACATGGAAAATAATAATGCACAAAAACTCAAATTGTTCTGATCTTTTGAATATATACCAAACACTTCATTCAGACTTGCAAGATGAGGCCAGATCTCATGAGCTATTCTAATCTACCAGATCAATAAATAAATTATAGCCCATGGTTTCTTTATATCAGTTGGCAGCTGGAGATAATATGTGAGTCTAATGTAACTCGCTCCATTTTACATGATGAAATCTCCATATGAACATATTGTTGAGAAATCTGTGATATAGTTCACTTTGCAAAACTTGGTCAAAAATTTAAGATTTGATAAAATGTGGAATTAAATGACGCAAAAAGATTACTTCTCGAAGACTGCACAGAAAATCAAAAAGGTACCAAATAGTAACTTTTTAAGGAGTTTGCACTCTTTCACATGTTTTAGAACCTACATACAACACTTAACATTTTCACAGTGATCACATAAAACTACAGGTTTTTCTTTTTAGCAGAAAAAACCAAAGGACCATTTTCTCCAACCACTGTGAAATGTCAAACTCCACGTTGTATAGACATGTAACCAATATGAATTTTAGTTGTGATTTCTACACTTTTTAGTAGAGTTTCATAAATCCCTTTTTTTTTTCTTTTTTTTGGTAGACATGAATGAAGTACATATAGAGGTAAAGGGATGGAGGGGGGTAACTCTCAAGGTAAGTGATGCATTGTATTGGTATAATCATTTACCTATCACTATTAAGGTAGCCGTAGTTGCCTCTTCTCCACACACACACGTATAGTTCCCAGAATCCCTCAGATCTAGATCACTGATGATCAGTTCAGCTTCAAGACCTTCCTGATGCAATTTGTATTTACTGCTATTTTTAAGGGTCTCGTGACCTTTCTTCCATTCCACTTGAGAATTTGATTTAGTCAGTTTACAATGTAAAATGGCCTGCTGACCTTCAGTAACTTCCATATTTTTAAGTTCTTCCTTAAAACGTACAGGTAATTCTAAAGAAAGTAATAGAATGGTACAAATGAAACACAGAGGTTTAACACATCTCGTAGACAAGACCAAAGTATATTTATATTGTCATAAATAAATAATTACACTATATGTTTATGAATAGATTGATGGGAAGTTCTGGTGTAAATAGTTCTCGACATCCCATTTGTTGTATGTTTAACGGAATAAAAAAATGACAGCAAGAGATGGCAGGAAAAAATTTAAAGAAGAACAAAAAAGTAGGAATGAATTTAAAAAAAATAAAGCATCCCGTTTAAAAAAGTAAATCTGTAAAACGAGTGATTGGCTGAGAAAGTTAAGAAATGAAGAGAATGACTCAGGTAGTAAGTAAATGCAGTGAATGACGGATAGACTACTGTGAATGCAGAGAGTGAATAATTGGGGAGGAAGTAAATACAGGACGTAACTGGCCTGGGGAGAAATTTGGAAGAAAGCATATACAGAATTAGAACAGGAGAGAAATAAAATAGCAGAAGTGATTGACTTGTGAGAAATTAAATACAAGAAGTGAATGGCTAGGAATCAAGTAAATGTAGGAAATGACTGACTGATTAGAGGAGAGAGTAAATGAAATGAGATGAAACATATAATATTAAATTAATAGTTGGGGAGAAAATTACAGAAACGGAATGGCTAAAGAAAAAAATAAATACAATTGAGTGACTGGAGAGAAAAAAAATACAGGATGTGAAGGAATAAGAAGAAATGAAGGAAAATGGGGAGAAATTAATGAAATAAGTAAATAAATGTGAAGTGAATACATAAAGAAAATAAATGTGGGAGATAGTACACAAAGTGAATGAATGGGGAAAAGATAAATACAGAAAGTGAATGAATACAGAGGAAGAAAATGCATGAAGTGAATGACTGGCAAGAAAGAACACAGAAGACATGAATGACAGGAGAGGAAGAAAATACAAGAAGTGAAAAAATGGGCATAACTATAGTTATGTGAATAAATGAAGAGGAAGCAAATATAGGATGTGAATGAATGAAGAAGAAATAAATACAGGGAGTGAATGAATGAGCATAAAATAAATATAGGAAGTTCACAAATGAAAAAGAAATAACTACAGGAAGTGAATGAATAAGCATAAAATAAATATAAGAAGGGAATGAATGAATAAATGGGAAATAAATACGAGGTGTGACTGAACGAGCATAAAATAAATATAGGAAGTTCATGAATGAAGAGGAAATAAATACAGGGTGTGACTAAATAAGCATAAAATAAATATAGGAAATGAATGAATGAATGAATGAATTCAATTTAATGAATATAATTGAATGGGAAATAAATACAGGAAGTGACTAAGAAAATATATTCTAAGTAATACAAGAGAAAGCTCCAAGTAGGGAATATTTGAATTACCCTGTACTTTTAAGGTTGCTTTGGTTTGCTGATCTCCACAAACACATATATAGGTTCCAGTATCCTTCAATTCAAGATTTTTAATATTCATTTCAGCAGCAGCCCCTTCCTGTTTTATAATGTACTTGTCACTTGCTTTAAGCACCCGATTGTCTTTTTTCCAGGTAACTGACAAATCGCACTTATTCATCTCGCAACGCAATGTGGCTGTTTGGCCTTCCGTCACCACATCATCTCTTAGTTCTTCCAGAAAAACTACTGGAAGTTCTAGAAAGGTATGCATACAAAAGTCTCAATAAACTCATAACATTTAAGATTTATCATTATAGTCCAGTCCAGGGTTGTCATGCAGATGTTGTTATAACTTGCTACATTATGCAACATTTACAAGTGGAATTGTGGATCTAATGGAATGTGAAAGGTCTGCTCAAATAAAAATATTGAATGTAGAGCTACCAAAAACACAAGAGATGCATTTAATAAGCTTTAAAGTTAGTGACGAATACACCTAGGAGTGACACTTATTTAAGTATTGATAGGCAATTAAGGTACAAATTAGCTAGAGATTTTAGTTACAAATGAAGTCAGATAAGTTGAATATTCCAAAATCAAAGACAATTTATTCCTTATGTGTTTTTTAAAAGGGTGAGTGCCTGTGTTAGTAATGTGTGAAGACAAAAGACAATACAACAAAGAGAATTCGGGCGTCATTTTACCATTTACTGTGAGAGTAGCTGAGGTTTTTTGGTCTCCACAAATACATGTGTATTCCCCAGCATCGTTCATATTTAAATGGACAATCACCATCTCAGCAACAAGACCTTTTTGGATGATTTTGTATTTTTCACTTGGTTTGAGAGACTTGTTTTCTTTTCTCCATTCTAGAGATGTGGTAGGCTTGGTCAGTTCACAGCAAAAAGTGACCCATTCTCCTTCTAGAGCTTCCTTGTTCTTTAGCTCTTCTTTAAATCGTGGTGGTAAGGCTGATACGGAACGAAGATGGTATTAGGTACATATGATCTATGTCATACAGAAAACAACAAAGGATGTATGGAGCCCATCCATTGGTAGAAGTAAAGAGTTGATATGTGAAACAGAAACTAATTTTCCGACCACATATTTTATAGTGATCACATGGCCCATCGTGGCAACATTGTAGCAAACAAATATTCACCCGGTACAAATTTGTTCATACTCAAAAGTTAACTAGCTACTTGTGAAGCCTGTTGGGTTATAGATTGGTAGCTCTCAGTGATTGTATTAAATCTAAAAGTCTAACCTATATACCTTGTAAGAGTGACACTGACATTGTAATGCTATTCATTTAAACAATTGTCTATTTCATATCTGTTTCAAGGTATATGTTGTATATGTAATTGTATGGGATTGTACATACATATTGCAAGATAAATAGATAAATAAGCTTTGATTAGGTCACAATCACAGTAACATTATAATATTTTTTTCAAGCTTGCATTAATCACTACATACTATGTGCAAGGTTAAAGCAGTGAGCATATAGTGACCACCTGGACTGAAGTTGGACAATGCCAGTCTAGATCAAAGATGACTACTTATTGTACAAAGATAAAAATGTAATCATGAAGGAAGAATGCTGGAGTAATTTGTCTATGCAAAAAAAAAAAGGTTAGGTGACAATGTGACTGCCAAGTACCACGTGAAAACATTTCTCCAAAACATGCAAAACAAAACATGTGACTGCAAGACGGTGAAGAAGTGCAAGATGAAGAACATGGATGATGGTGTTAGATGAAGACAAAGAGGGTGGTGAAGAGCAGACGGCATTGGTTACATTTGATAAAGACACTGCAGACCACATCACAAGGTATTTCTGGAGAATATGTTACCATTGACAGACAAGGAGGCCGTAGTTTGGTGATCACCACAGACGCATGTGTACTCTCCGGAATCTAGCAGAACCAAATCACTGACAACCAGTTCTGCAATGCAAGCTTCTTGGATAAATTGGTATTTAGAACTCGGTGTGAGAATAGTTTTTCCCTTTTTCCACACTAGACAAGCATTAGCACTGGACAGCTCACACCGCAAACTTACTGCACTCCCTTCTATGGCTGCTTTGCTCCTTAAGTCATGTGTAAATCTCGGTAGAAGAGCTAGCATAGAATTAACAGCATGTTGATTACATTTTGTTAGTATTTTTACTAACTTAAAATATTCATCCAATCTAAAGGTTGCTACTATACACAATCACCTTTGTACATTACTACTTCTAATCTTGGTTTAACAGATAGATTGCAACAGACTGATGAAGGTCGTAAAGGGTCAAAGGTTTGGGTGAATTCCCATTTAACAGAAAGTTTTTATCACCTTAATTTTTACTCTATAATATCTCTAAAAGGCTGGAGATAGAAAAGAGCAGATACAAGTGGATTAAGCAGAGGTATTAGGTTATTCAAGAATTCGTAACCCTTTATTATGATTTCTCTTTCAAATTATGGAAATACATCTAGTGGATTATTTCAATATTTTATAGAAGAGGATTCTAAACAAAAGATAGACCGATCATGTTAATTTCCTTTGGAATTCTTGAAATTGGTGAAAATAACTAACCAAAAAAAAAACCCTGTCTGATTGGCAGGACTGCTAAATAATTTTCTGGGATCCGTACTTCACTAAGAGACAATCATTGTTAGAAGCTATGGAATACAACTGAAGCAAGACATATCTCACACAACACGGAACATAAAAGCAAATGAAAAATGATGGTAGGCAGATGAAACAGAAGATGATCAAGATCACAAAGAGTTATGCAAGAGATCGTTAAACTGATAAAGGTTGAAAACACAAAACTGTAAATCAAAGTGAATTATTATCGATATGTTACCATTGACGGTGAGAGATGCTGTTGTTTGATGATCTCCACATAAGCAAGTATACTCCCCAGTATCCTGAAGATCCACATTGCTGATATGTAGCTCTGCAACAAGTCCTTCCTGGGTAAGTTTGTATTTATCACTGGGCCGGAGAATCCTGTTTCCTTTCCTCCATTCTAGAGAAGTGGTAGCTCTTGTCAATTCGCAGCTTAGAGTCACGGATTCTCCTTCTGCAGTGTCCTTGCTCTTTAGCTCTTTTGCAAACCGTGGAGGGAGAGCTAGTGGGTCGAACATGGAACATTTATAATGCTTCATAAGTGTAAATATATTGTAATACAAAAGTTAGTGGATTCATCAATAAGAGAACAACTTTAGATGTTAAATTATGGAACCCTAGATGAAAGATGTGAACAGTGAAGATAATGGACCCTTAACATGGATGACGTGAAAAATGAAGATAATGACAAACAAACGTGATGTTAATTCGATTGAAAATTATGTTATATATTGTGCACACAGACACCAAAAAAAATAAAAATAATGAAGGTGTTAAAGTGACTTGTTATGGTGCACAGATGGTTGGACATCAAGACAGATCAACTTTTTTACCATTGATGGTCAGTGATGCTTTTGACTGTTTGTCTCCACACACACAGGTGTAGATTCCAGTATCATGCAGATCCAATTTGTTGATAACCAGCTGGGCAATAAGACCTTCTTGTTGCATTTTGTATTTTTCGCTAGGTTTAAGAACCTCGTGCTCTTTTTTCCATTCTAAGGAAGTCGTGGGTTTTGTCAACTCACACTGCAAAATGACTGATTCTCCTTCAACAGCTTCTTTGCTCTTCAGATCTTCTTTAAATTCGGGTGGAAGGGCTGACAGCAGATGGAATATACAGAGCAGTGGTTATGGTTGATTTATAAAATTCAAATAATTTACATTGTGGTAATTAGATTTCCTGGCAGAAACAATACAATCATAATATAAACAGAAACCTAGTTTCATGTTTAACTTCTTCACTACCAATCACTTTTTGACTGAAAAAAATATACTGGCATAACATTTATTTGAAACTAAGGCTGCATGGCATATATATAAATATTTCATACCACCGTAAATTTGGGTATAGATTGTTTTGCAAACTTTGCAAACGTGGAAATTTACAATTATGTAATTTTTCACTTTCTCGTTCATCCTTTAAAAAGGAAAAGCTCTCACTACAAGTACCGAAAGTCATTCGCAATATGATACAAGTACTCAAATAACCAATCTTTCCTACTGTACCTATAGGTGTTTACCAGAATTGTAAAACAAGTTGCAACTTACGCATCATAATGGTTTTCTATTGGCAATTAACCAAAGAAGTGCCTAATGTCTTGTTACTCTCTGTTAAACTTACAACCTGCACAAAATGTATGAAGAATGTAATGACTCCCCACCCTCTCCCAATTTTCTTCTGTACCTCCACCCCCACCCAAACTCAAAACCTTTGATACAAATAAAGAATAAAAAAATTAAAAAAGGAAAAGCTCTAGACAGTATATGGTGTCCTTTATTTTGCAATATTCACACAACATCTGACATGTTAAAAACAAAATTGAAGTCCAAGAATTGAAAAACTAAAATAAAAAAGATCTAGAAAACGTTTAGGACCTGTGTGCCAAAAGAACAGAGCAGGACTGCCCAAGGTCAAAGGAGAACATCTAGGGGAAATCTCTCCAATAGGGCTATACTGCCGGATGATATAGGGATCTCTCGGTATGCACAGAATATTAACCCTCAGCATTAAAAATTGCAGTATACTATAAATGTAATGGTGCTTAAAATAACATAGACAAAGTAGCAAATTATATAGAATGTTACAATGTCACAGTTAAAGGGACATCCACACTCAGGTTTAACTCGCCTTTGTGATTACCACCTATATCTCTTTTATTAATTCAATTATATTATATTTTCATATTTTGTATCATTCAAATATACAGAAAACAAACATTTACATAATATCAAATTTGTATGTAATACAATTTTTTTTATAAAAATTGATCATTCTGAATCCTTACACACACAACATATATATCAAACATCCTAGATGTAGAAACAAACAGTGTTAAATGCCTTGGGGAAGGGTAGAGGAAGGTGAGAGAAAGGAGGGAGAGTTTTGGTGGGGAAGTAGTGTCACATCTTATAACATATTTCCAAGAGGTGATTAGATCGGAATGACGCCCAGGGGTTCCATAATTTTTCATAGATCTTCAAATTATTTCTTTTCTTAAAAGCATATCTTTCCATAATTAATTGATAATTGATCTGCGTGTTTATTTCCCCCCATCCTGGTGCTGAGTCTAATCTCCAATATCGTGCCAAGCACACTCTAGCGGCCATCATGATGTGGATCATTAGGTATTTTTCAGATTTGAAATTGGTTGGTAAATTAAAGTGAAAAAGAAAGAGTTGGGCATCCAATACTACCTGTATTTTCAAGGCTTCTTTTAGAATTTCTTCTTTCTGGTTTCCACACTAAGCACTCTGTGGAGTCGGCATTGACCAAAGTATTCAATGATCTACTCACTGCAAAATCTCATGGTCACTACTCCATCCTAATTCTCCTTGACCTTTGTGCGGCTTTTGACACTGATGATCATCAACAGCTTCTTCTCATCCTCCGCAATATTGGTCTACAAGATATTGCTCTCTCCTGGTGCTCCTCCTTCCTCTCCCGGCTTGTTTCTTTCTCTGGCTCTTCTTCTTCTTCTCCCCAATTCCTCTCTGTCGGTATCCCCCATGGTTCAGTCCTTGGTCCCCTACTGTTCTCCATCTATACTGCCTCCCTTGGAAAACTCAACCCCTCTGTTCCTGTGTGTCCAACTTGTCTGGTTACAACTACATGTTTGTTCGTCCACCGACTGTAAAGCACTGCGGAATTTGTTGGCGCTATATAAATAATAACATAATAATAATGATAATTCTAGTTATTATTTGTTTTATTTCTCTTAGTAGCATACAGCTCCACCATATATTTTTTTCCAATTTCTAAATTACATCTCCAACAGTATTTATTATTGGTGGGATTATATTTGTACAAAACTTGTGGAACTCTGTACCATATATGGAAATTTTTTGTTTGGGTCTCATATACATTGTGTGATGCTTTTGTGTAATACCTCTTTAATTGGAACTCAACTGCAGAATTTTCTGAGGGCAGGAACAGTAAGTTTCACCTCCTATTATATTGGAGTGAAATCAGTGGACTGTATCTTTAAATAATAATCAGGAAAATGCCAAGTTAGTTCCAACTTGAATTTTAATAATGAAGTTTTAGCCTTAGCAGCAATCCTTATTTGTCAACAGAGAGTTTAAAGAAATTAAATACTATAATTAATTGATATGACTTGCTTTCCTTGACAAAAGATTTACTTAACTTAGAAGCACTCTGGCACTGGAAGGGTTAATTCACCCAATGGAGGAAGAGGAAGGAGTCTCTTTTAACAAACTGCAGTTTAGTAGTGAGAGAAAGGAAGTCCGTTTGTCCAAGCCGAGGTCTGAGAAGTGGAGCCGGTAGCATCAAGTAGAGCAGCTGATCTCACTGCCGCACCTGAGTGAATAATCCAGCACTTTGAATCTGGCGCGGTCTTCCTAAGTATCGTGGAAAGACCGCGTCAGAAAAAAGGGGCGGAGCTAAGCGCCGTGAACCCGGAATTGGGTTCCGGCGGCAGCATGAATGTTAGGTATACCTGACACATTGATACAATGTATCACTTTTTTGGACAATCTTATTTAACTATACCAAACTTCTAGTGGGTATTCCTCGCCCATATCCTTTTCCCATTTCATCATCCCCTGCAATTTTTTTTATCTTCTAAATTATATAAAATGTTATTTATTTTAGAGATTAGTTTTTTATTATCGTCCATAAGTAATAAATTATTTAGATTTTGATCTCTACTAATATGTTTTGATCTCAAAAAGTTTGCTAATCTTAAATATGTAAAGAACTCCCCTGCTTGTAAATTAAATTTATTCTGTAGCTTACTAAAGTGGGACATTTTCCCAAGTTCCAATATATCTTCCATATATAAAATTCCCAATTCTTTCCATTTATCCAAATTAATATTTTCAATATAGATTTTAATGACTTCTATTGGAGTCAGATACGTAAAGGAATTTTTATTTTTGAAAATGTTTTGTTTTAATATACTTATATTTATAGACTTATAAATGCCCGTAACAATTTTGTTACTGACATTTATTTTTTTACATTTTTCTGGCTCTATCCAATATAACAATGATAATTCAAAATTTCTACAGCTGGATGATCCGGAAAAGTACCAGAATGAGGGGGAACTTTTATTTATATTCCACGCTAAAAATTGTGCAAACATATTGGCATCCGCCATCTCAATTAAGTTTGGGAAAGATAGACCTTCCTCCTCTTGTTTCTTCCATAGTTTTTTTTAACTGATATTTTTGATTTCTTATAACCACAAACAAACTTTAAAAAGAGCTTATGAAATTTAAATATTTATTTTTTAGGAACTTTAAATGGGATAGATCTCAATAAATATCCTATCTTTGGCATAAGATATGGTCGAATTATATTTATTCTCCCCACCCAAGAAACATATAAATTGTTCCATTTGTGTATGGTTGGTTTTAATTCTGACAATAATTGTTTATAATTACTATTAACTATCTGATTTAGATCGAAAGATATGTTGATACAAAGACACCTTATCTCTTTCATGTTCCAAATAAATTCATATTTTAATTTCAAATCTGTCTATGTTTGAAATTAGCTGTTATAATTTGAGTTTTATTCACATTAAGTTTATAATTCGAACAGATACCAAATTCCTTTACTATTTCTAGTGCTGCTGGTATGGAACAGTCAGGATTACTAAGTGTTAAGATTACATCATCTGCATACAACAACATTTTTCTTTCTATATCTGAACTTGAGATACCATCTATACTGTGTGATTTCCAAATATATTCTGCTAACAATTCTATGGAAAGAGTGTATAACAATGGAGACAGCGGGCATCCTTGACGTGTGCCATTTTTTATTTCAAACCAATCTGAATTTGCACCATAGCCCATAACTTTTCAGAGGGGTTTGAATATAAGCTTAAAATATGTTTACCAAATGGGCCTGTTATTCCAAAATACTCCAGAACAGCTTCTAAATATCGCCAACTAACCCTGTCAAGGGCCTTTTCGGCATCTAACGTAATTAAAGTTGCTGGTATGGCTTCATGGTTAATTATAGAGATTGTGTTCAACAAATTTTGTATGTTATCTCCTCCTGATCATTTATTGATGAAACCTACTTGGTTATGATGTACCAAAACAGAAATTACTGATTAATATCTTTCGGCTAGTATTTTTGAATATATCTTTATATCTGTATTTATGAAAGAAATTGGACGATAACTTGAAACAAAATGTGGATCTTTTTCCTGGTTTTAGTATGGGAGATATTGTTGCCTTAAGCATTTCTGCTGGAAAACCTTTTATGTCTTGAATACCGTTAAACATATTCAGTAAAATAGGGGAAATAAGCGGTTCTAAAGTCCTAAAAAATATTGACCTATATCTCAATCCACACATTATGGAATTGCTATCTAGTCTTAGTTAGAGAGTAGAGAGAGCTTATCTAAAGAGGTAAAGATGTGGGGGTATTGGAACACAGAATAATAGAATCTATCAGGATCCCAGTTAGGAATAGATGATCCTAGAATACATTATGAGGCAAAAGGTGCTCTGCTACACTAGCCATCCTATTTAAAAATGTAAAATGTACAGACAATGAAGCACACTGAATATACTGTCCTAATATATTAAGGTAGATAGACAGAGAATGACAGAAAAGTGTAATAACTCGGCTTAAAAACAGCAAGTTTCTGGTCGCCTTAAACACCGCCCTCTATCCCTTAAAATCAACGTAATATAAAGTAGGTTACAACATTGGAAAACTTAAAATGAATGGTGCAGAATGTGCACAAGTGCACGTGAATATGAGTTGAAAGGCCTGAAGCGCATTTCACTGCTGCAAATGCACCTTTGTCAGAGGACAACCCAAGACTGGGAGCTCTGATCATCTGCAACACCAGATAATCGTGGATAAGCTTACCCGATCAACAAGCAAAGACGGTTGGATGAGAAATTTTTTTTTGTTATTCTCATATACAGTACATATGACAGAATTAGATAAAAATGGTCAAATACCTTGCTTATAGGTATGTGTAAGAACTATGAAGGCTTTGCAAGCAGTACAGCTTACTGAGAATGTCAACAGTACGTAAAAAGAATGTCTGCATTTTAAATATAAAACGTATTAAATACATAGCTTTACTGTGATACCTTTAAAAAAACACTGCCTTCAGAAGTAATTAGTAATAATTAGTTGAATTGTTCTATTAAATTATTACATGGTCTATGATTAAATGCATCTGTTTCTAGAAAACCACACAGTTTGTTTATTAACGTTAATATATGAACATAACAAAACCACACAATAATAATTAAAAGTCATATAAGGAAGAAAAATATCTAAATTATGAACTTCCATAAAGAAATTAAGAAAATATGGAGCAACTTTGACCTGATAAAGAGGATTATAGTCAACAAGGTAGTTTAGAGAAGAAAGGTAACTCAGAAGAGGGTGGATACATGAGAAGGGAAAATCAATCAGTGGGCCAGCTATAACCAGGATACTTTAGAAAAAAAAACTGTGTCTAGAAAACAGCCATTCCTGTAAAAAGAAAACATATCAAATCCAGCATCATGATGTGATAATACATTTAAAAGGGAAGGACTAAAAAATGGTAGATTGATGGCAAAATAGAATGAGCAAAATACAAGGCAAACACTAGAGAGGTAAACATCTCATGGTCTGCAAAGGACCTGGGACTAGGGCAGAGTTTTATCTTCTAAAAGAACCCAAGATCTACACAGTAACCAACGTTACATCGGAGTAATGTAAATATAAGAATGTAATGTCTTAAAACAACCTAGTCACAGCCATGGCTTCTTTCAACTGTGATTCTGTGCTAACACTTAAAATTTGATGTTCACCAGCATTCCTCAATCCTAATACAGCATGAGCAAATTTGCAAAAATCAATCAATCAAGAAATAAATTAATAAAAGGCAAAAATAGCAATATCCAGATGGCAAAGCCGCTAAAGACCTAATGAGCGAGTCTCCCGGCAGGGATTGGTGTTTGCCTCTTATAATTTGTTTTGTCCGTATCAAGTAATTAATTTTTGGGAACTCACATCGGGTTTGATAGTATATGACCAATACAGACAAGAGAGGCTAACCGTAGAGGGAAAACATTGAAAAATGTAATAAGAAAAAATCTATTTACTCTCTGATGCTTACATAGCTGATAACTAATTAAATGAGCTATCTCTTCATACTGTTTCAACTAGGTTTGGTTGGTTAAAGGTTGTATCACTGGCCTAATTTTCATTTGTATAAACAAAATGTTTTTATACCATAAAAAGAGAATATAATAATAAAAATATATGGCATAATAAACTAAAACCAAATTAATAAATAGGAGTAAAATGCCATATGAGTCCCTTTGCCCATGTTTAGGAGGTTCATTGTGTAAATGGTCCCAGATTTGGTGTCTTGTCTACACTCAGTGACAGCTTCGGGGTTTGGCCATCTCACACAGAAAGTAAACCTCCGAGTTCTTCTCTGAGTTGTGGAAAATTGAAGAGTGTAGAACGAAACAAAGAATGCCCCATATGTATTTGTGGACATGCAGGCCCAAATGCTTACTCATACTCGCTAAACCTTATCCCCGCACATGTTGTGCACATGTTATGGTATTTATTATGCTGATGGGGATCTGCGAGCCCCAATGTTGTTGCTCATTTCTGTTAAAACAAATAAAAATCACATTTACAAAAAAAAAAAAGAATGCCCCATATAGAATAGGGTGAATGGAATGAACACAAAGAATATAGTCATCTTTCAGCTGATTACATAGAAAACATCCGAAAATATATTTTTTGAGGGTCATCATTGGGAATTAATGGCAGGTAAAATAAAATGATACAATCAGAAAAGTAAGATACATTGTCCGTGTAAAATGATAAATGCACACTGGAAAAAGTAATAAGTATAAATACAATTTAACCCACAGAGTTATTTCACATTCTAAGATATTGCTTTGTGTTTGATAGTGAATTGGGCTTCATTATATTCATTGTGAACGAAAAGCTTGTGATATTAACAGTGCTCGCTTGTCATACATAATATTTATCACTTAGTATCATAAAATATTGCTTTGGCACAATATATTCAAAATCTAGAAATACTTACCTGGTGGAGGTACATGGCCACATGGTTGTATTGTTTATCATGCATTGATTTGTATTACACAAATTTTTTTATTTTTTTTAAACCAATAGTATCTATGAACAGGAATAGGTATTTGCCAATCACAGGTAACAGCCAGTTACTCCACCACAATCCAAATCCACTTATTTACTAACCAATGAATGTGTTGAATTAATTTTGTAAAATTAATGTTGAGCCAGCTGTGATGGCAAGGTAACAGCAATGATGAATATTTCCAAAGGGATTATTTGGTCCTGTATTTTGCAATTAATTCACCGTCTGTTTTGAGAACATACCTCCATTACTCGTGACAATCTGCCGACCGCAGATACTGTCTATTCAGTTCTTGTTTGACGTTAAAGCACTCACAATATTTTCTGTATTTCTCAATTTCAGAAATACATTTAATGTTTTGTATAGTGTATATTATTATACAGAGAAACCATTGTATTGGAGTATTTTATAACCCATACTATAAAATAAGTACTATGAACAATTGCAAATAATTTTGGTTCCAAAATGAAATAATTAAATCAAAAGTCATGCTATGATGAGAAAAAGAGGGAATTGGTGGCACACCTGAAACATGTATTTGTCAACAGTGCACACACAGAAATACAGTTATATTTTATAAGGCTACTTAAAGTCAACTATCTCAGCAAACAAATATGGTGATTCAGTTCCACCTAATACGGCCATATTGTGTTAAGCCCACCACTACTTCACAATGCCCTAATATCGGTGGTTCTTACACTAATTCCAACATGACAGACAAATTAAATAGTGGTAAATAAGCTGATGTGTATTTAAATAATCTTAACAAAATAGAACATTGTGAATATATATAAAGCAAAATAAATGTGATAAAACACACTTTTATGTACATATTCACAATGCAAATTATATATCTACTCTATATCAAATGTAAGTTCAAAATAGCAAAAATTTAAAATTTCTCCAAGCCAGATTTGCTTCCAGTTTGGCTACTTTAATCTTAAATTGAAAAGTCACTTTGAATTTTTAGTGAATAACCCTGGCATTTTGTTTCTTAAAAAAATACACTTAACTTTGATATTTCCTATCTCAGTGTACAAAAACAATGGCAATTTCATCATACATTGCTTATCTCTACTCCTGCCAAATAACATACCTGGAAGGGTTAGTGGGTAAGTGGACAAGTCCATTTCCTTTCCATGTAACTTGGCCATAAAATATTCCATAGAGCACTGAGTCAAGAGAGCTCTGGTCAAGGTGGGCATAATGTGAGAGAAAGGCCTATCTGTGCATTCAGGACAATAGACCTCTTAGACTTATAAAAGTGTCCATAACAGGAGAGTATGCCAAAGTTTTAGAAATTAAACCTTCACTATAGAAACCAATGGATTCCACAAGAACATTTTCTTGGTTTCCACAGTAATAGCTCACAGTTTGAAATGTCCCCAATGTTTTCTGTTAGCTACATAAAAATACCAGACTATACAATCTTGATAGCCATGTCTAAACAAGATCAAGATTGAACCCAAAATACTGTATTTGGTCATGTTCTACTGGGTTTGTGTTGTCTACAATGTTCTGTGTGGAATTTTGCAAATTTAGCAGAATCAGAACTAAGTTGCAGAAGGTTCTTTGTTTTGCATCAAAAGTGCCTCATATTCTATATATATTAATAGCTTTTCTTTTAGTAGCACTTTTATAAATCTCTCCCAATGTCCATAGAAACCCAACTTCTAACTGGAAGAGAGGAAATCTGAGTATTAACCCATATCAAACACTGTAAGACTGAACATAGAGCTTCAGAAATCTGACTTTTGACTCTATATCAATTGTTTAAAACCCAAGCACAAGTAGAAGCAGTAATTAATAAATATCCCCCAAAATAATGGAATGTGTCATTACCAGTTACTTTCACCATGGCTGTGGTCTGCTGGTCTCCGCAGGAGCAGATATAATTTCCGGCATCGTCGAGTGTAAGATCTCGTATTGTTAATTCCGAAATTGCCTGTTCTTGGCGCAGCTTGTATTTTTTCCCCTGTTTGATTGCTTTGCTCTCTTTTTTCCACTCCACAGTTGCATGTGGTTTGCTAAGCTCACAGCGCAGGGTGACAGAGTCTCCTTCGGCCACTTCTTGGTGTTCAAGTCCTTTTGTGAAGTGAGCTGGCAGTTCTGAACAGAACACAAATAATAACAGTCTTTACTTAGAACGGTATCATAATATATATTGATATTTGGGGGATACTTTGCTATGATGAAACAGAAATGTGGGTATATACAGGGTTATTTACTAAAGTGTGAATTCACAGTGAATTTCTAAGTTATGGTCATAGTAGCTGAACAGAAAGCACAGCTGACTTTACAAATTTTTACAATTTGGTTATTTTTTACCTTAAATTTGACATTTGCTTTGAAATCACCACTTTAACCATGATACAGTTTCTACTAGGCCAAGCTTCATATAACAGTTCCAACTTATCATAAAGGAATAAGTAATAAATATAAAGTGAATATATTGTATTAACGTATGGTCAGTGCTGTAAATGGTAAAGAGTTTTAGATCAAAACTAATTATGACTACATATCATTGTGATTTATTTATTTTTTACCAATTTGCTGGTCCACTCAATTTGATGAAACATTATCTCACTGTATTGCTTTAATCAATAGGCAACTGGGGTCAAAACAGTTAACCTCATGTTTACTAATTTAGTAAAATGGCAGGTGTGGGCAATTAACAAGGTATTTGCACGTTTTATGCTAAAATAACTAATTTAAAAATTCTTCAGCACAATTATATTCAAATGTGGCTACTTTGGCCTAAAATATACAATTATGTTGCCAATTTTCCATAAATCCCAGCGAACAATTAATTGTGTGTATCAATTACCTTCAATCAAATTGATTTTTTTTTTTTTAAATATTTGTGAATAATTTATGTAATGCAGACTGTAGCATTATACAATTAGAATACATGATTCATGTTGTTGGACCTATTTATAATGGGTTACATGTATCAATACAGTATCGTGTCTTACCATGAACCTTAACTCGAGCAGTGGTTTGTTGGTCTCCAGTATCACAGGTGTAGCTCCCAGAGTCCTCGGTTCCTACATTCTGGATGACCAATTCCACAACGGTCCCCTTCTGTTTAATTTCATATTTCTCATTTGCTTGAATGACTGTGATTCCTTTTTGCCAAACTACAGGGGCATCAGGTTTTGTGATCTCACATGACAGCGTCACTAAGGATCCTTCTTCAACTTCGGAATCCTTCAGGTCTTGTTTAAAGCGAACTGGGAGGGCTAAAATGGTACAAGTAAGACAACAGAAAGGGAATTTACAACACTGTAAACTTGGTAATTGTTTTTGTCCCAAAATAAATATGGAGTTTTTATTATATGTCAGCCTTCCTACCTGTCACTGTAACATGTGCTGTGCTTCTTTGGTCACCAGTGTCACATGTGTAATCTCCAGAGTCCTCAGGCTTTGCATTGAGAATGACGAGTTCCACCAGGGTGCCTTGCTGCTTCATCTCATATTTTTCACTATGTTCCAAGGTCTTATCACCTTTCACCCATTTGACAGGGGCCCCTGCCTTGCTTAGCTCACAGTGTAGCTTCACAGTGCCTCCTTCTTTAGTCTTCTCGTTCTTGAGGCCACGTTTAAACAGGACCTGTACAACTAGAAAGCAGATACTACAAATTAAGAGGAGGTTCTAGAACCTAATATAGAACCTAATTGTGGAAGAGTTTAAGGGATGCATTACAACGTGATTTGAAGTAAATTGTATTATATACTTATCCTGTACATAAACTAAGCAGGACATATCAGGCAGACGTTTACAACTCCTCCATTGCATTTTTGAGAGAATGCATTAAAAGAAAAGATGTCAAAATAAAACTTTTAAAAAATATTAAATTTTGCTGTAAATCCCCAGAATTTGCATTTTGTTTTGTGAATTCCCATAACTCTCAAACAATCACCTTTTTAATGTATTGAACTCCTCCTTAAAATATTTTTAATTATTATTATATTTTTAATGTATTAAATTCAGCATAACCATTAACTCAAAACCTTTTAATTTTTATTGCAATTCAGTGACACAACAGAGCACATCTGTTCATCATTTGACCTTGTTTTTTTATGCCAATTTAGATTCTTTTTTTCCCCAAACAAATATAATTAAAAATTAGAAAGAACAATCTACATATGCTAACAGTTCAATAATATAAATCATACAGCATCTAGTACACAGATTATATGATGACTCACTGATCCAACTTTGTATGACTTCCATGCTCTGGTACTGAGATGACCAACGTTTCAGCTCTAGCTATTGTTGGCCTAAACATCACAAAATACTCTGCCAACCAGCATCTGGCATATAATTCAGAAACTCCATCACAGCAACATCTAGAGGTGAAAATGTGGAACCCTCACTCTACTGATAGCTACTTGCAACTGACCTTTCACTGTTAAGTCTGCAGAAGATTTCAGTTCTCCCGTCTCACAGGTGTAAGCACCCGCATCATCCTTCACCAAATGATGCACTAACAACTCCACGCGTTGATCCTTCACTCTCATCTCATACTTGTCACCAGCTTTAAGAAGCTTCCCATCTTTCTTCCATTCCACTTGAGCTTTGGGATTGGACAGTTCACAGGACAAGTTGGCCGTTTCACCCTCCACCGCTTCGATGCTCTGCAGTTCACGCTTGAAATAAGCTTGGACAGCTAAAACACAAAAACATAAAACATGGTATCGTTATAAAATCTTCCACAACAAGTCATAGATATAGTTATAGATTTGAGATAATATGATTAGGATTCATTCAACTATAACATATATATATATGTATAACTTTATAACATGGGGACTGTGAAGACATTTTGAACCTCTTGGTAATTTTTTAAACAAAAGATAGCTAATAACTGAAGAATCACCTTCAGAAAATGTAATTATGATAAGGGATAAACCCATACACACATTTCCATTATTCTGGTCTACCCAAAGTTCATAATATGTCATACTGATCTGCTTGATGAATCGTAGGTATTTCATTACTTTTTAATTTATTTCCCTTAACCTGTTATCGCTCATTATCTTCATAAAATTATTTAGACTGTTCTAAATATTATCTACATTGTCCAGTATTGTTTTTCTGTCCAATAGTATGTACAGTTGTACTCAAAACTTTGCATACTCTGGCAGAAATTGTGACATTTTGGCATTGAGTTTAAAAATATGACTGATCATGCAAAAAAAAAATGTATTTTATTTAAAGGATAGTGATCACATGAAGACATTTATTATCACATAGTTGTTTGGCTCCTTTTTAAATCATAATGATAACAGAAATCACCCAAATTCCCCTTATCAAAATTTTACATACCCTTGAATGTTTGGCCTTGTTACAGGCACACAAGGTGACACACACTAGTTAAAATGGCAATTAAAGGTTAATTTCCCACACATGTGGCCTTTTAAATAGCAGTTAGTGTCTGTGTATAAATAGTCAATGAGTTTGTTAGCTCCATAATGGAACTTTATAAAGATGGAAAAGGATATAAAAAGATATCCAAAGCCTTGAAAATGCCAGTCAGTACTGTTCAATCACTTATTAAGAAATGGAAAATTCAGGGATCTCTTGATACCAAGCCAAGGTCAGGTAGTACTGGCACACTGTAATTTGGAGTGACAAGACCAAAATAGAGCTTTATGCTTAAAACCATAAGCGCTATGTTTGGAGAGGGGTCAACAAGGCCTATAGTGAAAAGAATACCATCCCCACTGTGAAGCATGGTGGTGGCTCATTGATGTTTTGGGGGTGTGTGAGCTCTAAAGGCACAAGAAATCTGGTGAAAATTAATGGCAAGATGAATGCAGCATGTTATCAGAAAATACTGGCAGACAATTAGCATTCTTCTGCCCAAAGGCTGCTCATGGGACGCTCTTGAACTTTCCAGCATGACAATGACCCTAAGCACAAGGCCAAGTTGATCCTCCAGTGGTTACAGCAGAAAAAGGTGAAGGTTCTGGAGTGGCCATCACAGTCTCTTGAGCCACTCTGGGGAGCTCTCAAACGTGCGGTTCATGCAAGATGACCAAAGACTTTGCATGACCTTTGCATGACCTGGAGGCTTTTGCCAAGAAGAATATACCACCTGCAAGAATTAGGGGTCTCATAGACAATTATTACAAAAGATTGCACGCTGTCATTGATACTAAAGGGGGCAATACATAGTATTAATAACTAAGGGTATGCAGACTTTTGAACAGGGGTCATTTCATATTTTTGTTTGTTGCCATGTTTTGTTTTACGATTGTGCCATTCTGTTATAACCTGCAGTTAAATATAAATCCCATAAGAAATAAAAGAAATGTGTTTTGCCTGCTCACTCATGTTTTCTTTAAAAATGGTCCATATATTACCAAGTCTCCAAGGGTATGCAAACATTTGAGCACAACTGTTGCTATGACATCTTTCATGCTACGAAGCTTAATTAATGCATACAAGAGAAATCTGATCTAGCTGAAACATAATATCCAATAAACTATTCCATTATATTATTCCCTGATCTAATTTTATAGTTAATCTTCCATTCCTGAAAATGAAAGTAGTTAATATAATGAAATAACATGTTATTAATATGACAGCAATTGGGATACTCCATGCAAAGTAGGGAGAGAATAGTCATTAGGATCACAGGAAATTAAGTTAAATGTAAGAACAAAAGATGATGAAATACAATGTGTAACATGTTTCTTTGTCAGTCGCTATCATTAATAATTCAACAAGAAGAAAGAAATGCATGATTAGTTATGGCAATCAGAAGACTACGTCTAGAATTCTTGCAGGAAATAGACCTCAACAAGAAAAAAAAATTAAGAACTTAGCAGAAAAAGCAACATGTATGCAGAAATTGGACATTCTGCGTCTGGTACCCATGAGACGTTCAGAAAAGCACAGAGAAAATAAAACAAGCTTGAAGCATTTCGTAAATCTCTCTGTAAATACTTCTTTGAAGTGCCACCAAGGAATCCATTATCATCTTCTACAGATGTTCTCTCCTGACTCTGTAACTAATGTTTTATTCATCTCGCTTTTTATTTTTTAAACCTGCATTGAGATTTAAAGAAATATTTAATTGAAACTAATACTGGGTGACATCATTGTCTTTTTTTTTGTATTAACATGTCCATCATATTTTTCAAAAAATTAGCTTTTCCAGAATGACGTGTACTAGTTGTTGTGTTGCAGTGATCTGATGAGTTCTCGCAAATGTGTTTTTATTCGTTTCTGTTAAGGCCAAAAAAAACTACTCACGAGGCCTTACCCTTAACAGCAACAAAAGTGCTAACTTTAGTGCTTCCAAATTCACAGCTATAACTGCCACTGTCTTTCATAAGATCAGAGATAACAAGCGAGGTTTCACATCCAGACCTAGTTATCGATACTTAGAAGAATTTTTAAGAGGAATTCCCTCCTTGCACCAGTTTACAGATTCTTGGTCATTAGACGTTCTATATCAAAGAGTCACAGTTTCCCCATTTGATACTTCACAATCTTCAGGTGACTTTTTAAAAATGTAAAACTTCGCTAAAAATGACCCAAGATTGAAACTTAGAGCAAGCACTGCTCTGTTTCAGTGACATTTATGGTTAAGATCAGTAGACAACTCCATAGTATTTTAATTAATAGTATCTTTATGTTGCAGGAAAATTAAAGGGACACTACAGGAACCAAAACAACTGTAGCTTAAATAAGCAGTTTTGGTGTATAGATAATGCCCCTGCAGTCTCACTGCTCAAGTCTCTGTAATTTAGGAGCTAAGCCATTTTGTTTATGCAGCCCTAGTCACACCTACCTGAACGTGTTTTACACAGCTTTCCTAAACACTTCCTGTAAAGTGAGATCTAATGTTTACACTTCCTTTATTGCAGTCTGTTTAGTTTAGAATTTCTTACCTCCTGCCCTGTTTCTTTTTTTTATGGAGGCTTAATGAGTCACAACCAGGGAGTTGTGGCTAGGGCTGCATAAACAGAAACAACATTGATTTAACTCATAAATGGCAGAGAATTGAGCAGTGAGACTGCAGAGGAATGATATATACCCCCAAACTGCTTTATTAAGCTAAAGCTGTTTGGTTGATGCCTTTAGAATCCCTACTAGTGTGTTTAATACCGAAGGGTCCAGTTAGCCAACTCTCTTTTAGCCTGTAATAATTACTACCTTTAAAATTGTCATATAAAAGGATTTAGTACAAGCTGACTCTTTTAATTTATAATTTTTTTTATTTGCCATGTATGCAATTAATTAATTTATATAGAATAGAATGACTACTTGGTATATTGATTGATATGTTTACCTGAATCTTTCAATAGATGTATGATTTGCATTAATGTATATAAAATCATCACCTACATACACAGAAAGATATCAGTACAATAAGTAGTGTCGGAGGTTGCAGGGGTGCCTGAGTTGTAAATACCTATCTAGGTTTACATACTATAACCTTTCACTACCATGTTTTCTGATCACCAGCTTCAAATGTGACAGTGCCACAGTCTTTTCAGGTTAGCTGATTTAGAGTGAGTATACAGTATCCATTAGGGAGAGACTGAATTTCATTATCCTCATTGGTATATAAAGGTGGCTTATCCAAAAACCACTGTGAATGTTTGTAATGTGCGGGGGAAATCAGACTTTTAAAGGTGGCACTTTCTCCTTCGTAGACATCCACATCTTTAAGATCTCCTACTAAGAAAAGTGTATGGTCTACAACAGGGGTAGGCAACCTACGGCACTAGTGCCATGCACAAGATGTCTTTGCACGGCACTCAAGGCTGCTAGAGCCAAACGCACTGGCCTATCAGGAGTCCCAGTAAAACTTCAGATTTCTGCAGCACTTGTGAATGGGAATCCACACTGTAGTAGAGCAGCCCTCTACAGTTCCTGTCCTTGACCTCTGCCTGACCAGCCTGGTCCCCACTGGAACCCAGGGAAGTCACCCACACTGCTAGATATACACAGAAATGTAGAATAACCCTCGCCTCATACAAATAATATGAACAGCCAACACACACACAACACACAATCCCCACAAACGCAACACCACTAACAATATACATACATGCACACAACCCCACATGCAGCCTCTCACGTGCAATACCCCAAACACCCCCACACACTGCCAAACACACAATGTGACATATCCATCCACACACAATTCCACAAGCAGCCCCCATACACAGCCCACATTCATATGTATCATACACGATACCATAAACTACTAATGAACATATACAATATAATAGCTCATATACGCACAAATAAAACGATACAAAGCAATTACAGTAATAATAACACAAGCAGAATACGGCAGCATAAAAACCTCAATTTAAAAAAATAGGATCGGCACACTACAGGACATCACAATCCTATATCGGCACAGTGCTGCTAAAAGGTTGCCTACCCCTGGCCTACAAGAACACAAAGCACTGAAATATCTAAACCCAGAGATTTGATACTTTTCTCCAATTGGAATGCCTTCTTTGAAATCCACCATCAACACTTGTGAAGTATTCCAAATTCTAAAAGAAAACCAGGTGCACTTTAATTTGAATTGAGTCAATAACTGGTGGTAAAGAAGAAATGAACCAATCTTCAAGGTGGAGGTGCAGCTGTGGTTCTAGGGAAGTTTAACGTGTTAGCTTTTGTTTAAGATATCATGAAAAGCCACAAGAATATTTCTCATAAGTATCATGTAATAACTAATTAATGTTTTTAATTTTACATCTAATCATATTTTTTGCATCTTTTTGGGGGGGTCAGGAAACAAATAAACCATCAAAAAAGCATAAACACCATAAAGAAAAATATTTATCAACAGAGTCTTTAAAAACTACAAAGACAAATACCTGTAAATACAAAAGGAAAGGGTTTTATGATATTTGACTATGGTGTTTTAGTAAGAACTGGCATAATTTCCATTAAATCTGCCCTAAATGAAGAATATATTAAGTTGTGGGGTCCTTTTCATTTTATCCATACCTGTCACTGTGAGGGTGGCTTTAGTCTTGGCATCCCCGATGTCACACGTGTAGTGGTCACTGTCTCCTTTCTCTAAATCATTGATGGTCAGACTGAGGACATTGCCTTTCTGGTTGATTTCATACTTCTTACTTGGCTTGAGTTCTGCTATTCCTTTTCTCCACGTCACTTTGGTCGCAGATTTTTCTATTTCACAGGTGAATACGGCCGTCTCTCCCTCTTCCTCTTTTATATCAGAAATATCCTTGACAAACCTATTTGGCTTTTCTAAAATAACAAAAAAACACAAAAAACTATCATAATAGAACAGGTGTCTTTACTGAATGGGATGCCGGAATATCTGCTGCAATGGAGCTAACATTTATTAAAGGGATACCCTAAGCAACAAAACAACCTTAGCTTAATTGAGCAGTTTTAGTGTATAGATCATGCCCCTGCCGTCTCACTGATAATTTCTCTGTCATTTAGGACTTACATCACTTTTAATTTTGTTCATGTAGCCATAGCCTCACCACCACTGGCTGTGACTGGCACAGCCTATATGAAACACAGTTTTAGTTTCAATCGGATATGGCAACACAGTGTGTTTACTTTAGAAGTTATTATCTACTGATCTGTTAATTGTATCTTTGATCATACTTAGGAGGTTCCTGCAGGCTCCAGCAGGCAATTAACAAAACAGGATATTACTAAATTAAACACACTCAGCAATAAAAGAAGTCTAAACATTAGATCTTGCTATAAAGGATGTATGGGTATGATCTGTATTCAAAAACCACTTCATAGTTACACAGTTATATAGTAATCTAGTTTTTTTTACCAAGCGGAAATCGCCTTACTGGAAGTAGGTTGAGCTGTGGCCACAGCGGGGGGGTGGGGGGGAGCATGGGGGATGGTGGTGAGTGGCCAATCACAAATACCATAGAGAAAAAAAATTTCTGTGTGCACTGTGTGAATTAATAAAGTGAGGAGACTTTTATGAAAGTGACATTTCAACTTTGCTATAGAGCCTTTATCAAGTATGATAAAGTATAATAAAGGATCTACAGCAGTGCCAAAATGTCACTTTAACGCACAGGAATTTGTTTTTGCTACATAATAATTGTGATTGTAATGAGCGCATATGCTATTTAGAGCTGGTTGATTTGGATCAAACACATAATTCATTTTCCACTTCGTAGCTAATAAAAACACAATAAATATAGAAAAGTCAAAGGAGTTCTTGCAGCGTTGCATAAGGGGTAATGTACAAATAATGGTGTACTCTCTATAACATTTAGTGTTACCTAGTAATATGTCAAATGTTGGGAATTCAATGTGAATTTAAAATGAATATAAATTTTTTGTTCAAAATAGTCAAACAGAAATAATTTTTTCTGTATTGCTATTCCAGTACAAAGTTTTAAAAAATCCCCTTTGATTTCCCTTTTCTTTCCTAACAAATCACACCAAATATCGTGAGATTATTATCCATTGGGTGAATATCCCTAAAATTCTGATTCTTTTATTCCTGCATAGTATTTATAAGATGTATAAATGTTCTTGTTTTTTATAGAACAACAAAAAAAACTTAAAAATTCTAATTGCAACTTTTTTTTCTCCTATTACTATGTTTCAAAGTTCAGATAATGTGCGATACAGCTTGACGGAGACTTATAATTCATAAAATACTCTGCATAACAGTACACAATTCTGCCATTATTAATGCACTCATACTACAGATTAAATTACAGCGCAAACCTAAAAATGCATGTTTCATTCTTATAAGGCTACTTAAAATTGTGTATCTCAGCAAACTAATATGGGGATTCAGTATCATCATATGGCCATATTGTGTTAAAAGGACACTACAGGCACCCAGACCACTTGCAATGGTGGATCCGGGGTGGAGGTGGGGGGTCAGTGGGGCAATTGCCTCCCGCCCTCGAGACAATAGTGCAGTTCCTACTACCTCATTAGGGACCTGGTCAGGTGCTGCAGCCCTTTGGCAGACCAGGCCCCTTTAATGTTGCAGGGAGTGCTGGGAGGAAGTGACTGTTACTCGGGCTAGGAGAACATTGAGAGAGGAGGCGGGAGAGTTCTGTAGCTTTAGACTCCCATCAGGATCAGCCAGCCCCAGAAAGCTACCTCCCTGCAACCAAAAGTATGTAAGCAGGGGGTGGTTAACAATATGTAAACTGCAATTTGTGTGTGTGCCAGTGTGCAGACATCCCAACTGTCCCGGGCGTTCTGGGAGTCTCCTGCATTTTAATTGCGGCTCCCATGCGCCCACGGAGTTTATATATAATCCCGGTAATCTCGCTTTTTTTTTTACAGCGAGAACTCACACTAAAAAAAACAAAACACTGTGACAAAGTGCCCTTCGCCACTTGTGCCTGGAGAGGACTGCTTGCCCGCCTCTTGCCCTGTGACTATGGACCCTGGGAGATTTGGCCCATTCAATTCAGTATGATAGGAGTTATGTATTTTTGTATCCTTTTATGTTTTACTGGGAACATGTGCTCAATGGAGTCTGCTTCTATCCCTGGATAATTGGATTACTTTCCCCATTGTCTCCAGGCTAGAGGGCTCTGTAAAACCAGTTTGGGCCAGATATCTATGCTGCCAGCCAGGCCCCAAAAGATACTTTACTAACTTCTGAACCCCTGGTCTGATTCATGCCATTTTTTGATATGTTGTTTCCCTGAATGGATTGATTGGGAATATATAATTTTTATGTGAATGTGATGTATATTTTATAAGTTATGAATGCTGTAAAAACTGTATTATTTCTGGCCAGCAGATAATTGAGCTTTGTGTATTGTAGAAACTCAATTATCTAGCCTGGCCCAAAGGAGGAGTTTTGTGTTGCATTAATTGTGAGTTCTGTGTGCCAGTAAATCAGTCTTGTTCCAGCATTAAGCCTTGGCTCATGTTTGGGGGATTGGAGAAATACACTCTGGGGATTGCTATTATCACTATACTCCCCAGGGTATGATCACTAAATTCTGCTAAGATCTTGTTCCTGTTCCTGCTCTCTGGGGAAAGAGAGGTTCACCCACTGGAAGCTGGGTCCAGGGTGGGTGGAGACAGCAGAGACCCCGGCGCAGTTGCATCGCTGGAAGTGGGATCTGCAGTGCTGATGGTGTCGGCTGGAGTGCTTGGAGTCCTCAGCGAGCACTAGGAGCATCGATTGGCGGAGGTACTCAGTCGGAGTGCCAGCGGTCCGTCACAAACACAATCAACAATAGGTGACTCAGCTCCCTAGTACCCACCCATGTGGCCACACAGTCTCTCTATGTGACAATCTCTCTATGTGACACCCCCAGTCCTGGTATTTGCCCATTCCCCTATGCCCAGTGCCCAAGTGACGGCGTACCAGCGTTCCGTCACAGTGTATATAATTAATTTATTATAAGAGCATTGTGAGTATATAGAATGCAAAATTAATGTGATAAAAGCCATAGATAATCACAACCATTGTGACACAGTCATGCTACTTTTATATATACATGCTAACTAAACGTCCCTTTGGACTCGTTAGGTTCCACAGCTAGATTCTTGTCATACCTGAGATTTGAACTGTGGCTTTGGTCTTGGAGATGCTGGTTTCACACACGTACTCTCCAGAGTCCTTCAGTGTCACTTCGTGGATAATTAACCTAGACTCTGTTCCTTCAAGGACCACTTCATATTTTTGACTTTTCTTCAGGACCTTGCCATCTTTGGACCACTTTATAACGGTGTCTTCTTTAGATAGCTCACATTTTAGGACAATGTCTTCTCCAGCTGTCACAGTTTTATCTTCCAGTGGTTTTGTTATCACTGCAGGTTTTTCTAAAAAAAAACAAAAAAAACAGAGATACCCGGTGGTTACCGTTTTTAACTCTTTCTAAACTGTTGAGTTTTGTTTTATTTCTAACTTTTGCCTGAATTTTAAAAAGTAGATAATAATAATCTGGAAATTGTTGGTTGTAGCATGATATAAATCTTAAAAGATGGCTAAACTAGGCAAACCATCTATGTCTGTTTCAAAATAATTAGTTGCTGTTAAAAGAGCCTTTGCAGGTGTATATCACAGACAGGGTTTTATGGCCACAAGTAAGCCTTTGAAATCTTCCTGTAATTCTAAAATGCTTAACATTACACATACAGGGTTATTCACTACAGTGAGATTTTAAAAAGAGAAATTCTAATTTAAAGTCAAAATACTGGAACTGGAAAAAAAGTATCCCAGGCAGCCATACTTTAACTCTGGCCTTAAATTTGAAAATCACTTTGAATTCAACTTGAATTTTCACTTTATGAAATTACCCTGATATATTTATGGTCCCCCTAAGAAGCTATCTCTTGTTTTTCAGTGGAAAGAATGCACCGGAATTCCTTGAAGCGTATGGATTTGAAACCAATCATTCGGGGTTTTTTAAAGTATTATTTGTTAAAAGTGTGTTTTTGGGGTAATGTAATAAACCTTTAATGAATTCCTAAATTGGGCCTCATTTTACTATTTTTGGAGCTTTTCAAATGATTTAATTTTTTTTAATATATTTTTTAAATGTTTGTTTTTTCCAGCATATTCAATATCAAAACATATCATATATCAAAAAATATCAAAATATTACAAAGTAAAAAAAAATATTCATAACATTAAATCACTTTAAAGGAACACTATAGTCACCTAAATTACTTTAGCTAAATAAAGCAGTTTTAGTGTATAGATCATTCCCCTGCAATTTCACTGCTCAATTCACTGTCATTTAGGAGTTAAATCACTTTGTTTCTGTTTATGCAGCCCTAGCCACACCTCCCTTGGCTATGATTGACAGAGCCTGCATGAAAAAAAAACTGGTTTCACTTTCAAACAGATGTAATTTACCTTAAATAATTGTATCTCAATCTCTAAATTGAACTTTAATCACATACAGGAGGCTCTTGCAGGGCCTAGCAAGCTAATAACATAGCAGGGGATAAGAAAATCTTAATTAAACAGAACTTGCAATAAAGAAAGCCTAAATAGGGCTCTCTTTACAGGAAGTGTTTATGGAAGGCTGTGCAAGTCACATGCAGGGAGGTGTGACTAGGGTTCATAAACAAAGGGATTTAACTCCTAAATGGCAGAGGATTGAGCAGTGAGGCTGCAGGGGCATGTTCTATACACCAAAACTGCTTCATTAAGCTAAAGATGTTCAAGTGACTATAGTGTCCCTTTAACCCCTTAAGGACCAAACTTCTGGAATAAAAGGGAATCATGACATGTCACACATGTCATGTGTCCTTAAGGGGTTAAACGTTTATCTAAAAATATTAAATCATTTGGAAAGCTTATGCAACAATATTAAATCAATCAATATTAAATAATTTAATACTGTTAGAATAACTTTCCAAATGATTAATCTACAATAATTCCCGTAGACTTTAATGGTGTCATTGGTAGATAAATAGCTTGGAAAGTTTTTATAATATTATTGAATCATTTGGAATGCTTGTTAAATTGAGGCTTTATTTAGGATTTTAAAGGTATTCTAAGGTTTCCTTGCTGAGTGAGGCATTAACTAGGGCAAGATTTACCTTTTACAGTAAGTGAAGCCTTGGAATTCAAGTTTCGAGCTACAAAGACTACTTCGCCTGCATCACTGGCCCTCACTTCCTTGATATTAAGTAAATATTTTCGTCCCTTATTGGAGACATCAAACCGCTCATCATTCTCAACGTTCTGGCCATTCAAAGTCCAGAAGCAATCATCAATACTCTCATGAGAGAGAACACACTCAAAGAGACAGCTTTCCCCCTCTCTGGCCTCAGTACTCTTCAAGCGCTTGGTGATTCCAATGTTGAGTTCTGGAAAACACAAAAGCAACCTTTACAGTGAGGGTTGAATAATGATACGTAATTCTAATTAATTATAGATCAATGTGGGAATTATAAAAGTCAAGACACTTAAAATGAAATAAACGAAAGTCAACCTATTATGCAAACTACATAAATATATAAAACAATAAAACACAAACCCATTTCTCCATGTGGATAATGGCAGGTAGTACTTTTAGCATTTACCCAGCCATTGTACACAAAGTGAGCTATTTTTCTACAGGTGGACAAATCAGGTGAATTGTTGTATTAATGGTTAGGAAGCATTGCGTAATTTCCCTGTAGCCCATACCTGAAGTCATTTTAGTAACTAAGAAACATCCAATCCAATTCTTGAGAAAGGTGCATTTGAGCGTTGAAATGCGCGTCAAGCGGACGCTACATATTCTTTTACTCAGGGATTCCCATATATTTATCTATCATGTAACTTTCTCTATTTACTATTAGTTTAGATGCTGAGGGGGACTGCCACAAAGCAGTAAGGCGGGTGGAGGAGGTGGATTGGGGAAGTTTATTTAGAAAACAAATAAACATGACAAATAACCATGTTTGGAATCTATATTAGGTGGCGTTTTGCATCTTATTATTAATATTATTAGTTTGTTCTGATTCCGTTTTTTTTTCCCGTAAAATACTTCAAAAATAATTTAAAAAATTAGGTATCTCTTTCTCATTTGCACTCCAAATGAAATGATTAAAACAGGTTTGCAATTGTTGAGGTTTGTGCTTCCCATTTCTTGGGTCAATGCTACTTTCGGATTCTAGATTTGAATGGCATGGTGATAAGTTTAATATATATTATTGTGAGAAGTATGTGTGTACTTTACTTCAAAACACAATAACATGTGAGATTTAACATACTAATAAGGTGATTGGAATATGGAAGTTAATACTAAGAAAGTAAGCAAGGGGGAGAATTAAGGATCAGTGAAGACTAGTGTTGAATGGTGAAGATATGGCCAAAGATAATAGTGAGGGTCTTGAACGTTTAGGGAATAGATAAGATGGTATATTTGCTCATTGATACAATGGAGGCTAATCTATATGTTCAGGAGGTAATGCATCCCCATTAAGTTTTCGTTGCAATAAAGAAAATGAAATAAACATCTATTGTCACTTTCTGGGTGTACAACCCACAGACATGTGAGTCTAATGTAGCAAGATTTGTGACATAACCCATTAGCTTTGTTTTGGGTCATCACACTGTGTATGCCCTAAAAGATTCCCTAAAAGATAGGCTGATGTTGTGAGGTCTTCCAGGGTTGTCATTAGTAAACAGCATCAGGAGGTAGAGTCAGACATCTCTAAAATGGTTATGGTTTCTCAATTACATGTATCTGAAGGCTTACGGTGTTGAACAGGGCATGATGTCGTACTGGGTCCGGCGTTGACTTGAGTACATAAGGATAATTGGCCAGTTTCAAATTCCATGTGTAGAGTCTACCACCCAACCGTCTTGAAACTTCACACTTCATCAGAACCACTAAATATATGTTTTTTTTACCAACATATTTGTCTCATCTGCCAGATCATTATTATATTGAGACAAAAATAACCATGGCATTCAAATGTATTTATTTTTTTTTAAATAAAAATGCTAAATATTGGCAGGGCAGTGAAGTTGTTACACAATAGCTTTAAGGATTATTACAGAGTTTTGTAACCATGGTGTCCTGCTATACAAGAGTTACATTTCCCATGATTCTCAGTGAGATAATATATAAGACAAAACATTTTTTATTATTCATATACTGTATGATAAGTAGGCAGAAAACGGATCTGTTATGACATACCTTGCACACTGACTTTTGACTTTGCAATGTCAGTGCCGATATCACATATGTAGAGTCCAGCATCCATTTTGTTCAAGTCATGTATGACCAAACGCACAGATTTCCCTGCCTGAATCTGCTGGTATTTGTCACCATTTGGTAAAACCACATCATTTTTCTTCCATACAGGCTTCACGTTGGGTTTGGAAACTTCACATTGTAGAGTGATTACTCCCCGTTCCTCCCCTACAGCATCATCGAGGGACTTCATAAATACAGCTGGCTTTTCTACAAACAGAACACCAGGACCATTAACATAAACATTTTTTAAATAAATACATAAACTGAAACCCATTTTGCATTTATTGATACAGTACAGTGAGTGATGCTTGGTGATATCTGGCTAACCTCAATCACCCATAAGGTAACATTGCAGAGGAAGCCAACCCAATAAGAAAGAGTTCCAACATTTGCCCAGCAATAGCTTCAAAATTTGAAAAATGAAACATAATATAGTCAGATAGGGATCTAAAAAAATGACGTAACATCAACAACAGCAAAACAGCTCCCAACAAGTGTTCAAGAAAGATTGGAACCAAAATGCCGCATTTTAAAATTTCTGAAACATGGATTTAAATGTTCTAGATCTTCCAGTTTAATACATGTTGCCATTGCTCCTGAATTTAATTAATAGAGAAAAAGACAAGCAATTGCATAATCACATAAAGTCCACCCACCTTTGACCTTCAGGTCAGCACTGAGAGACAGTTTCTTGGTCTTGAAGCTCACTGTCCCAGAATCCCCAGGTGCCACCTGCTTCAGAGTCAGAGTGTGATGTCCTCCTATCTTCTTAATGTCATTAAAGTTGTTTGAGTAGAGGAGGGTATCATTAAGAAACCATTCAGCCTCTTCATCATCGTGGGACAACTCACACGAAAATGTAACAGAGTTTTCCTCCTCCACCTCTACATTAGCCAGAGGTTTCAATACTTTTACATCACGAGCTAAACAAAACAATATAAGACAGAACATCTATTTTGTTAAATCTTCTCAACAAACATTCATTTTCATTTTGTCAACTTTCCCGTAATATCATTTTTGCCCAGTTATATTACAGAAAGCCCTTACAAGTATCAGCCTTAGTAGGAGTGAGGTGATAAAGGAGACCAATGGAAAGCTGCAGCAACGAGGGGGAGGAGCACAGCACGACATTATCATTCAATAGGATTCCTGAGATTAATCTGAGGGCAGGTGAGGAGCCAGAGTGAAATTACAAGCTATGCATTGTGAATCATTATAGTTTATTCATTCCTTGAATACAAAATTATACTGCAAAAATATACACTTTCACGTTTTCATCACCTCTAAAGTATTTTGATATTTTGTAATTTAATACAAATTAAATACCATACTACACTCTTACCATAATCTGTGCTTACTATACCACTCCTTCTAAAAGATTCTTAATTGTTGTGCCACCTCTTCATGTATTATTTTAATTTGATCAATAACAGCTGATGCCCCCTTTCAACTGCTGTTTTTATTGCAATCAGTTTCCTCTGCCGTATTGAAATCTCTCTGTTTCATTGCTCTCGCCAGCACATGAGAGGCACTGAGACTGGAGTTATGACATAACTATCTTGCCAGTACAGGGGTGGGGTCAGAGAACTGGTTTAAATCAGAACTGGTTTAAATTCTTGCCAGATGGAATGAGTAAGGTGTAATGGAGTGTCGTTAGGAATCATTACACTCCATCATGCCAGTGCCCAGTAAGGTATGGCCAGGGCCGGCCTTAGGGGTGTGCGAGCTGTGCGACCGCACAGGGCGCCATGGAACAGGGGGCGCCCTGTGGCCGACACAGCTCACTCATGGCCGGAGTGCAGGGGAGCTAAAAGAGGTACCTGGCTGGAGGATTAATTGTTCTCCACCCGGGTCTATTTAAAAAAAAAAAAAATCGCGGCAGAGGGGGCGGGGTTTACCGAGCGGCGGAGGCGGGGCTTATCGAGAGGCGGAGACGGGGCTAATACCTCCCGAAGCCCCTGCTGTACAGGAAGAGGGAAAGATGCTTCCCCATCAGCCAACTGCATCCACTGGAAAGAGGTAAGTGTGTGTGTGTGACTGTTTGCCTGTTTGTGTGACTGTCTGTCTGTGTGTGTGTGTGACTGTCTGTCTGTGTGACTGCCTGCCTGTGTGTGTGTGTGTGTGTGACTGTCTGTCTCTGTGTGTGTGTGTGACTGTCTCTGTGTGTGACTGTCTCTGTGTGTGACTGCCTGCCTGTGTGTGACTGTCTGTGTGTGTGACTGTCTGTCTGTGTGACTGCCCATGTATGTGACTGCCTGTATGTGACTGCCTGTGTGTGTGACTGTCTGTCTGTGTGACTGTCTGTCTGTGTGACTGCCCTGCCCGTGTGTGTGACTGCCTGTGTGTGTGACTGTCTGTGTGTGTGACTGTCTGTCTGTGTGTGTGACTGCCTGTGTGTGTGACTGCCTGTATGTGACTGCCTGCCTGCCTGTGTGTGTCTGTCTGTAACTATCTGTCTGTGTGTGACTGCCTGCCTGTGTGTGTGACTTTCTATCTGTGTGACTGCCTGCCTGTGTGTGTATAACTGTCTATGTGTGTGTTACTGTGTGTCTGTCTGTGTGTGTGACTGCCTATGTGACTGTCTGTCTGTGTGTGTCGCTGTAGCTGTGCCATTGTTTGTGCCTGTGCCTGTATGTGTGACTGCCTTTAACTGAGTGTGTGTGTACATGCCTGTAACCGAGTTTAAATTTCCCCCACCCCTTCCTGTCAAGGCCGCACTTTGACTGACAGACGCTCACTCACTGACAGACGCACACTCACTGACGACACATACACACTCACTGACGACACATACACACTCACTGACTGACACATACACACTCACTGACTGACACATATACACTCACTGACCAACACACACATTCACTCACAGACACACACACATTCACTTACAGACACACACAATTACACACTTACAGACACACACACACACACACACACATTCACTTCAAAATAAACACTCACAGACACACACACAGACATTTCCACTAACACTCACAAACTAATATTTTTTACATTTATTTTAAATCCACCCAGCCTCCCTGGGAAAGCTGGAGTGGATTTCTTACCAGCAGTCCAGTGTGGCTGCTGGGCAGGCAGGCAGGGGGCGCACAGGCTGAGTAAGCAGCGCTTAGTGATGCCGGGAGCCGGACTGACGTCATATTCTGGCTCCCGGCTTCATTAAGCGGCGCAGAGGAAGCTGAGCAGGAAGAGCTCAGGTGAGTATGCTCCTTCGCTGCCCGCTGCCAGCCTTGGGGGGGCTCAAAAGTGGCCAGCCGGTCAGCTCTTGAGCCCCCAGGATGCGAGGCAAGCAAGGGATCTGCCTGGGGGTTTGGAGGGATGCTTTTTTTTGCCGCCCCCTGCAAAGTGGCGCCCAAGGCAGATGCCTTGTTTGCCTCGTGATACACACGTCCCCGGTGCCTGTGTGTGTTACTGTATTCAGGCAACTTGGTGGGAGGTGGGGGGGGCGCCGTGAAGACTTTTTGCACAGGGCGCCTAATTGCCTAAGGCCGGCCCTGGGTATGGCGTATTTTATGACAATATAGTGACTAGAACCACTAATGTAATGGTTGTGGTGTCTATAGCATATCCCTGCAGGCCTTTAAATCTAAACACTATCTTTTCAGAGAAAAGGCAATGTTTACACTGCTGCCTAGGGACACATCTAAGTGCAGTCACTCAGACGACCACTAGAGGTGTTTCCTGGGCCAGTGCTGCATAGTGTATTGATTAAATGCAACTATATGAGGAGATGCTGATTGGTACAGCATTGCATTTTGCCGTGCATGCACAATAGTCTCTCTATGGGAAATCATTGGATTGGCTGAGATCATCAAGACTGATGATCTCAGCCAATCACAGCAAGACCGGTGCCATGTGGGAAAAAACAGTAAGTAAACTCACCTTTACCATGCAATTACAGGGGGTCCTGTCGCCTAAATAGTTATTTAAACACTGTAGTGTTTAATGAACTATTTTATACATGCTTGTATTCCTTACACTATAGTGTTCTTTTAAGTGTCAACATTGATGAAAAGCCCATGCATAAAGAACTCCTACCTTTTACAGTCAGTGTGCCAGACGTCTCCACATTTCCAGCTTTGCATGTGTACACACCCGCATCATCGGGATTAACCTTGATTATTCTTAACTCAGCAGTGTTCCTGTCTTGCTTCATTTTGAACCTTTCTGAAGGCTCTACTAGAGTTTTGCCCTGGTACCATTCTACAAGTTTGGGAGGAGGTTTGAATTCACATGACAGTATCACAGTCTGGTTCTCATTGATGGTCTTATCTTCAATTTGCTGCATAACCTTTATTGGGATATCTATTAGAACAGAAAACAGATATATTGAAAATGCAAATACAGTTTTAGATGGTAAGTCCTTTCTTGATGGTAGGCACAAAACGTGAAGGGCTCTCAGACATTATATCTCCATTTTAATGGTTAAAAATATTTTTTTCAAAATTACTACTTTTTGTAATAAAATACTGCTTATACAATCCATGGGAAAAGTTGCATGAATTAAAGAAACACTAAAACACCACAGCCACTAAAGCCTGGTTCCTACTGTTAACTGGCATCACTCGCATAGTGAGACCAGGCACTGAATTTATGACAAAAATAATCAGCAGCCAGCAGGTTCTAAAACCTGCAGCATACACAGAATTTAGAGGAGATAATTAGAAGACATGTTTGTTTAAATTATATTTATGCAAATTGCAATGATAGATGTTGCTGAAACAGAATCACCTTTAACAACAAGATTGGCCAAAGACTTGGATTTTCCAATGTGAAATTGGACTTCCCCAGTCATCTCAGGAGATGTTTTCCATAGGATAAGACGATGTGTGGTCCCATCTTGTTCTATTGTGATATCATTGCCATCATGAAGGACATCTCCACCCAGGATCCACTTTGGAGGTTTTACGGATATTATCGATGTAACACATTCAAATGTAGCCTTCTCAGGCTGAGTCACTTCTACGTCTATCAGATCTTTCACGATATTGATTGATTGCTCTTTAAATACAGAAAACAAATAATAACAATATGAAGTCATGGTAGGGCTTATATCCACCAATCTAAAACAATTTAAAACAATAACTTTAACAGATTGCAGACTAAGTAATACATTTTGTAAGGTGATTTCTTGCATGAGTGACTGTGATGTTTAAATGTAGCAAGCCACTAAGGTCACACTATAGTAAAGTACTGTGAGAAAAGGAGACACGTACATGACTGATACTTTCCAGACACAATGTACAAAAACTGTACTTGGGACACAAACTCTGGTAATGATCCCTTTTCACAGAACATACGCTGGCTGTAAATTGGGATACAGTGTGATTTTGTGATTTTTGATATGTCAAAATGTTGTCTGATAGCAAGAAATATTATTTCACCTGGTTGATGTGTATACAGCTAGATAGGGAAAGGAATAACATGTTTTCTATTGTTAGGTATAGTTAGGGGTGCAGGTAAAACAGGAACCTATGTAAGCGGCAGGAACTCTGATAAGTATTGAATAGATATTATTAAACTAGATATATTTGAGAATAACTAGCATCCATAACTCCATATGCACCCCAGGGAAGTCTATAGGAAAGGATTTATCGATAGCAGACATGACTAGGACTTGAAGAATGAGGAATAAAGAACTAAGCCCAAAAGAACCATTATACACCATCAGGAAGTAAACAAAGACATCAACGGCCACTAAAAAATACATTGGTAGCTAAATTAGGGGACAGAAACAACAGAGGAGACAGAAACCACTAGGTACTAGGAAACCACTGGGTACGTAATAAGGAGGCACCAGTGATGAGAGAAATCTTAAATGAAACTGATATCTATTATAAATTATAATTATTAATGAATTATTAGCTTTGGAAATAACCTTATAACTGTATAGCAGATAACCTTAAAAAAGTAGTTTACAAGTAGTGTTCAAGCAGTTTGTGGTATAATCCTAGCCTCATTTCCATCGTTATTTGACCTGGAGCATCGTCAGCAAGAAGAGGAATCTATCATGAATTACCTTCAACCAGGAGCTTGGCAGAAGTCTTATCATCGACAGCATCGCAGGTGTACGTATCTTCATCGTCAGGCTCAGCCTCGTTAATGATGAGCTTCCGGTACAGTCCTTGGCTGATAATCTCATACTTATTACTCGGGGCAATCTGTTTGCCCTTTTTATACCAAGTCACTTGGGCATTTTCACGAGATACTTGGCACTCCAGGAAAGCTCTGTGTTTCTCAATAGCTATCTTGTCTCTTAAAGGTTTGGTTATTTTCACTGGAAGTTCTGCAAATGTTAGATAATTTAACAGATAACAGTATGTCAGTATGTAACTCAATATTTGTTTTTTTATTATTGGTATTATTATTGTTTATCCTGAATTGACTTCAAGCACAATCCATTTTATAATATTTTTCGAAAATATAGAAGTTAGTCTTTATAACATACCAACAACCTATTGTGTTTATCTTACAAATTCTTGAAAATGTATTAAGATCCAGTATAACTACATGAAACATCAATTGCATGATCTAATCATTAAAAACTGTACAGAGATGATATATGTTACATCTTAATCTTCTCCTGAACATTGGTCTACATAGGTAAGCTCTGTCAAACTAAGCCATATCATTACATCGAGTTTTCCTTCTTAACAGAGAAAAAGCAGACAAAGAAGGTCCCACTATTCATCAAGTAAAACAAGAACAAAATTATTATTCTAACAAAGAAAAAAAAACAGAAAAATATTTTTTGGTCTAAAACGCACTATTGTTGGTTTTATAGATTTAGAAATGTCTAGTATAAAATGACACCTAAGAGAGACCAATCATTTGAACCACCTGATATGTTAAGAGATACTCTTATGGAGCAAAGGTTGGCCTCTTGAATAAAAATAGTGCAGATATTTACATCACTCAACAAATCTTTTAAACGTAACATAAGACGGGGTATATAATCAGTGAACAGTATGTGATAACAAGTCAGGAAAAGTATTAATGTCACATGGGAGAACAGCACTGACCTACTCAAACATTTTTAAAAGCAATTACTGGAAGTACCTTTAATTTTAAGCTGAGCTCGGGATTCTGCTGTCTCAGCCACAAACTTAATTTCGGCTGCGTCTTCAGAACGCACACTCTTGAAAAGTAATGAATAGGTCCGTCCTAAATAAATAACAGTTCACTGTTAGAAGTTGAAAAATTATGCTGTTTTCTGTATAAATATTTATAATTCTAATCATTTACACAATCCACAGGATTCCTAATAAATTTCACAAAATATGTGGGCTTTTACCAATATATTTGATATTGTAATAAAATTGTGCTTATTAAGGCAGGTCGGTCACCTGAGCTTTACAAAACATACATTTAAAACAGATTAATATTAATTTTCCATAACCGATGGCAAACTTATCTGTAATAATAATCCTACAAGAAAAATAATGTTTGTTTCAGTGCAGAGGCAGTCATATATAGTAACGGTGAAACCCTCAGTGACAATCACTGAAACAAAGGTCTTATGTAGACATAATGATGTCAGCAGTCAATCAGAATCTGTAATTTGCTGGTTTAGGCTGAATAATAAAAAAAGAAATCAGTTTAAAATTCTTAAATCATGATGGCTAATCCCAAATTTTATCTGACTTTCATTTTGTATATTGTTATATTTGTATTCATTGGGACACAGCCACGTTACCAGTAATTTCTACCTACAGTGGGGTAATCAGGCCTTCTGTTACCTCTATATGAGAGTGATTATCATATCTCTAATTATCAGTATTTTAGTAATATCTGAACCTCAGTACCGCCAGCATGCTATTCACTACTTGTAACACAATTGTGGAAATAATACAATAATTGTGGAAATTATACTTCTTATTTCACAATAGACTCAAACTAAGAGCTATGGTTTGCTAGGTTTCTGTTTAATTAGGAAAATAAAACATCAAACTCTGCAACTCCTTGTTGTATACACTGTGTGTTCTACCAATATCCAAGTAATGTGCCAACCTGTGTTTCAATGTTTCAACCCACACCAAGAGCTCAGTCAAGTCTCAAGCCATTAGAACAAAGACCACATTGATGGTCAAAAGCCTCAAGCGTGGTTTGCAGTCAAAATGGTGTTGGGTCTACCAGACTTTATTGTAGAATGTACAATGTTATTGCCCCAAAGTCTTCAAGAGCTTGACTTTTTCTTTTATGATAATCAAATTCTACAGTACCTGGAGTGCCCTTGATTACATTTAATATCTGGAATATTCCCTTACCTTCTTGACGAATCTTAACATTGTCCCCTGCCCTCAGTTTTACATCATTTTTGAACCACTGGGTTTGGACATCATCATGAGACACTTGGCAGACGAATGAAGCACTCTCTTTTTCCACAACTTCCACATCCACTAGTGGCTTAATGATTTGTATTTCCCGAGCTGTGATTGGATGGAGTGGGATGAAGAATGATTCATGCATGGTACAGTACAAATGACACAATGAAAGTACTGGCATACAAATGCATATTACCATGCATAGTCTTATTAGCGTGAAATCACAGTATGGCTAGCTTCATAATATAGCCACAGTCATTAAACAAGTGGTCTAAATACCAATTATTAAAAAAATAATAATAATAATTTCAATGACTGGAACGGATACAATAGCTAAAATACCGTTTCTTCCTTTAAAAATATATTTAATTAAATATTTTGCCAAAACATGACATTTGCATACTTTGTGAAATATGGTGGGTCTGTGAGAGAGTGAGCTACAATTACACAGTAAACTAGGTTAGTAGTGTATCTCAGTGAGAAATCTATCAAATATCACAACTTCTCTCAAGGTATGGAATACTTTACATATGTGTTTAAATGTTAAATAAAGTAGGGAGGAGGGAGGTTGTTCGTTTGTTTTTGTTTTTTTAATGTCACGTTTTCCTTTTGCTGAAGGATGTTTAGTGCAAGACATTTATAATTTCTTCCTACCAACTGGGATGTATTGGAAATGACTTTAAGAGATCAGAGTTCTCTAGGTGATAGAAAATATATTTTGCTGTTTTCTTGGTATTTTGATTTGTCAGTTTTTAGTATTTAGAAATAATGCTCTTTCATTTTATTAGCCATTAATGTAACACTCACAGATGTGTTAGATGTTAGTGATGTAAATGATGATGTAATGAATGTAAAACACTAAAGTCATCAAACATAAATCCGATTGATTTGAATATATGAGAAACGTTCTTACCATGTACAGAGAGCAGGGCGGACGTCTGATTTTCGCCTGCATCACAAACATACGTTCCTTTATCTTCATAGTCACACTTGTGAATTGTGAGACTTCGTTTTTTGCCTTGTGAAATTATGGTCAACTTTTTACTTGGTCGTAACTGAGATCCGTCCTGAAACAAAAGCAAAAACAGTGTCACTCAACTCTTCCCTTCTTACATAATGTTAGCAGAAGGTTCTTTCTGTCATTCTTTATTATCTCAGAGACGCAGGTTCAATTCCCGGTACAGTCAAATCAGCCGATTGATTCTTCGAAGCTGCTTGTGCCTTAAATTTGAAATTCACTCTGAATTTGCAACAATTTTAGTAAATGTACCTGCTTCACTTTTCCAGTTTCCAAATACATCCCGAGATTTTATTACCCATTTTAACCCCTTCAGGACCAAACTTCTGGAATAAAAGGGAATCATGACATGTCACACATTTCATGTGTCCTTAAGGGGTTAATGGTACTCCTTTCATTGACTCTGTGAATTCACCTTTCCTAATTAAATGATTAAATATTCTGATGACAATGGTTATTGCTATTATTATTGAATGAATATACTGCTTGGTAAGAAACCCTGAGTGAAATCCATTCCCTTCATAATAATATTGGAGAACACACCTTCAACCATTTTACTTCTGCATTGGCTTTGGAAACTTCGCATTCAAATGTCACCTTCTCCTTTTCAGGTACATCAATGTTCTCAAGAGGATGTGTGATTGTAACTGGAGGTTCTGTAAGAAAGCAAAATCCATGGAAAAAAGTCAAAACGAATACAAAGTCCCCTCTCCAGGATCCTAAGCCTACAAAGATTTGATAAACTGTATCACTGGAACATACAATAATTACTATTTTAAAGTTTTGTGGGAAATATAGAGTAAAGATGGGTTAAAAGATGCATCACCAATCTATTAATTTTGTATGGACTCAATAGACAGATCTTTTTTTTTTCAACGAAAGAACTTACCTTTTACAATAAGTTTGGCAGATGTTTGAATTCCTTCTGATTTAAATGCAATGAGGCCTGCATCGTCTTGACTCAATGAGGAGAGGCTAAGTTGGTGCCTCTTGCCCTTGACACTAATCTTGCAGTTTTCGGATGATTTCAATTTAATACCATCTCTTGTCCACCACCCCTCAACCTCTTCGTGGGATAACTCCACCTCAAATGTTGCAGAGCCTTTCTCACGGACCTCAATATCACTCAGACCTTTTACAACTTTCACCTGGCGCACTGATAAATCGCAACAAAATGAAAGAGTTTAGAAAATACGTTAGAAAATGTGTTATACATTTAAAAAAAAAATCACATAAAATGGACAAGTTAAAAAATCATGACTACAGCAACAAGAGGAAAAGCTGTTAAAAACTAAAAACAGTTTTGAAATCAGAACAAGCTAATTCTGATTAACCCACTTTAATCAGTCTATTATTGATGCAAAAAAAAGAAGATAGGAGTCCTGCAATGCTAGCCCATTAAAAAGCAGAATTACTGTCGCGTTACACCACAATCATAGACTCCTTTACTGGAAAAGGACAGGACGGAATCTGACATAGACAAGGAGAAGTACCGGTACCGGAAGATCCCTAAGACTTTCGGGAATTGTATTCGCGCATTTGCGATCCTGGCCAGTGTGATTGGGGAAAGGGCTCTGCAGAAGTGCTCCGGATTGTTCTGCTACCAGGATACCATTTGGAACACTTGTCATACCTATGGCGGTCTGGGGTGGTGGAAATATGACGAGCAATTCCGTCAACAGTTAGCGGTGCGCCCCTCCATTTCATGGGACCAGATGGACATGGCATCTGGCTCTCCATTATGACCCGCCCAGCCCCCAGCAGGGTGAGTTCTTATCTTTGTTCGGAGGGGGCGGTGGGGGGGGAGTCCTCCTCCTCACCGGCCGCACATCTGAGGCCAGGCTGTTGTTGGAAATTCAACGCCAGTCACTGCAAATGGGGGACATCTTGCCGGTTCAAGCATGAATATTCCACCTGCGGGGGAGCCCATTCCATCTCCCGCTGCTTCAAGCGGGGCAAAGTTGTCGAGAAAGGGGATTTGGGGTCAAAAGGCGACGACGCCGAAGGTCATAAGCGCGATGCGCCCTTGGCTCGCCAGTTATAGGAATCGTCGTGCTGCCAACATCCTGCTGGATGGGTTTGAGCATGGGTTGGGTTCCTTTCACTTGTCGTCCCCCTTCCCCTCTGGTTCGGAACCTTCGGTCGGTCCAGGAATTCCCATGGGTGGTTCGGGAAAAACTAAGTAAGGAGGTGTCGTTGGGTCGGATGGCTTGTCCCTTTAGGGACCCCCTGCTCCCGGAATTGCCGGTCTCCCCCCTGGGTGTGGTGCCCAAAAAGGAGCAAGGGAAATACCGTCTGATTCACCATTTATCGTACCCCAATGTGGGTTCGGTGAATGATGACATCTCTTCGGAACTCTGCCGAGTGTCTTATGCGTCCTTTGATGCGGCGGTCGCCATGGTCAGGGCTGCGGGCCCTGGGGCCTTGTTGGCCAAGGCTGATGTGGAATCGGCCTTCCGTCTGCTGCCGGTGCACCCGGAATGTCACCATCTTCTGGGCTGTGTTTTTGAAGACCGGTATTACATGGATATGTGCCTCCCTATGGGTTGTTCCATATCCTGCTTTTACTTTGAATGCTTCAGAACATTCTTGGACTGGGTGGTGAGGAAGGAGGCTGGGATAGACTCCTTGCTACACTACCTCGATGATTTCCTTTGTGTGGGTCCCGCCAATTTGTCAGCCTGTGCAATGCTGCTGCGGGTTCTGAGTGAAGTGTTCCATCGGTTTGGGGTCCCATTGGCTCACGACAAGATGGTGGGCCCGGTCACTTGTCTCAGTTTTCTGGACATTGACTCTCTGGCGGGGGAATGCCGCTTGCCTTAGGATAAGATTCAAGGCTTGCGGTGCGAGGTGGCCGTGGTCATGGGGCGGCGCAAGATTCAGCTGCGCTGCCTGCAGTTGCTCCTGGGGAAGCTGAATTTTGCCTGTCAGATCATGCCCGTGGGACAGGTCTCCGGGCCTCGCCATTTCATTCAGTTACTCGGCCACTGCGGGATGATTTGGCGGTTTGGAACTCCTTCTTGGCTGCATACAAAGGCTGGTCCTACTGGCAAAAGCCGGAGGTTTCTAACGCCGACCTCCACCTATTTACAGACGCAGCTGGCTCGTGGGGTTTGGGGCCATTCTGGGCTCTAGTTGGTGTGCGGCCGTGTTGCAGGACAGTTGGCATGTCTCTGGGCTCACGAAGAATCTGGCCTTTCTGAAGCTTTTCCCCATTTTGGTGGCGGTGGAGGTCTGGGGCTCACGTTTGCAGGATCAAAGGGTAGTGTTTCACTGTGACAATTTGGGGGTTGTTCAGGCCATTAATCGGCTGACAGCCTCCCCCCCTCCGGTGGTTCACTTGCTTAGGCGGTTGGTTCTCCGATGTTTGTGTCTCAATGTGTATTGTAGGGCAGAGCATATACCGGGAGTTCACAATGTGATGGCGGATGCTCTCTCTCGTTCACAGTGGTCGGAGTTTCGGGCTGTCGCCCCGCAGGCGGAACTGGAGGGGACGCCTTGCCTGGTGGACATCTGGTCGCTTGGTCAGGCAGAGTGATGGAATGGGTCCGTGGATCGGTTTCCAAGGCCACCTGGAATCGCTACAGTAAGGTGTGGGGTGAATGGGAGCAATGGGAGTTGGATTTGGGTGGTTTTTGTTCCCCAACCGAGCGTCTCGGGGGGCTACTGCAGCTCTTGGACCGCTGGGAATCTAATGGTAAGTCTCCCTCTGCAATCTCTGTGTGTTTCTCCGGTCTTAGCTTCCTATTTAAGCTGCGCGGGTGGGAAGATTCGACTAAAGCGTTTGTTGTGTGTCAGGCACTTAAGGGACTGCGATGCTGAGCTGCGTTGGTTGACGCATGGAGGCCGGTTTCTGCGGTGCTTTGACAAGACTCTGTGGGGTGCTCCCGCAGATCTGTTACTCGGTGTTTGAGTCCCGGCTGTTTAAGTTGGCTTATTTGCTGGCATTCTTTGGGGCCATGCGCATTGGGGAACTGGTGAGCCCTAGTAAGCGCAGCTGTGGGGGGGTGTTGTTTGCCGACGTTCAGTGCGAGCCGGGGCGGATTTCGTTTTCTTATACGATGGTCAAAAACAGATGTTCTTGGAAGGGGTAGATGGGTGTGGCTGGGTGCTGTCCCTGGTTCAGATATTTGTCCAGTTGCTTCCTTTCGGGAATTCTGCGAGCTGCGCCCGGTTTCCTCAAGCCCCCTTTTGGTTCATGAGGATGGGAGTTTTCTGTCCCATTTTCAATTTATTCAAGTTTTTCGTTCTGGATTGGAGGTATTGGTGGTTGACAGTAAGGAGTTTGGGGGGCATTCATTTAGGATTGGAGCTGTCACTGAAGCTTCTAGGCTGGGAATGTCGGCGCAAGCGGTTCAGAGGATTGGGAGGTGGACATCTGGGCGTTTTGTCTCATATGTTCATCCTTCCCGCCTCCTAAATTGATGTTTTCTCCTTAGGTGGGAGTCCCCCCAGGGTCTGGGTGATCGGACACTAGTATGTCTTCTGGGCCAGATGGTGGACGGCTGTCCGTCTGGGAGGTGAGCTGCTTGGTTTCACGCCTTCTGAAGCGGAGGTTCGCTGGTTTGGGAATAGAGGTATGAAGTGGGTCCAGCTCCTCCCTGAGCTAGTTCAGCTTGCCTGGCTTTTGGGTCCACCTAGTGTTCTTGTGATTCACCTGGGGGTAATGATCTCGAGACTATGCCTATTTGGGGGTTTGGGGACCACAATTAAGAGGGATTTAGAGCGGGTATTGGTTTTGTTCCCGGACGTTCGACTGGTCTAGTCGGAGGTCAGTTCACGAAACTACTGGCAGCGGGCCCATAATCAACGGGCGATGGACTGTTGTCGGGTTAAATTGAACCGGAGGGTCTCTAAGTTCGTGTTAGGGGTAAACGGGATTCCGGTGCACCATAGGGTGTTTGAGTGGCAGGCAGCTAATTTGTTCAAGAGTGATGGCGTGCACCTCACTCTTTAATATTGCTATCCAGGAGGCGGTGGAACAGGCTTAAAACAGCAGGGTTTGTAGCGGGGAGCCAACAGGGTTGGGGAGCAGATGGAATGTCAGGAGATGGACAAGGTGGATCTCAACCTCCCCTGCTTTGTAAAATAAACTTTCAAGTTACCGAATTGGACGTGCCCACTGAGTTAAGAGCCGGCTGGTGGTTAGAGCATTTAAGATGATGGGAATTTGGTTTGGACGAAGAGGGTAAAGTTTTTGGTGCATAGGCACCTGGTTAAGTTCATTGGCAAGGACGGTTATTTAAGTTGAAGGCTGTAGGGCAATAAGTGTTAATTTATATGTTAATTATGGTATGTATATATATTTATGTGTTTATTTATATTTGAATTAAAGGAAAAGAATAAAGTTCGGATGTGTCCTACAGTTGAAAGTTTTAATAAATGCATTAATAAATGCTGTGCTGCTAATGCTGTTATTTGGGGGATAAGTGGGTAGTCTCTTTCTTTTAGTCGCACCACATTCCCTGCTATGTACACACATGTGTGAGTTAGTTTTATTTAATGATTTTAATGGAATTAAATATAAATAATTTAATAATGATGAGTAATGGAGGCTTTGACCGCTATTGTCTATGATATATGTAAGTTAGTTTTTTACTGATTTAATGGAATAAAATTAATTTAAATATTTGGGCCTATCATTGAGTGTTAATGCTGTTTATGGGTTTGTAGAAGGGCAACCCTTTACATATGAATTGTATTATTTTATTCTATAGCTACTTTATTGTAACTATATTTATTGTAATTATTGTTACATCAGTTATATCTATGTGTCAGTATAATAAAGGTTTATGCTCTACACAGTGTACTTTTGTTACCATATATCACAATCAATTTCTCTCATCAGCAAAAAAATAAATTACATCTCATGTACGTGGCTGTATTTGTCTCACATAACTCAAAAATAGTTTCTTTGAAACCAGGTGATGTATTAAGGGTCTCTCTAAGCATTATTGCAGAGAACACCCTGGCTAGCTCTCAGCTCTGAGAATGGTGTAGAATTTGTAAAGATTTCATTGCTATAAGCCAACCCTGAAGAGCTGCCAATCAAGCGTTTGGAATGAGAATTCAAGGTTACCTGTGATAATCGTGTCCAAGTTGTGTGTGCAACCTGGACTGAGCATTCTCTCCTCCCCGAATACCATGACTCTGCCGATAGTTGCACACAGCGCAGTAAACTAAACAGGGAACTGGGCAATGTGTAAACATTATGGAAGAACCCTGCCCGTAGACAGACCAACTAAGCAGTGACTCAGCTTGGGACTTTAAAGATAAAAAAAATATTTTTGCAGTTAACCTAGCTACTATTCCCTTCATCCATGACTTGTAAATACATTTTTAAAAATATGTAATTCATGTGTGACTAAAGCAGAGCTGTTATTTTATGGTTTTAGTGCATTAAAGTACATCATTTAATAATAAAGTTTATAGTTTTCCAGAACTCATTCTGCCACTCACAGCTCACAGAGAATGCTCCTACCAGCACAAGGTATATCACTAAAATAAAATCCTCCCCAGGGGCCTTTTAAACCCGATCGGCCAACATCAGAGGGCTGTGCAGTTTGACACACTGGTGACAGGTTACACTGCATTATACAGTTCGATGGAGCTAAGCATACTGCATTTAATGTTCTGAGCAATCAGTGTTGCTACAACAAACAACGGGTTTACTAATCCCTCTGTGTTAACTCTTTCAACCCCATTTATACGAGCGTGGTTATGTTTTCAGCATTAAAAACACAATCCCTAGTTAAATTATTTCAAAGAGCTACCGAATATGTTGGCACTATATCAGTTATATTATAGTCTACTATGCAACAAATGGTGACATTGAATTGGTGGTCTATAATAAAATTATAGGATTCCAAAGATGCAATATCATGTTCAGTATATCATAATGAGAGACTGTAAGCATCAAAACAACTCCATCTTAGTTGTGAAGTGGTTTTGGTGCATACATACTATCCCTTATTTCAGACAATGTAAAATGCTGCTGTGTCTGAGGGGCAACATTTATAGTTGACAAAAAAAACACACTTGTACTGGCCATTATACTGACAGCCACAAGTTAAGCTTCCTCCTTAAGACCTCCGATTAAAATACTTCGTGTTCGGTGGCGTGACGCACACCTTGATGAACATGAAGTTGACCAATGCTTCACAACTGCTGAACCTATGCCCTGTGTCTCCACATGCTTCTCTGTGAGAAGCTTTGGATCTGACAGAAACCATCAGACACGATGATCCGACAGAATGCAGAGCAGCTACAACAAGAAGACTGATTAATCTGGCCAAACTTATATGAAATTTAGTATTGTGCTCTTTTTAATTTTTGGAGGAGATTTTACATTTTCTTTCCTGTATAACAAAGCTGCCAGAATACTTTTTTTTAGGTGAAACAAAAATCAACAGCCTTGATTTAATAGGCTTTCCACAGATTCAACACTACCGGAAAAACTTTCTAAATGATTTATCTACATAAGTCCCTGTTAAAGTCTATGGGAATTTTTTTAGATAAATTATTTTATTTCATTAATTTTGTCACTAGATTATTACTTTACTATAATGGTACTACCATTGTTACATATAATTTAGTACTGTAATATTTTGTACTTAATGTTACATGTAGTTATTAATAATTTGGCTGATAGAATTTTGGGTGGCAATTACTTACGTGTTTATAACAAATTGTTAGCCTTCTCCATTCCTCCTCACACCTACCCCCTTCTCCCCCCTTGCCACTCCCATCTGTAAATTCCTTTTTAAGTAACTGTTTTTTTATCTCTCTTCCTTAGCCCCAAATCATCATCCATGCTTGCATGAAGGCCTTTTAATTTTACTCGGCTCTGTCCACCCTGGTTCCCACTAACTATATGGCATGCTCTTCCAGCTGTTTGGAACCACAGTCAATCACCTCCTTGTTCCCTTCACATGCTATCAGCTACTGCAGTTATACTATGAACTCTCTCTTTCCCAATTGTACAGCGCTGCGGAATATGTCGGCGCTTTATAAATGCCAGAAATAAATAAATACATTTAGAAAGCACACTGGATAGAGTCCAGTGTCAGGGGTAAGTCTTGAGGTCTTAGTATGTGTAGCTGGAGCTCAGTATGTCCTGCTGGTAAATATTTAACAACTGTCCTTTGGTACAGATTTTCACTTACTTTCCACTGTGAGTTTGGCCTGGGTCTTATCATCCAACGTCTCACAGCAGTACAGACCACGATCAGCAAAAGTGACATTTTTAAGAATAAGAATCTGCATGGTTCCTTCAGACTTGATGTCCAGATTCTCGGTTGGCTGGAGAACAATGCCATTTTTCATCCACTTGATATCTTTACAGACTTTAGATAGCTCCACTTCCAACCGGACGCTTTGTCTTTCCTCCACAGAGACAGCTTCTAACTTCTTCTTGAAGATCACTGGGGCCTCTAACAAGAAATTAGCAATAATGGGTCAGACAGAAATAATTTATATTTTGTCTTAAAAGGAACCATTAAATACAAAACCATAATAACGAGGATTTGGCTGCAGGACACACCTAGGTCAGCAGTCAGAGTAATATATTTGAATTCACCCAATTAATATCAAAACCAGATCCATATCTCATTAACATCAAGGTGAAGGTCTACAGCTACATTGACTGCAGCATTTTCATAGAGTAGGCTCTCTTCACTCTGTAGAAACGAGTTGTCCATTTTGTGCAGACATGGATTGCTATATTGATTGTAAAACAGCGAGATTGGATGAAGCATCAGCATATTTCACTGTAACACAATAGTGGTTTAGTAGGGTCTGCCTACAGAATACAACTTACAACATTACCATTAACATTGAAACAGCCTAGATAGAAAAAAGATACTATGTTTTCTTGTAAATGTATATTAAATAGTTAGTAAATTACATTATAATCCAGTTTAGCCTAAGCATAGCTAGGTCAAGCATGGACAAGAAATCGAAACATTGTTTAATTTCTCCTCTTTCTCTGTATGCTCTCTCTATGCTGACTGACAGGTGTAAAGGGCGGAGCCTATAACAATGATTGACAGAGAGCTAAGATGGAGGTGGCTCTCTCTATGCTGACTGACAGGTGTAAAGGGCGGAGCTTATAACAATGATTGACAGGGAGCTAAGATGGAGGTGGCTCTCTCTATGCTGACTGACAGGTGTAAAGGGCGGAGCTTATAACAATGATTGAAAGGGAGCTAAGATGGAGGTGGCTCTCTCTATACTGACTGCCAGGTGTAAAGGGCGGAGCTTATAACAATGATTGACAGGGAGCTAAGATGGAGGTGGCTCTCTCTATACTGACTGCCAGGTGTAAAGGGCGGAGCTTATAACAATGATTGACAGGGAGCTAAGATGGAGGTGGCTCTCTCTATACTGACTGCCAGGTGTAAAGGGCGGAGCTTATAACAATGATTGACAGGGAGCTAAGATGGAGGCGGCTCTCTCTATACTGACTGCCAGGTGTAAAGGGCGGAGCTTATAACAATGATTGACAGGGAGCTAAGATGGAGGCGGCTCTCTCTATACTGACTGCCAGGTGTAAAGGGCGGAGCTTATAACAATGATTGACAGGGAGCTAAGATGGAGGTGGCTCTCTCTATACTGACTGCCAGGTGTAAAGGGCGGAGCTTATAACAATGATTGACAGGGAGCTAAGATGGAGGTGGCTCTCTCTATACTGACTGCCAGGTGTAAAGGGCGGAGCTTATAACAATGATTGACAGGGAGCTAAGATGGAGGTGGCTCTCTCTATACTGACTGCCAGGTGTAAAGGGCGGAGCTTATAACAATGATTGACAGGGAGCTAAGATGGAGGTGGCTCTCTCTATACTGACTGCCAGGTGTAAAGGGCGGAGCTTATAACAATGATTGACAGGGAGCTAAGATGGAGGTGGCTCTCTCTATACTGACTGCCAGGTGTAAAGGGCGGAGCTTATAACAATGATTGACAGGGAGCTAAGATGGAGGCGGCTCTCTCTATACTGACTGCCAGGTGTAAAGGGCGGAGCTTATAACAATGATTGACAGGGAGCTAAGATGGAGGCGGCTCTCTCTATACTGACTGCCAGGTGTAAAGGGCGGAGCTTATAACAATGATTGACAGGGAGCTAAGATGGAGGCGGCTCTCTCTATACTGACTGCCAGGTGTAAAGGGCGGAGCTTATAACAATGATTGACAGGGAGCTAAGATGGAGGCGGCTCTCTCTATACTGACTGCCAGGTGTAAAGGGCGGAGCTTATAACAATGATTGACAGGGAGCTAAGATGGAGGTGGCTCTCTCTATACTGACTGCCAGGTGTAAAGGGGGGAGCTTATAACAATGATTGACAGGGAGCTAAGATGGAGGCGGCTCTCTCTATACTGACTGCCAGGTGTAATGGGCGGAGCTTATAACAATGACTGACAGGGAGCTAAGATGGAGGTGGCTCTCTCTATACTGACTGCCAGGTGTAAAGGGCGGAGCTTATAACAATGATTGACAAGGGGCTAAGATGGTGGCACCCAGTTGTAGGATAAAGAGGTGCGAATTTCTACATTTAATATTATTTTTCACACCTCACAAACACATATTTGTTGATTATATGAAGCAATAAACAGAATATTAAAAATCCAAGGAACTGGCAGTTTCCCTCTAACAATTGATCCTGATTATTATTTTTGCTTTTCTCAAAATACTGTATGAAACTACCATATATATTTATAGTTATTGTTCCTCTCTCTGTTGCACTGTCTTTGTGGAACAGATGGTGCATAAATTGTACAATGTGTGTGAACAGATTTGTCAAACATAATTAGTGTATCCATCACATCTATATGCGTATCACTATATCAATCTGTGACAGATATCAGCTATTGGATACTTATTACCGGCCCTGGTGATATAACAGTATATATATATATATATATATATATTTATTTTTAAATTGCAGTATTTTCTAGTATTTGAAGGAAACTGCCACATTTTTGGGGACTAGTTGATTAGAAGAAAAATTTGAGTTCGGGCTGTGATATTTGCTGGATTAAATGATTTTTCATCTCTTACAATAACACAATCTGTTCAGTTTTGTACAGAAGACGAGTACTTTCCCTGCCTGTGAATGTCATTGAAATGTCTTATTTTACAGCAAATTCACCATTGTATTGTGGTGTATTGTTGAAACCTCATCACAAGAGCTCACAGATTTGAAGCTCAGTCCAACTTAAATGGTTAAATAAAGATATAATTCCCAGTCAGAACTCATCAAACACTAAGAGAATTATATTTTCTGTACTACTAAAATGAGAGAATATACTAGATTCAATGCATAAAGCAATATTTATAGAAGAAAAGCCAATGTATAGTTCTCCAGGTATAGTGAAACTCCATTTTCCATGGTACTTTGCTGCCTCAGACTACCCTTGTTTTCTAGTAAACCTAAATGTTATAGGAGATGTAGCCCCATAGGGTCATAGAATACAATCTGTTGCCTGCCCTTGATTTATTCTACATTCGACCATCAGACTCAGGAAGCATCTTCATGTGTTGAGTCCTTGAACATCTCTCGCTTACCTCGGACTTTGAGATTTGCTTTGGTCTTCACCCCTTCAGACTCTGCTGTGATTTCAGCGCTATCCTGCATGGACAATTCATTGATGGTCAGGCTATGGCTGGTGCCTTTCTTACTGATGGCATATTTCTGGTTGTTTTCGACCTTGACCCCATTTCTGTACCACGTCACCTCCGCATCATCCAAGGAAATGGAGCATTTAAATGTGGCACTTCCTCCTTCCTCAATGACCACATTGTTGAGTTGTCCTACAAACTTAACCACTCTGGGAGCTGCAGTAACATGAAAAAAGTTTAATTTGAGTTAACAAAGACAGGACTGCACACAAGTATTATACAACTATAATACTTTGATAAAGCTCTGCTAGATCCTCCCCCATTACAAATCGTACTCAAATAACTAATGAAGATTTATTGACCAATGAATGTAACAATGGTTTCGTTTTTCACCAGACTTCAGAACAGTCCCTGTAGTTTTTCTATACTAGAGGTTTAGTATATGCTCGCACAGATATCTGAGTGACAATTGATTATGCAATATACAGTTTATCTTGATCATTTTAGAATGTTTTAGGCTTGCAAAAATAATGTTACGTTGCATTTTCCTTCTTTTATATCTATTGTGTGCTACGCTTAATATGTCATGCATTTAAAGGGTTAATTTCCATACCTTCCTAGAATTACGATTTAAGACCTCAGTCTCACCATGTCACCGTTCACAGATGTGGAAGATCATGCCAAGGTGACGTACTCTCTTTTCAGGAGCACATGGTGGCCAGAATCACCAGTAAAAGCATCTTACTGACACTCCTCTCTTTGGACCCTCTGATCACACCTGTATACCTCCCCATGTAGACATTAACCTTAAGGCAACCCTTCGTGGCAGTCTAGGGCCCAGGGGTTAGACAGAGGCCCCAGAACAACACATCCCCTATGTGAAGAATAAGGTGGGGCCCCAAACCGGAAGACTGTCTGGAGCTTCGGAGGATATTAATCCTTCTCTGTATGTAGACAGGAATGGATTCTGGATCACTTTTAGTTTTCATGGTAATTACTCCCATTTTAGGAGCTTACAATTGCTCTCTTCTGTGTATCTCTAAATACCATCCATTAACCATGTAGAAAGGTAAACGTTATACTGGATTTCATGTTGGCATAAGGGTTGGCACAAGTACCTTTAGTGGTCAGCTGACAGATGGTTTTATCATCTCTGGATTCGCAAGAATATTCTCCTTCATCATCGACTTTGAGCCCAGAAATTGTTAGAGATCGCTTGACTCCATCCGCTTGGATCTGAAATCTCTTGCTGGGCTGAATCTCTGCACCATTCCTTCGCCACAACACGTCCCCCTTGGCGTGCTGCAGCTCGCAGAGCAGAGTGGCATTTGTCCCCGTCTCAGCAGTGATGGCCTGCAACTTCTTAACAAACATCTGAGGAATTTCTAAAAAAATAATAGTCCCATAAAGCCATGAGATTACATTATCACAACTCCTAAACCCCAGTACAGACAGGGAACAAGAAATAGAGAGGGGATGGGGAGCACCTGAGAGACAGAGTTTTAGCTTGGGAACAAAGGTTACGAGGGACAACATGACTGAGGTAGGAGGAAGTTTGGTGCCTTACATAAATAATAGAACGCCCTACTAGGAGATATCTCAATAAATATTCATACACAGTGCAAATAACAACCTCATAACGTGCAATACAACCTTTAAAAAACACATAAATTGCAACCACAAAGTGCTTCTCTTTTTCCAAGTGCAAACACTAAGCTGCAATATTCTTTATAAAGTGTATTCAAAGTGTAATCGATTTGTGACTTGAGGTTGCGATGCACGTTATTATTTGCACTGTGTTACAGTGGAAAATGTATTAACATTTATTGCACTTTAATATATCTCAGCAAGTGCTACACCATTTAGATGTTAGATGTTGTATGTTTACAAAGAACACGTTAAGATGTTTTGGCAGCTGATCTAAAATTGGAATTGCTCAGCACGTTAGTGTTTAGGATATTACTATTAGTGAAACACATTTTTTGCAAATAAATCACTTTACATATTTGTACAGAAGATAACCGAGGCTGAGAGTATGTTCTAGAGCCAACGGTTTGGCAATATACAGAGAGCATTATCAGAAAGTAAATTTTGTTTTATACATACAGAGGTTTATGCAGTTAAACATGATTTTAAAATCTAAATATAATGATTGAACTTGGTGAAAAAAAATCATAAACAGCTTAAAGTGTTCAGTTTTGCTGTTGATGTTACCGTTATCATATCATTTTCCGAACCCCTTCTTTTTGTTAAGCAGCATTAATTACTACTAATTAGATTTGCAATGAAAATGGCTGCTCTACAAGATCTCATGAATTTTTGGTACTTGTAGTTCAGATGTTATACTCGTACATCAGATAGCTGATTGAACTACAACTCCCAGAAACACTTGCTTCGCCCACAAAGTGAATTTAATAGGGCAAGCTCAGCAGTGCGTGATAAGGTATAGAAAGAATACATTGCTTCCACATTTGGGGAGATATCAGAGCAAATCCCTTTTTTATTATTGTTAATATATTGTTTTTCTTAACCCTCACTCAGCCTCTGAAGCCCATGCCTAGCATTGCCTATAGAGGTTTAATTCATTCAGTCTTTCACCCTTACTAATGAGTACCATTACATTGGGGTATAATCACATGTACACCCCAGGACATAATTGGAGATTGGCAAAAAGTTAAATGTTTCTTTCCTAAAAAACTTTGATATTATTATAATGGTTGTACTGTCTCTTTAAGAACCCATCTCACCTTTCACTTGAACCTTGAATTCTTGCTTGTCGCTGGTAGTTTTGCAGGCGTACATACCGCTGTCTTTGGCATCTACCCCTTTCACAACAAGAACTCTGGCTCCCCCTTCAGCAGATATTTGGTACTTTTTGCTTGCTGTGAGCTCAGTTCCATCTTTAATCCATTTCACCTGAGCATTGTCCGGGTGGACTGTCAGGGTCAGCGAGATGTCCTCGTATTCTTGGGCAATGATTGGCTCTTTGGGGGCGGGCTTCACAAACTTGGCCTCTGGTTCTGAAAGAAAAGAAAAGAAAAAGATTAGAAAGAAAAATAATAGTTTGTGCAATAGTAACTGGAACATACACATCAATTTATACAGGAAATGACACTTCAGAGGAAGGAATCGGTAGCTAAATCAAATATTATAAATACATCAAATTCTCCATTAATGGCTTCTCCAATCAGGAAAGAGGCACTTCCGCTTTAATACGATTAGAAAAATATATCATTCATTTTTAACAATGAGAAATTAATCAGCAAGATCTTAACTATCTATGTGCAATGCCTTCTTGCCCCTTGCTGGGTCCTTAACAAAATAATATTTTAAGTATGAATTTAAAGTTTATTTTAATAGACTGATAAATATTTTAGCAAAAGAAAAACAGTTAAATTAGAAGTAGAAATGTGATGATAAACGATTGTGAAATAGATCAGATAATGGTTGTTTTATACCGCAGCTTTGTAACTAAATCCAATGCTGTCCATTTTGGTAACTGCGTGAAAGCCATTCATTTTTGGTTAAAGCAGGAGTTATTTTTTCAGCAAATCAAACAATGTTATAAATGAGAAAGTATACCGGAGCTTATGTTTATGATCTTGCGTGAATAAAACGAGCAAGTTTGGCATTGACATGCATATTCCCCAGACAGCTCAGAGCTGTGTATAACTGAGCATATAGATTGTCTGGCTATGTGAAACTGATCTCTTTCTAAATATTACAACATGAGCTATTTGCAGCCTGTCCATACATCAGGGAAAAAGACACGGCTGGGGGTTATTTTATGCTTACTGTTTCACTAATCTTAATATTGTCTACATTCAAAAAGATTTTCCATCAACAGCAAAAATAGCTTTCCCTGATTGGTGGAATAATCAATGTCATTCTTTGCTTTGTAGCAATACATACAGTATGTTTGCCATGTTTTTAAGAGCAAGGTTCTAGGAGTGGAACAATCTGCCTGTAGATTCCATTGATTTCCACAGAACTTTTCTAAATCCACCACCTCAGGACCAACAACATTTTACATGTTGGAAGTGCTATTTACTTTAATTCTTCACTTTTAGAAATTAAGAATCAGAGAAACCATACTGTGTTCACGTGTGCTCACCTTTCACATTGATCTTGAAAGTAATTTTCTGTCCGACAGCCTCGCAACTGTATTCCCCGGCATCTTTCTTCTCTACCTGTTCCAAAACCAGATGGCGAGTTTGGCCCTCAGACTCCACCTTGACCTTCTTGCTGGAGGTGATCAGCTTACCACTCTTGTACCACTTCACCTCGGTCTTGGCCTGGGACACCTCACAGCTCAGGGTGGTGGTCTCGTTCAAAATTGCCTGCACCTCTTTCTGCAACTTTTCTTGATTTATAAATGCAGGTTCAGGCTCTAAAAAGAAAAAAAGGAAAAAATGTATTCACGCATTCATTTAACCAAAAAAAGATTTCTCACATTTTTTTTAATACAAACATGCACATAGAATACGGCAGTCAACAAATATCTGCATTTTGATTCAGGGTGCTAAGAGGCATATATTTAAAGGTCCCTCTTATAATCCGAAATTAGTCTAGATCAGCCAATGCATCTCTCCTTACCCCTCTATTTGTGAACTGAGGAGGTAAAATGATCATTAACCCCCTAAGGACACAGCTTCTGAAATAAAAGGGAATCATGACGGAATATTTCCGTCATGTGTCCTTAGGGGGTTAATAACATGCCTGTGTCTTTAGTTAATGCCCATCACACAGTAGGTAGCCCACACAGCGCTCCTTTGCTCTTGGTTTCAAAATAAGGCTGATTAGTTCAGTTCAAGACTTGTTCACAGATAACAGTAACATGAAACATTTGAGGTTTCAGAATTCTCCTAACATTGGTCAACTCCTCACTTTTACAAACACTTGGAAAATCTCTTTCAAAAATAATATTTTTTTTTTCTGGTATATTTTGTAAAATTTCCAAATACTTGCAATAGATTTTTACCTTTCACGTTGATCTTGAAGTTGATTTTCTGTCCGGCAGCCTCACAGCTGTATTCTCCAGCGTCTTTCTTCTCCACCTGTTCTACAACCAGGCGGCGGGATTTGCCCTCAGACTCCACCTTAAATTTCTTACTGGATGTGATCAGCTTCCCATCCTTGTACCACTTCACCTCGGTCTTGGCCTGGGACACCTCACAGATCAGGGTGGCGGTCTCAGTAAGGATTGTCTGTACCTCCTTCTGTACCTTCTCTACGTTGGTGAACGCAGGCTCGGGTTCTGAAAAAAACAAAACAGTGATATTATAAAGAAAGCATACATTCATTTTTTTCATGACATTTCAAAATGTGTTATATTATGAAATGCACAATTTCTCTTATTTGTTCTCAGTTTTACTTTGCTAAATAATTCCACAAATATGTCGATCCTTCATAATTAGTATTATTCCCCAAGCATTTGTGTCAAATATTATTCAAATATTTTTTATAAAAAGGATAACAAATTATTTTTCTTAGCAATAAAGTAACAAAATTGGAAATAAAGGCTGTTATAGAAAAACATATAGAATTAAAAATATAATTATTAAATTGGGCTGACATGAAGAAGTGAAAAAAATTGTTGGTGTTCTAAGATAATACAATTACAAAAAATATATCCTGATTACATAAAACTAATATGATAAATATGGAAAATGCCAAATGTGAAATGGACCAAACTTTAACATTTTCAGCAAGATACTGATTTTTCAGAACATATGATATCATTCAACGCCATTAGCCCCAAAATAAGAATTATTCTAGAAACAAAACAGATGTTAAAAAAGAAAGGGTTGAAAAAGAAGTGAAAATGAAAGAGATAGTGTGGCGAAACTGACTTCGCCACGTGTCCTTGGAGGGGGCTGCTTGCCCGCCTCTTGCCTTTGGACTATGGACCAGACTTTGTGTGAATGTGTTAACCCAGATAGCTATGCCATGGAGCCCATTCGTGTGTTTTATGTCTTTTTGCAACCATGTGCTCAATGGAGTCTGCCTCTATCCCTGGATAATTGGATTACTTTTCCCCATTGTCTCCAGGATAGAGGGCTCTGTAAAACCTGTTTGAGCCAGATAGCCATGTGCCAGCCAGGGCCCAAAAGATACTTTTACTAACTTTTGAACCCCTGGTCGGATTCATGCCATTTTTTAATATGTTGTTCCCCTGAATGGATTGATTGTGAATATGTAATTTTATGTGAATGTGATGTATGGTTTTAAAGTTATGAAAGTTGGGTAGAAAGTATGTTTTAACTGTATGTGTAATTGAGTTTCCTCTCAGGATAAGGGGAGGGAATATGTGGGATGTAACTGATATGTGATTGGTTGTTTTATAGCTCCCTGTGGGCGGTCCTGTATGTGAAAGGCTGTAATAAAAACCAGGCTGGGTGTGCCAGCACAGGAGTTCCTGCTTAACCCTCAAAGTGAAGTGTCGTCTCATTATTGGGGGAGGAATTATTGTATGCTGTTCCAGTTTGACTGCTAGGAGTCTAAACCCATCCGTATGTTTTTTTGCCTATTCAGCTGTTTATAGCATTCATATGCTTGAGAGGATTCATATGCTTTTCCAGTTCGTGAGATTGGGGAATTCAAGTGTGTGCAGTTCGGGAGTTGGAAGATTCGTGTAGTTTGCATTTCGGGAGATTGGTGTTCTGCAGTAGCTGTGCCTGTATATCTAGAAGGGGATTATCGCCTAAACGGTTTTTATCCTCTGATGAGTGAAACGGTCCGTTACATTGGTGGCAAGCGGTGGGATGGCGTCCTAGTGCAAGGTAAAGCAGCTCAGAGACACAGTTCATTTGGAGTTACAAAGTGAGGGAAACGCTAGTATCCGTACAGCGCCCCTATCTACAAAGGAACCAACGGCGGCAGAGCAAGCATGGCGCCTGGCTACACTCAGGAGCGGTTTGAGAGAGAGGTTGCCATGCGGTTGGCTTTTACGTACAGTTCATGAGGAAATTAACAGCAGAGTACCTGCAGTTCATGGCAGATCCATCCAAAGGTATCAGCCGCCCTATCCGGTGGCAGAGTGCGTTACGGGGACTCAAAGGTGTACCCCAGGGAGCTGAAGATGTCGTCCTTCCTCCCCAGCGGCAGTATGTATCCCAGGGAGCTGAAGGTGTCGTCCTTCCTCCCCAGCGGCAGTGTGTACCCCAGGGAGCAGAAGGTGCTGTCCTTCCTCCCCAGCGGCAGTGTGTACCCCAGGAAGCAGAGACCGTCTGTCTCGCACCCCAGCCGCAGGACAAAATATTGAAAGGGGAGACAGTTGGTCCCCCTCTCCACCAGCAAAGAGAGTGTCAGGGAGAGAAGCAGGTTACCCCCTCTCCCCAGCGGCAGTCTACATTTCAGAGAGAGGAGCTTGTTACACCCTCTCTCCAGCGGCAGCCTAACCCACCAAGGGGAGATGTTAAGCCCCACAACTATGCAGATGGGACCGTAGTCTCTGCACTTGCAGCACCAGGGGTAGGGACAGTCGGTCCTGTCCCCCAGCCACAGAGCAGTGTATCCAGAGGGGAGACAGTCGGTCTCCCCCTCCCACAACCAGGCTCCAACCAGGCTACTTCAGTGGTAGCGCTGGCACCCGGGCAGAGTACCACTGGTCTCTGCCCACTCAGCAACCCACCAAGGCAGTCTACAGCAGTGGTGAGGCACCTGGACATGGACAAGTTTCTATTTTATCCAGGTGTAGTAACCAGTTATTGTGGGTGGGCTGTATTGCTGTTTGCGCTTCATGGGTGGGTTGCTGGACTAACCAGGGCACTGACCGGCAGGAGGTCAGATACCCTGTTAGTCTGGATGGTAAAGGGGAGAAATGTGGTGAAACCGACCTCACCACGTGTCCTTGGAGGGGGCTGCTTGCCCGCCTCTTGCCTTTGGACTATGGACCAGACTTTGTGTGAATGTGTTAACCCAGATAGCTATGCCATGGAGCCCATTTGTGTAGTTAAAGACTTCGGCTCCATGGCAATTGAACTGTGTGAATAGGATCTGAGCGCTATTTGGTAGTTTTGTGCGCTCAGATCCCAGCTATCTGGGGATATGTGAAATGTCTGTGTGTTATGTGTAAAAAGTGACTTTATGTATTTTAAAGTGTTTTATGTCTTTTTGCAACCATGTGCTCAATGGAGTCTGCCTCTATCCCTGGATAATTGGATTACTTTTCCCCATTGTCTCCAGGATAGAGGGCTCTGTAAAACCTGTTTGAGCCAGATAGCCATGTGCCAGCCAGGGCCCAAAAGATACTTTTACTAACTTTTGAACCCCTGGTCGGATTCATGCCATTTTTAATATGTTGTTCCCCTGAATGGATTGATTGTGAATATGTAATTTTATGTGAATGTGATGTATGGTTTTAAAGTTATGAAAGTTGGGTAGAAAGTATGTTTTAACTGTATGTGTAATTGAGTTTCCTCTCAGGATAAGGGGAGGGAATATGTGGGATGTAACTGATATGTGATTGGTTGTTTTATACCTCCCTGTGGGCGGTCCTGTATGTGAAAGGCTGTAATAAAAACCAGGCTGGGTGTGCCAGCACAGGAGTTCCTGCTTAACCCTCAAAGTGAAGTGTCGTCTCATTATTGGGGGAGGATTTATTGTATGCTGTTCCAGTTTGACTGCTAGGAGTCTAAACCCATCCATATGTTTTTTTGCCTATTCAGCTGTTTATAGCATTCATATGCTTGAGAGGATTCATATGCTTTTCCAGTTCGTGAGATTGGGGAATTCAAGTGTGTGCAGTTCGGGAGTTGGAAGATTCGTGTAGTTTGCAGTTCGGGAGATTGGTGTTCTGCAGTAGCTGTGCCTGTATATCTGGAAGGGGATTATCGCCTAAACGGTTTTTATCCTCTGATGAGTGAAACGGTCCGTTACAGATAGTTTAGTTATATTGTGCTATTATAAAATCCAAGACCATTGTCTTGTTAATATACTCATCAAGAATTGCACATTTAAAATTTATTTTTGTTGAAATTTAACAATTTTTAGAATGTATGTTTAGAATGTTGGATCCTGTTATGGTTAAATCATTGGTCAACTCCTCACTTTTACAAACACTTGGAAAATCTCTTTCAAAAATAATATTTTTTTTTTCTGGTATATTTTGTAAAATTTCCAAATACTTGCAATAGATTTTTACCTTTCACGTTGATCTTGAAGTTGATTTTCTGTCCTGCAGCCTCACAGCTGTATTCTCCAGCGTCTTTCTTCTCCACCTGTTCCACAACCAGACGGCGGGATTTGCCCTCAGACTCCACCTTAAATTTCTTACTGGATGTGATCAGCTTCCCATCCTTGTACCACTTCACCTCGGTCTTGGCCTGGGACACCTCACAACTCAGGGTGGCGGTCTCAGTAAGGATTGTCTGTACCTCCTTCTGTACCTTCTCCTCGTTGGTGAACGCAGGCTCGGGTTCTTAAAAAAACAAAATAGTGATATTATAAAGAAAGCATACATTCATTTATTTCATGACATTTCAAAATGTGTTATATTATGAAATGCACAATTTCTCTTATTTGTTCTCAGTTTTACTTTGCTAAATAATCCCACAAATATTTAGATCCTTCATAATTAGTATTATTCCCCAAGCATTTGTAGCATTTGTGTCAAATATTATTCAAATATTATAATAAAAATACAAACAAATTATTTTTCTTAGCAATAAAGTAACAAAATAGGAAATAAAGGCTGTTATAGAAAAACATATAGAATTAAAAAATAATTATTAGATTGGGCTGACATGTGAAGAAGTGAACAAAATCATCGTTGGTGGTCTAAGATAATACAATTACAAAAAATATATCCTGATTATATAAAACTAATATAATAAATATGGAAAATGCCAAATGTGAAATGGACCAAACTTTAACATTTTCAGCAAGATACTGATTTTTCTGAACATGTGATATCATTCAATGCTATTAGCCCCAAAATAAGAATTATTCTAAAAACAAAACAGATGTTAAAAAAGAAAGGGTTGAAAAAGAAGTGAAAATGAAAGAGATAGTTTAGTTATATGGTGCTATTATAAATCCCAAAACCATTGTCTCATCAATATACTCATCAAGAATTGCACATTTAAAATGTATTTTTGTTGAAATGTAACAATTTTTAGAATGTATGTTTAAAATGTTGAATCCTGTTATGGTTAAATCAAATTCAATGAAGCTTACCTTTTACGTTGATCTTGAAGTTGATTTTCTGTCCGGCAGCCTCACAGCTATATTCACCGGCATCTTTCTTCTCCACCTGCTCCACAATCAGACGGCGGGATTTGCCCTCAGACTCCACCTTAAATTTCTTACTGGATGTGATCAGCTTCCCATCCTTGTACCACTTCACCTCGGTCTTGGCCTGGGACACGTCACAGCTCAGGGAGGTGGTCTCGTTCAAAATGGCCTGCACCTCTTTCTGCAACTTTTCTTGATTTATGAATGCAGGTTCAGGCTCTAAAAAGAAAAAAAGAAAAAATGTATTCACGCATTCATTTAACCAAAAAAAGATTTCTCACATTTTTTTTAATGCAAACATGCACATAGAATACAGCAGTCAACAAATATCTGCATTTTGATTCAGGGTGCTAAGAGGCATATATTTAAAGGTCCCTCTTATAATCCGAAAGAAGTCTAGATCAGCCAATGCGTCTCTCCTTACCCCTGTATTTGTGAACTGAGGTAAAATGGTCATTAACCCCCCTAAGGACACAGCTTCTGAAATAAAAGGGAATCATGACGGAATATTTCCGTCATGTGTCCTTAGGGGGTTAATAACATGCCTGTGTCTTTAGTTAATGCTCATCACACAGTAGGTAGCCCACACGGCGCTCCTTTGCTTTTGGTTTCAAAATAAGGCTGATTAGTTCAGTTCAAGACTTGTTCACAGATAACAGTAACATGAAACGTTTGAGGTTTCAGAATTCTCCTAACATTGGTCAACTCCTCACTTTTACAAACACTTGGAAAATCTCTTTCAAAAATAATAAATGTTTTTTTCAGGTATATTTTGTAAAATTTCCAAATACTTGCAGTAGATTTTTACCTTTCACGTTGATCTTGAAGTTGATTTTCTGTCCGGCAGCCTCACAGCTGTATTCTCCAGCGTCTTTCTTCTCCACCTGCTCCACAACCAGACGGCGGGATTTGCCCTCAGACTCCAACTTAAATTTCTTACTGGATGTGATCAGCTTCCCATCCTTGTACCACTTCACCTCGGTCTTGGCCTGGGACACCTCACAGCTCAGGGTGGCGGTCTCAGTAAGGATTGTCTGTACCTCCTTCTGTACCTTCTCCTCGTTGGTGAACGCAGGCTCGGGTTCTTAAAAGAACAAAACAGTGATATTATAGAGAAAGCATACATTCATTTTTTTCATGACATTTCAAAATGTGTTATATTATGAAATGCACAATTTCTCTTATTTGTTCTCAGTTTTACCTTGCTAAATAATCCCATAAATATTTAGATCCTTCATAATTAGTATTATTCCCCAAGCATTTGTGTCAAATATTATTCAAATATTTTTTATAAAAAGGATAACAAATTATTTTTCTTAGCAATAAAGTGACAAAATAGGAAATAAAGGCTGTTATAGAAAAACATATAGAATTAAAAAATAATTATTAGATTGGGCTGACATGTGAAGAAGTGAACAAAATGATCGTTGGTGATCTAAGATAATACAATTACAAAAAATATATCCTGATTATATAAAACTAATATAATAAATATGGAAAATGTCAAATGTGAAATGGACCAAACTTTAACATTTTCAGCAAGAAACTGATTTTTCTGAACATGTGATATCATTCAATGCTATTAGCCCCAAAATAAGAATTATTCTAAAAACAAAACAGATGTTAAAAAAAGAAAGGGTTGAAAAAGAAGTGAAAATGTAAGAATTAGTTTAGTTATATTGTGCTATTATAAATTCCAAGACCATTGTCTCGTCAATATACTCATCAAGAATTGCACATTTAAAATGTATTTTTGTTGAAATGTAACAATTTTTAGAATGTATGTTTAGAATGTTGGATCCTGTTATGGTTAAATCATGTTCAATGAAGCTTACCTTTTACGTTGATCTTGAAGTTGATTTTCTGTCCGGCAGCCTCACAGCTATATTCACCGGCATCTTTCTTCTCCACCTGCTCCACAACTAGACGGCGGGATTTGCCCTCAGACTCCACCTTAAATTTCTTACTGGATGTGATCAGCTTCCCATCCTTGTACCACTTCACCTCGGTCTTGGCCTGGGACACCTCACAGCTCAGGGTGGTGGTCTCAGTCAATATGACTTGCACGTCCTTTTGCACCTTCTCCTGGTTGGTGAATGCAGGCTCGGGTTCTGAAAGTAATAGATCAAAGTTTTGAATTTTTTTTTAGTGTTGAGGCTTGCATATCACATGGAAGCACACATAAAAAGTATGAGTCATTATTTTATCATTTAAAAACAACCTGTGCCATATTGTTTGTGATAATGATTACTTCCAAGTTTCTGGATACAATGACCAGCAAATTCTACCCCCAAATTACTATATCAGAAATATTGATCTCTAATGTGATCTAATTGTTATGATTCCAATTTAGGGTCAAATCTAATATGAATAATTGCATTAGTGTGAAATATATATAATTAAAACCTATACTATTATTATTATTATTATTGCCATTTATATAGCGCCAACAGATTCCGTAGCGCTTTACAATATTATGAGAGGGGGGATGTAACTATAAATAGGACAATTACAAGAAAACTTACAGGAACGATAGGTTGAAGAGGACCCTGCTCAAACGAGCTTACAGTATATAGGAGGTGGGGTATAAGACACGTTAGGACAGGATCTAGGTTAGAGCATAACATGCACGGTTTGGTCTACTATATTGTACATAGTCTAATAAACAGAAAGAACGTGAATTTATAAATTCAAATTAATTTCATATATACATTATAAGTTGTGTATCTGTGTCTGAGTCTATGGGGGATATATTTATTAAAGGGTTTTGAACATTGAAAGGTAAATTTCATCGTTATTTATATTGTGTTTAACATAGTATTCTACAAGTGATTCTTTATAGTAAATTCCACCAGTTTTTGTAGAAGCTTCAATTTCAAAAGACAGCAATAAAAATGGCATAAAGATTGATGAATCTATTGCATTGCAGAAAGAAATGGAGTATACTGAAAAACAGTTTGAGTGCAAATAAAGTTACTGATAATAATCAGATTTGATAAACTGTGCCAAAACGTGGATAGGAAAGTCTTGGTGAGATTTTGATAAATATCTTCCATTGGGGTGATAGTTAAGTGCTGCCATTATTAATTTTGGGGTTTTTTAAATGCACGATTTTCGTAGAGCATGAGTAACATATTAACAGAAAAAAAAGTCATATCAGCACAGGTAGATGCACAACAGTAAAAGAAATGAACGGGATATGTCAGGTAATTTTGTCAGATTTTTGTCAGAGTTTCTGGTCAGATTTTAGTTGACTAAAATATTTTAGATTTAGTTGACTAAAACTATACTAAAACTAAAACAATTCAGATAACTAAAATACAACTAAAACTAAAATGGCTTTTTATTTAAAAGACTATGACTAAAACTAAATTGAGATTTGCTGCCAAAATTAACACTGGCGTGTGAGGGAGCCACAGAGGGGCTGGGGAAGGGGCAAAAGATATCGACCGGGGCTTGGGAGAGAAACACTGAGGGGGCTGGGAGGACACAAAGAGATACAGAGGGGCTGAAGAAGGGGCAAAACAGACAGATAGAGGCTTTATCTAAACCCATTAGATTTTAGTCGTGTTGACTAGCCCTCTGATGATGTGAGCTGGGTGTGGGGGTTCAGCCCTGCTTGGATCACAGTTTAGGTAAAGGGAGAGTCTGGAAACTGGTTCTTCAGTGATGGAATGCCAGTTGCACCACTAATGTCTCATTTTTTGCGATGCCGCACAGGAAATGTTAAGTATAGACTTTGTTTTATGTAATCGATCAGAAGCTATGTTCTGGTAGGCCTTGGATCAGCTCTTAGGTGTTTCAGTAAGTAGTAGCTCATTAAACTTCTCCCAGAATTGTGAGCACAGTTTGTCAAAAGCCAGTAGATGCTGATCCACTTAGGAAGCCGGTTGTGTGAAGGCATGTGAAGCAGCAGGCCTTGAGGCAATGGGTATCTTGCAAAGTAGACCTTTAGTTTCCAATCCGCATTCAGCTGCCACTAGTCACCTAGAGTAGGCTTTGCTAGAGCAGTCTAGCACAGACAGTGCCCACTGGGACTGGTCAAATGGAAGTCAGACCCTCGACGGAGTGTACCCCAGGAAAAATAACTCAGTTATTGCTGAAAATAAAGCTTTTTGTTTGTAGAGTAATAGGCACTTAAATTACACTTAAAATGCATATAAACCAGATGTATCAAATTGCAGATAACACAAGCCTGGCATGCCCCAGTTCTGTTGCAGAACAAAGAACATAACTACAAAAAAAACAACAAATTGCATTGACAACCAATGTAAAACAAATAAACAAAAGGAGCTTGAGGTGAAAAATGCCCATTTAAATTTTAAAATATACTATGAAATATTATTCTTTGGTGGTTTTAAAACTTTCTTAAACTTTCTTTATAAATGGGAAAAAAAAGTTTAGCAAATATGAGGTGTTTAGTGAGGAATTGCAGGCAGAGGTCCCTATTTTCACACGTTTGTTGTTTTTGGGGTTAAACAATGTCTGTTAATAAGCAACAAACTAAATGAAAACCTGTTGAATATCTTCAATTTCTATTTTTTTTTTCTATCATCCTTAATACTGTCACAATTTGTAATAAATTCGTCTACTATCCTTTTTTCTATTCACCATTTCAAAAAGAACAAATGTATTCTAACACTTTCAACAAAACACCAAGGTAAATGTTTACCTTTCACGTTGATCTTGAAGTTGATTTTCTGTCCGGCAGCCTCACAGCTGTATTCTCCGGCGTCTTTCTTCTCCACCTGCTCCACAACCAGACGACGGGATTTGCCCTCAGACTCCACCTTGACCTTCTTACTGGATGTGATCAGCTTCCCATCCTTGTACCACTTCACCTCGGTCTTGGCCTGGGACACATCACAGCTTAGTGAGGCGGTCTCATTAAGGACAATTTGTATCTCCTTCTGTACCTTCTCTTGGTTGATGAACGCAGGCTCGGGCTCTGGAAAATAAGCATGTTTTCTAATGAGGGGATGCATTAACATATCCACTGACTGTATGACACATAATCCTGTTATGTTTCACTATGGTAACATTACACTTATGAACAAGATTTGATGCTTTTTATGCTTTTTTTTTTTACTTCAACTTGTATTTCAATTCTTTAAATTGTCTGTATTTGTAAAATTCTAAATGAAAAAATAAATAAATAATTTATATATATAATGCTTGATCAAAATCCTTGCACTATGTCAGGTGCCAAACCACAGGCTCAAAAATATACATTTTTAAAATATAGTAGTGCTCAGGAAATTTGAAAGAAGCTTCACTCTTTATTTATGCATGAATGTTAAAATCTAACAGATCGTGTGTCAGTATGTGTTTCTGTGTGTCAGTATGTGTTTCTGTGTATCTATGTGTCACGGTTTCCTGGGACCCTAACACACAGATAGATCACGACAGACAGGATTGCAATACCAGTCCTTAGAGTGGCCAGGCTATGCAGAGAGAAAGAGTAGTCAGAGTACAAGCCAAGGTCAAGGATAACGGAGATACGGAACACGATAGAGCAAGCCGGGGTCAAGGATCAAAGAAGACAAAGTAACGAGAAACAAAGCTAAAGATCGTTAACCAGTAATCAATCAAAGTATATCGAGCTTGTGGGCTAACAGAAGACCACAACAGGGCAACAAGGCAAGGAGGAGGTAATTGTAAATGGGGTTAGGGTGATTCTGATTGGCCTGTCTCCAATTGTAATTAACTATCACATGTGGAAGGTACCTGTACCTCCCACTTTGACCTGTGATGTCACTATTGCGCACCGTGTCAGGTGACTGACTCAGGCGCCTGTTTAAAAACGCTGCATGCAAGTGTGCAGCGACCAAAAGACTACTGGGGGTATTGATACAGCTGCAAGCGTTGTGTGGGCGCTGCAAGCCGCCACTTGTGGTGGGCGGAAATGTGAAGATGATGTGAGCTGCTCACGGTGCGGGAACCTGTGAAGCGGAACACAGGCAGGGGACCTGACACTATGTATCTGTATCTGTCAAGTACTTTACTAACTTCAACAAATACCTCACTCCTTAGTTCCATTAACAATGGAGGTTATTTAGCTTAATGTCATTTTTCACAAAAGGGAGAGGATTTTCATGTCTAAACTCAATCACATTTGTGCTGTTTATTGACATAATCTACATGTTGACCACACCATCAAGAAGAGCATCCAACTAGCTCTGAGAATATTTTGCCCTTCTTAGTATGCATCTCAAGCATTGAGAAGATGGAACATTAGTTAGTCAGTTGGTGCCACAAAACAGTTAAGATTATTTTTTTTAATTATAAAAACAACAAGATATATATATGGCTCACCTTTTACTTTGATTTTGAAACTAATTTTCTGTCCGGCAGCCTCACAGCTATATTCTCCAGCATCTTTCTTCTCCACCTGCTCCACAAATAGACGACGGGATTTGCCTTCAGACTCTACCCTTATTTTTTTGCTGGAGGTGATCAGCTTTCCATCCTTGTACCATTTCACATCGGTCTTCTCCTGGGACACCTCACAGCTCAGGGTGGTGGTCTCAGTCAGGATGGTCTCCACCTCCTTTTGAACTTTTTCCTGGTTGGTGAATGCAGGCTCAGGTTCTGAAAGACACGGATACAGTCCATGAAACATGCTTATTACATCTTCAGTTTGAGTGTTTTTCTCTCTTAGGTAAAAGCAACCCCATTATTAAAAAAAAAAAAAAAAAACAGTCAATTAAATCAATTTGGTCTATGTTTACAGAACACCATTCTTTGCTAGGCTATGGTCTCTTCAGTAAGGAGCTTCTATTCATCTTCCACCGTGTGATGGTAATTGTATTGTTTATTAGACTGTTCACAGCGAAGAAATTCGGTTTGCTAGAATTTTGCCCAATTAGTTCAGTTTGTTTTTTTATTTGGATGACACATAACACATTCTCAGGATTTTTAAAAAGGTGATCTTTCAGCTGTTTAGTAGATAGCTTCCTAATTTGGCACCCTTATGCCTAAACCTTGGATTGCCATACTTAAATATACCAAATTATGGAGCCATCTACTAAACAGCCGAAATATCAAAATTTAAAATAGAGCTTTTCTTAATCTTGATCTTTTAGTGTTCCAAATTGCTGAATTGCATGGAAGAATTGTGTCTATCGTGACTCATTTGATTTGGACATCTGGCGATTCAGTCATTCATTATTCAGACAAACCAACACATCGCCCAAGTGATGTCCAAACTGGGGTTCATGTGAATTTGAATGCACAAGTTTATTGTTTGTTATTCCTATGAAGAATGCATAGGAAAAAACTTAATTAGACAAAGAAATATATAATGCATTACAAATAACAAGTAATAACAACAAACAAGATCAAATGGAAAGTTAGAATAGATGTCAACTAATACATATTAGAAATTCATAATATAAGGATCAATTACTGACAAAAACCCGACCATCACGCCCAAGCTCAGGACCCGTTGCGGTTGGGAGAGGGAGTGTGGACACCGGGGAGAACTATCCTCACACATACACATCATCCCTTAACCCTCTTCTTTTTCACCTTATAACACGTTATATATTTTTTGTTACTCCCGTATGTCTCTCAGGGATATAAGTCACTAACCTGACGAATGAAAGCAATATTTGCTCGCCTATATCTAGAGGTTAGAGCATCAAAGGAGGAACATGCCCCACACAAACACACTAAATACTATCCTGCAAGCAAGTACTAAAAATGTTCTCTTGTGTTGTATTTATGCAAATAACATGTACGCTGACTAAGCCTTAAATTGAGAATGGAATGTAACTGCCTTGAAGTTTTGGGAAACTCCCAATATATTGTTTTGAAGACTGACATATGTTGTAACAATTATTAATGCTATCCACCGAGGCCTGCGAGCCTAACTCTTTTTCCTCAATAAAAAAGATTTACAAAAAAAAAATATAAGGATCAATTAATCCAAATATAGACTAAAGTCTAATAGAAAAATGAAAGAGCTGGTGGATAAAAGCTTTTTACAGGGGTGGCGGAGCTTGTACTGCAAGCTGGCAAGACGTATATTGCACGAGCTCCAGCTGCCAATGCTGTTTACCCGGGCAAGCAACTCGGAGACCTCTACCAAAGCTGACTCCAACGCTGGGGGCACTTGACCTATCTTTGGGTACTTTAATCGATGCACTGAGGCACCGAGAACCGCGGCGCCAGGTTGAGGCCTACTGGAGTCAGAACGGGAGAGAGACAGCCACTTTCCTCCCGATGAATAAAACCACTCTAGACACGACTCTCCTACCTCCTCTCCCCCCTCTGGGCCAGCGGGGTTCTCCCCTTGGAGATCAGTCAGCTATACCAGTGTCACCTGTCACATTTGCTAAGCAGAACTAGCAGTGCATCCAAACAACCCAAGATGGCGGACGCCGTGTGCACAAACGCATATGGCATGACTACAACCAGGAGGGCACTGAGCGACACTTATGCCTACTCCCTGTGGAGGCTGGATCACATCTTTCAGAACTGTTGGCTGAAGGTACAAGCCCGCTTACAAGACACCACTACCCACAGACCTGTGCCGCGGAAGGGAAACAGGAGACCAGGGCAACCAAGTACGGGGAAGCCCCCTCGGAGCATAAGAACCAAAACGAAGTTCCTGCGACCTCATGACCGCTCACCAAGGCCGAGAGCCACCCGAGGCAAGACCTCCAAGCATCGTCCACGCAAGCGGAAAACCACCGACCAACAGAGAAGATTACTCACCACCTTCGCCCCCCCTATGATGGGGATAGACTTGGTCCCTCGACGAACCCAAGTCTGTGGTGTACAGATGCTCACCCTTATTCAGGCCTGGGGCTGAGGAGGCACCCTACACCAGAGTACTACCGGCCAAGCGACGCAACAGCCATGCCACCTAGAGGCATCGGATAAGCTGTCTTCTGAGTCTGCCACCTGGACGCACTCTCTCCTTGACAATAAGAGAAGCAAAGTTTGCGTTTTTTCATGCCGTGCACCAAGCCTTGTGTATTATGCTTAGTCTTATGATTTGCATTTCATTTAATTTCTTTTACCTTTCACTACACTGCCTTCTTTCGATTCGGTAAAGCACACTATTACTACTGCTCCCAGAGGTACATTAACAGCTATCCCAATCAACAAGCTACCTAGCACTAACACATGGACAGACCTTAGCACGTAACCCTCCGTAATCTCCATGGTTTTTCTTTTTCTTTTCATGTATGAAAGCCCTACTAACCCTACAACATGTTTGCCTAGCATGATCTTCACCTGAATACCACTTTATTTTCATTGTTTTATGTGTTTTAAACATAGCATGTCACATTGACGTCTATCTCTGACTAGCTAGGAGCTAAATGCTTTCTAGAGTACTCATACCGACAGAATGTACTGCTTCTTAGCCTCGCTATTTATTAAGTTAGCCCACTAAGCATGTTTTAGCCTGTTCAAAATATAAAATTGTGCATATGTTCTCGACTACTCCAAATGTAAAGCGTGAAAATATGCCTGAGGATTGTCGTTGGGGTACCTCAAGCTTGTTTGTATTATTCTTATGCACTGCAAAAATACAAAAAAATAAAATAAAAAATAAATAAAATTAAAAAAAAAATCTTTACAGAGCTGACAGACTAATTTTAAGAAACACAGTTTTACCTTTAACTTTAATCTTGAAGTTGATTTTCTGGCCGGCAGCTTCACAGCTGTATTCTCCGGCATCTTTCTTCTCCACCTGCTCCACAACCAGACGGCGGTTTTTGCACTCAGACTCCACCCTCAGTTTCTTGCTGGAGGTGATCAGCTTCCCGTCCTTGTACCACTTCACCTCGGTCTTGGCCTGGGACACCTCACAGCTCAGAGTGGCAGTCTCCGTCAGGGCAACTTGTATCTCCTTCTGTACCTTATCCTGGTTGGTGAACGCAGGTTCGGGTTCTGAGAGACAAAAATCTATGTTTTCAGACTTTTTTGTGTAGGAATTTGAATATCACATTGAAACACACATAATGATTACAGACTTTTCTCCCACCATTTAAAAACAATCTGGTTTGCAATTTTTTGTGACACTTATATATTCATATTTCTATAGACAATGGCCAAGTAGAGTCTACCCCAAACTATATGACAACAATCCATTTTTCTGAATACGCTTTGCAAACAATTTCATATTTAGAAAAAATATTTTAATATTTTTGTATGTATTGACACATTTTTATATGATATATTTTTTGATATTTTAATATTTTGAAAAAATCATTTTAAATGTTTATCCAAAAATATGAAATTGAGGACTGTATCAGAATTATTGATCTACAGTAAGAACAAACAATAGATAAGAATATATATCAATGTGAGACAGCTGTTTGTTAGGGTTAGTGAATACACACTTATTATATGAATGTTAGCTGCAAAAGAATAAATGTAACAGATAAGATCCTCTCACATTATGGTTAAATATACTCATTTGAAGAATCCAAATTCTACCTTTAACTTTAATCTTGAAGTTGATTTTCTGTCCGGCAGCCTCACAGCTGTATTCCCCGGCATCGTTATTCTCCACCTGTTCCACCACCAGACGGCGGGATTTGCCCTCGGACTCCACCTTCACTTTCTTGCTGGAGGTGATCAGCTTCCCATCCTTGTACCACTTCACCTCGGTCTTGGCCTGGGACACCTCACAGCTCAGGGTGGCGGTCTCAGTCTGGGCAACTTGTATCTCCTTCTGCACCTTCTCCTGGTTGGTGAACGTAGGTTCGGGTTCTGAAAGAATTAACAGAATTAAATAAAGAACAAATGAACTTACATGAAGACATCTACCAGTTAAAGGGGCACTCCAGACCCCTAAATCACTTTAGCTTGCGGAAATGCTTTATGTGTGAAGAGTGTATCCTCTTTCTTTCATTTTACAAAAAGTGATGACTTCAATAGAAATTAGCACTTTTATAAAGTAACCTTGTTACACCCTCCTGGTTCTCAGTCAAATAACTTACTGTTACTTCCTGGTTTGGTTAGCTCAGTGGAGCTAAACTCAAGAGACAGCAATGGCCTAGAGCACCTGCCTTGCAAACACTTCTCATTGAGCTGCACTGGGAAGTCTGTGATTGGGCGGGGATAGTCTGGGCTGGGTTAGAAAGGAAGGGATTGCAAAGAATGCAGACAAGATATCTGCAGCTTTTGCAAGCTGTTTTTATATATGTTTTCAATTAATAAATGGCTCATTAAATACATACATGTTTTCATTGAAGGTATATCTAATAAAGAATAATGTTTCTTGTTCTTTTATTTTGTATTTGCAGTGGAGTGTCCCTTTGTAAAAACACAACTGAACAATTACACACAAGTTTGCTACAAAGAATATCCTTAAAAGGGACATTTTGAAAAATATTTTTTGGATATGTCATAGAAAATGAAATTTGTTTTCAAAAGAAAAAGTATACGACTGTTAAAACTATAGTCTTAATATCACTATTGTATTCACTGCAATGAGCTGGGTTCTTTCATTACTGATCACACTTCCTGGCGTTAAACAAAACTTCCGCCATTTCACACACAGACCCTAAGAATCTGCATAGTTACCGTGAGAATTTAAACATTTCAAAGATTCGGAAAGAATTTATCTGTTGCTTAAAGGAACATTCTAAAAACCATTAAACATGGTCCTTTTTCATTATAGATTAGTAAATCTGATTTTATTTTCTCTTTATTTTTTTTAGTTCATTGAAGTAATAGTGAGATTCGCAGATCTCTAAATGCAGGTTAGATTCAAAAGCGAATGTACAGAAAATGCGGGACTTGTTATCAGGAGAAATATACAATCATCTGGGTTCGCAGCGCCATACAATTGATAGACATGGAGTTCCCTTGGGGCATTTCCTGCTTTGAGAGTATATTTTTCACTTGCATTATGTATAGGAACTTAACAAAGAAAATGGCAGTGCTCTCTAAACATAATATTTTCAGTGCACAATTAAGTATCCCTTTTCAGTTGCTTTGTTGTGAGCAAGGGAGCTCTACCTCTACCTTTAGTATTCGTTTAGTTAATAGTGGTATCATATGTCCTTATAGCAGAGTCTGAATTTCGCCAGATTCCCATGTCACTTCCTCTATGTTGATGTTATTTTCGATGTCGGTATTCGCGTATCACCCTCTGTATGTTGTTGGTATGTATGTATTGCGGGTCTATGTGAAATAGAGAAGGGTGGCATTTGCGTTGTGTGTGTCTGGTCCTCAGCCTGTCTCCTTTTTTTTCAGGTTGTGTGATGATACCTGTCTTTTAGTGCGTGAGGGACTGAGTCCGTCTAAGATTGTATTTATGCTGAGTGTGTTTCGTCTGTTTCGTGTTTGGTGAGCTATCCGACTTGTGACCTGTTCTCCCGACCCCGTCCCCCGATTTCCCCAGCCCATGCCCTCAGTAGCAGATAGAGTGAAGATCAGAAGGGGTGTATAGCAGTGTAGGTGGGTATAGTGAAAGGGTTTAGGGTATGATCTGTGTTAGGCGGGGCTCGCACCCCCTGTCGCCACCTCTTCGGGTCCCATAGCACCCCTATCTCGGTTATGAATAGGAACCAGGGTAGCCACATCTCTGCATGTTTGGTTCTTCGTCCTGTTAGGGATGCATGTATTTCTTCTGCCCCCGGAATGTCTTCCACTCTGCGGATCCATTCTTTTTTAGTCGGTATTGTACTTTTTTTCCAAAATACTGGTATGGTGGCTTTGGCCGCGTTTATTAGGTAGAATGGATTTTTTGTATATCGGGATAGGTTGCGTTTATATATGGAGCAAGGCCAGTTCCGCGTTCCAATCTGGTATGTCCCCCAGGATACTTGTCGTTGTTTCCTTGATCATTTCCCAGTACGGGGTGATGTTCCTGCATTCCCACCAGATGTGTAGTAGTGTACCCCTTTCAGTCTGGCATCTCCAGCATGTTGGGGGGATAGATGAGAAGATCCAATGCAGTAGTGTTGGCGTTCTATACCAGAGGAAGAGTAGCTTATAATTTACCTCTTGGTAATATGAGCTCATTGAGCTCTTCTGTTGCCATAATAATACTGTGTCCCATTGTGTTTTTTTTGCTGTGTCCCATTGTGGTTCTGTAAGTGTCCTCCCTAATTTGTCCTCCCATTGTCGTCGGAAGGTGTTTGCAGTGAACATGCCTTCTGTCACTAAGTTTTGATAGAGTGCCGAAATTGCGTGTTCTATTGGGGTGCCTCGTTTACAAAGGTCCTCAAACCATGTAAGGTCTCTATGTAAGCGTTTTCTGTAGGGCATCGAGTCGTAATAATGTTTCAGTTGTATATATCTCAGTAAAGTGAGAGGTGTCTGTGGTGCCCCTTCCAGCACTGAGGCCAGGTCATTTTAGATTAGTGGACCTCTGTTTAAAATGTTAGAATTACTCCAAGATTAATTGTCAGGGTTTTTCACTCAATTGAGAATCCATGGTGAATTCAAATTTAAGGTCAAAGGAACCAAAGAAGAGCAATTCTGTAAAGCGTTATGGAATCTGTTGGCGCTATATAAATGGCAATAATAATAATAATAATAATAATAATAATTCTCTATGTCAACTAAGCTTTCAGTTCGGCAACTGTGGCCTTAAAATTGGAATTCACTTTAATTTCTCCCCGTGGTGAATAACCCTGTAAGTGATCTTGGTGCTCAGACTTACCCTTTAAGAGCATCACATGACAGATGCTCAGCACCCAGAACACACATAGTCAACAGCCTCTATGTCCATCAGCATACAAAGAATAAAATTAGCTATTAATCTTTCCTGACTTTTGTTTTACAGTTAGAGTGTTATTAAAATCTCTGGACCAAGACACAATCTGTCCAGTTTATTCCACCGAGAACAGAGCCGAGCAAACGGTTTGTTGCAGTTCTTATTGAACTTTTATCCAGAATCTACAAAAGATTTGACGAGATAACACCTTTGTCAAGAAATTATGCAGGACTGATTGTTTTTGGCCACCAGAAAATATAGCAACAACGGGCAATTTTTTCATGTATTTACCTTTAACTTTAATCTTGAAGTTTATTTTCTGTCCGGCAGCCTCACAGATGTATTCTCCTCCATCTTTCTTCTCCACCTGCTCCACAACCAGACGGCGGGATTTGCCCTCAGATTCCACTTTGACCTTCTTGCTGGAGGTGATCAGCTTCCCATCCTTGTACCACTTCACCTCGGTTTTGGCCTGGGACACCTCACAGCTCAGGGTGGCAGTCTCAGTCTGGGCAACCTGTACCTCCTTCTGCACCTTCTCCTGGTTGGTGAAGGCAGGCTCGGGTTCTGAAAAAAACAGAAATAAATCTTGCTTGGCTTCGAGAATAATATGGTACAATGTTTCCATGTGTCACATTTAATACATTCAGCTAAATTAATCGACTTGGCATTATTTACAAAAATCCATTTTCACAAAGATTAATATTATTTAAAATCCTGGAGCAATCATTAACGAGTTGACATTGCTCTTCTTTATTGTTTCTTATTAATTTTTTTTTAATTTGAATAGAAAATAAAATAAAATGTGTGACTAAATATTGCAGAACACAAAGTGGTACCCGCTGCTGTCTAGTTCTTGATACACCTTGCGTGGGATATTCAAAGCGCTGATAGCTGGAGCAGACTAATTCTGTTTTCCATTTGTGAACGGTATTCTAAGACTAGGCTTTACGTGTATACGTTATTGCACTATATATTTTTGTTATTTCTTTGTTATTATGTCCTACTGAAATTCTGGAGGAAACATCTGCTATCTGGGGTAGAAAAGTGACTAGCACAGTGTACGTGTTATTTTGACATCACTGTGTGCACTAGTAGAATTGCACTTTATTTAATATTATTGCACTTGTATCGTCTTTTGTCACTTTATGCTGAACCTGTAATGTGTTTTTTTTGCACAGTGCACTTATTGTGAGTGATTTGTCAAATTAAAACAAAAAAAGATTTTTAATTTATAGTCAGTTCACCTTTTAATGTTTTTTTTGCGCACACATAGTGTGATTAATTAATTGATAGAAATCAATAGAATGTTAGCATAGATCTGAAGCAAGGTTAATCAATGCAAACAAGATTTAAATAAGAATTCGGTAAGGATGGGAGACAGACGATAGTTCCAGCAATGACAATTAAACTCTTTTCATGAGGTCAAATTCCACCTTTCACTTTAATGTTGAAGTTGATTTTCTGGCCGTCAGCCTCACAGCTGTATTCTCCGGCATCTTTCTTCTCCACCTGCTCCACAACCAGACGGCGGGATTTGCCCTCAGATTCCACCCTCAGTTTCTTGCTGGAGGTGATCAGTTTCCCGTCCTTGTACCACTTCACCTCGGTCTTTTCTTGGGACACCTCACAGCTCAGGGTGGTGGTTTCATTAAGGACAATTTGTATCTCCTTCTGTACCTTCTCCTGGTTGATGAACGCAGGCTCGGGTTCTGTAAAATGTGGCCAAAAAAAGTCCAATAAGAACTCTGTAGAAAAAGGAACAACGTGAAACATCATTAAATGTTCTTGCAAACAATATCTATGATCTGGTTAGATGGATTTTTTGGTGCATGCCAACGGGCACATTAACAATAAAAAACGCAATAATGTGATTTGTAAGATGTCCAAACTTTATTTAAATGCTACAAACATCATATCACAAATAAACCATTGCTCCAAAGACTTTACATACATTATTACCATATATTGCAGTCAGTAGCATTAACACAGGCATATAGGGGAAAGAAATGTGTTAGCAATAATTACAGGAGGAGTACAATAATCATATTAATGGAAACATAATGAAAAGAAGACTCTGTACAATGAAGAGGAAAATAAGGATGTTTGAGAGAGGAAACTGTTAAGGACAACGTTAAAGTTAATTTTTTTTAGATGTAACTGAGTTACTGTAAAGGTACCAAGTGATATATGTGTTCATAATACATGAAATATTTAATGTAAAGAGACTAATGATGGCATGCAATACTGTACATAAAGAGTTAATGTAAGAGCACCAACATCATGTGACATTATAAGAGAAGAGTTAATGTAAGGGAGATACGAAATAGCATGTGATACATTTCAGAAAAAGTTCATTTAAGGACATTAACAAATGGCATGAGATACTGTACACAAAGAGTTAATGTACGGGCATTGATAAACGGCATGTGATACTGTACAGGAAAGAGTTAAGGTCAGGGCACTAATAAATGGGCATGAGTAAATGTAAATATAGCAGTGAAAATTATTAATGTAAAGACACTAATAAACTGTACAGGAAAGAGTTAATGTAAGGTCACTGATAAACAGAATGTCATACTGTACAGGAAATGGTTAATGTAAGGGCACTGATAAACAGCATGTGATAATGTACAGGAAAGAGTTAAGTTCAGGGCACTGATAAACAGAATGTGGTACTGTACAGGAAAGGGTTAATGTAAGGTCACTGATAAACAGAATGCCATACTGTACAGGAAAAGGTTAAGGTCTGAGCACTGATAAATGGGGAAGAGTAAATGTAAATATAGCAGTGATTGAAAGATGATACAGTACAACAAATTATTAATGTAAAGACACTAAAAACTGTACAGGAAAGTGTTAATGTAAGGTCACTGATAAACAGAATGTCATACTGTACAGGAAATGGTTAATGTAAGGGCACTGATTAACAGCATGTGATACTGTACAGGAAAGAGTTAATGTAAGGTCACTGATAAACAGAATGTGGTACTGTACAGGAAAGGGTTAATGTAAGGACATTGATAAATGGCATGTGATTCTGTGCAGTAAAGGGTTAATGTAAGGGCACTGATAATCGGCATGTGATACTGTACAGAAAGAGTTAAGGTCAGGGCACTAATAAATGGGCAAGAGTAAATGTAAATATAGCAGTGATTGAAAGGTGATACTGTACAACAAATTATTAATGCAAAGACACTAATAAACTGTACAGGAAAGAGTTAATGTAAGGTCACTGATAAACAGAGTGTCATACTGTACAGGAAATGGTTAATGTAAGGGCACTGATAAACAGTATGTGATACTGTACAGGAAAGAGTTAATGTAAGGGCACTGATAAACAGCATGCGATGTTGTACAGGAAAGAGTTAATGTAAGAGCGCTGATAAACAGCATGTGATACTGTACAGGAAAGGGTAAATGTAAGGACACTGATAAACGGTATGTTCTACTGTACAGGAAAGAGTTAATGTAAGGGCACTGTTAAATGGCATGTTATACTGTACAGGAAAGAGTTAATGTAAGGGCGCTGATAAACAGCATGTGATAATGTACAGGAAAGAGTTAATGTAAGGGCACTGATAAATGGCATGTGACACTGTACAGGAAAGAGTTAATGTTAGGGCACTGTTAAATGGCATGTCATACTGTACAGGAAATGGTTAATGTAAGGGCACTGATAAACAGCATGCAATACTGTACAGGAAAGTGTAAATGTAAGGGCACTGTTAAACGGCATGTTATACTGTGCAGGAAAGAGTTAATGTAAGGCACTGATAAACAGCCTGTGATACCGTACAGGAAAGAGTTAATGTAAGGGCACTGTTAAATGGCATGTTATACTGTACAGGGTAATGTAAGGGCACTGATAAACGGCATGTGATACTGTACAGGAAAGAGTTAATGCAAATATTATTAATGATTAAGGAAAATATTTAATATAATAACCAACACCGACGAATGAAATGGAATGCGATACAGGAAAGAGTTAATGTATTGGCACAATGAATGAAATGTGACAGTGTACAGGAAAGAGTTAATGTAAGAGCACCAACAAATAGAATGTGATACCTTACAGGCATTCGTTAATGTAAAAGTACTATAGAGTTGTGATAAACAATGTAAAGTAAAGAGTTAATATAGTTACTAAGGAATGGAATGACGTACTATACAGGAATCCTAAGAGTTAATACAAACATAAACAAAACATACAATATATCTTACAGGAAACAGTTAATGTAAGGCACCAACAATCGAAATATAATAATATAGTGGGAGGAATTAATGTAAAGAGATTGATCAAATAACTGATCAATGGAATGTGATACTATACTCAAAAGGGTTAAATAACTGCCACCATGAAATGTGGTGTGATACTTTACATACAATTGAGGGTTAATACTGAATGGAATATCATTTAATAGAGAAAAGAGTTAACAGAAAAGCAACACTGAACGGAATAGGATACTATGCAAGGGTTAATGTCATGGCACCAATGAATGGAATGTTACACCGTACAGGAAAGAGTTAATGCAAGGACCCCATCAGGATTATTTACTACAGTGAGAATTTAAAGTGAATTCAAATAGAATTTCAAATTTAAGGTCAAAATAGAAATTCTCTTTGAATAACCGTATAAGTAATGGACTGCGATACAATACAGGAAATAGAAATTAACTCTTTATATTAAACTCATACTATAATGGAAAGAGATAATTTAAGGACAATACCGTATTGGAAAGGGTTAATGTATGAATATAAATAATAACCACGGTGGTATAAATTAATATGAGGACACAGATTGATATTAATAGTCACAATATAGGAAAGACGTAATATTTCAGAACAGGGATGATGTGATCAATTAACATGATCTTCAAACATGGTATCGTAATCCTAATAAAATGAGGATTGACATATAAACAATGGGGTATACATTTACAGACATGTCTGATGCACGGTTAGATACACATTGCTACATATTTACATATACATGCGGATATCTGTTTATTGTTTATATAAATTGCTATATGTCTACATACACGTTGCTATGTTACATTTTACATAAACATTTGAGTTTATATTTACATACACATGCAGACATACCTTTATTGTTTCTATACATTGCTAGATGTCTACATACACATTGCTTTCTCTTTATATACACATGAACACAAGGATTTATATTTGCACAGGAATTAACATGCGGGAAAATGTTTCTTGTACATTCACATCACTATATGTTGTTATACATGAAGACATAATTATATATTTACATATGCATGATCATACAACTACAAGTTAATCATTTACATGCCCATATGTTTTCATTTCCAAATTATTTAGATATACATGACAACAAACATAAATACAGTATATATTTACATGTGCACTTAAACTGATACATAATTACACAAATATGATTGGATGACATAAATTGTATACATGGACATGAATATGGTACTACATACGGATCATATGACTTCACAGTTTGAGAAACATTAATACACACAGGCACGTGGCTGGATATTTACACATACACTGACACACAACAACATGTTTATATGTACATATGACATACCTGAACGTTAACATGTACCTCAATATTGAAGGAATAATGAAATACTGATATTCACATAAATATATGGTTTTACATTAAATCACAGACATTGAAACACACACAAAAAAACTATAAAAATATTTACATGGATATTCACAGTCACATGTGGAAATAGCCGTAGACTAACATACACATAGACAGGACTATTTAATTACCTTGAGTTTTCCCATAAATAGATTACTTTACATGCATGACTTTGCATACATGGCCACATGCCTTAACATTAACATTCCCTAGGCCACAGTGTAATATTTTTTTAAATGCATGGCTGTTACATACCTGTATTGTTAATTTACACGTACATGGATAAATACAGTATTCGTATTTCTTAAGGACACAAAGGTTAAATTCTATTATTTTTTAAGATATTACTCCAGTCATAACAGATGCTTACTGATGCTTGTTAACATACAAAATGTTCCCAGCCATTTCACTTGGCTTCAGTTAGTAAATATCCTCCATATTCCCAGTTCTTTTCACCTTTCACACTAATTGTAAAGTTGACTTTCTGTCCAGCAGCCTCACAACTGTATTCTCCGTCATCGTTCTTCTCCGCCTTCTCCAAAATCAGACGGCGGAGTTGGCCTTCAGACTCTATCCTGACTTTCTCGCTGGAGGTGATAAGCTTCCCATCCTTGTACCATGTGACCTCGATGGTAGTCTGGGACACTTCACAGCTCAGGGTGGCAGTCCTGGTTCTGGCAACTAGTACCTCCTTCTGGACCTTCTCTTGATTGATGAAGACAGGCTTGTGTTCTAAAAAAAGCGGTCAATAAAATATTAGTCAATCAATGAACAATGTATTGAAATATTTAAATATTTCCTCAGGGTGCTGAGGAACTGGAAGGATATAGTTACATAGGCTAAAAAGATGCAAGTCCATCCAATCCAGCCCTTTTCTTTTCTTTAGATATAATTTATCTTAAAATATACAAAAAAAAATCCAAACTCGAGTTGACAGTCTGGATAAGGATGACAGCAATCAGACAGTCTCTTCTTCTCCAGTTTCCAGTGCCTGGTAAGTACAGACGTAGATTTTGAAAAACATACCACCACAGTGTATCTTGTATTTTTCTTGCCTGATACCAAAATATATGTATATTTTGTTTAATTTAATCTCCTTCCAAGGAAGCATCTTTCATTTCCATATTAAGGTCTATAGTATAGTATTAGTCCTGTAACTACATTCAGATTGTAAATTGACATAGGTTGAGACAATCGGTTCCACTTCAGCTACTCACTGCTATAAGCTAAGATCCACTCACATAGGTGAGTAATAAGCCTCTAAGTTCCATTAAGTAAATCCCGTGAGAAACGTATTGATACACTTTTTTTTTGTATCAAGGTTAGTAATAGAACTGCATTTTAACATATTAACTTCCCTAATATTTTTTTTTTTTGAAGGGGGGGGGTTGATTTATAGGAATTCTGAGTATAGTTAGTCTTCCTGTTTCTTCACTCCTAGATCCCGTGGCGAAAGTTTTTTTTATATATATATCACATTTTCACTTATAATCTGTTCATTTACAGACAGTTTTCTTTTCTTTTTTTTGTCCATAATGTAGAAATTAATATTTAGTTGTAGGATGAATTTTCATTCATAAACTAAACACATTATCTGAAAAGACATCTGGGGATCCACATCCAGCAAATGTGTCCATGACTATTATAAGCACCAAGTCCAATATTCCTTTTGTGACACTGAAAACAAGGAAAGCGATCCTCCAAAGTATGTTCACGGTGAGACACCAATCACATGTGGTCTTTCAACTAGTTATACTTTATATATATTTCCATTCATGAGTCTTTGTCATCAGCTTGTTGAGATCTTATAATCTCTGTTTTTGCTTCACTGCATTTGCTTTGGGTCTCCCTAAGGTAAAAAGATAAATCCAGAAACGGACCTTGTGGTCACTGTGTCTAGAGGGCTATCAGCTACACCTCGCTCATGAAGCCCTAAGAAGGCTGTAATGATCCTCTGGAGTTGCTGTATCTCTCATGCAGAAGGAACTTATCTGCATTTTAGATCTGGACTGCCCTTATTGGTGGGATCAGTCTAATATGCAAATGATATATGTTCTTTCTGTAATGGCGCAAGTGAGCAAAAACTATTTTGAGACCAGAGAAGGGTATAACCGTAATGCAAGCTATTGAGTTTAACTGAGGTTTTTCTCATCTCATTCCCAACATTCTCATATTCTCTGTTTTTGCTATATCTGATTATTGATGTCCTATTTATTGGCAATGTCTTCTATTATTTTGTCTTCCACGAGACAGTTCCATTATTATTCTTTCTTCAGGATCCCAATTTGCAATATTTATAGTGTGGACAATCATGAGAATCGAGCTAACATCGCACACAATCTGTCTTCATTCAGCGTACCTTACCAGCCAGTTGACGGTGAGCTGTTACCTTGTCATCAATGATAAAGGTATCAATCCTCTCTTTTGTCCAGTATAGGATGTATTATTAATGAGAACACCACATCTTGTTTGAGTGAACTGTGATTGTATCTCTATAACTTACTTGACTGAATTGATATAACACCAAACTAAAATGCTTAAAAACAGGACACGTCTCACTTTTCCTTCTAAAACTCTCCTGACTGAGTGACCTGATCTACGACTCTCTGCCTCCATGTGTTAACATACATCGTAGATTGTGCCTGGATCCCCTTAATAATTAGTGTGCATCATGTATGACCCAATGAATACAATAGGTTTTCAGTACTTAATAAATTAATTATAGAACATGAGTATTGATGTTACTAGTATTATGTTAGAAACCTAAATTATCTACTCTCATTTTTCCATGTGATTTAACATGGTAATTAACCTTTAACTTTAATCTTGAAGTTGATTTTCTGTCCGGCAGCCTCACAGCTGTATTCCCCGGCATCGTTCTTCTCCACCTGTTCCACCACCAGACGGCGGGATTTGCCCTCGGACTCCATCTTCACTTTCTTGCTGGAGGTGATAAGCTTACCATCCTTGTACCACTTCACCTCGGTCTTGGCTTGGAACACCTCACAGCTCAGGGTGGCAGTCTCAGTCAGGGCAACCTGTACCTCCTTCTGCACCTTATCCTGGTTGGTGAATGCAGGTTCGGGTTCTGAAAAAAATATTTATCAATAATACAGTATCATCCAACATGTTGATATGGAAGCTTTCATAATAATCAGACATTTAAACTGGTAAAGTTGGGTTGTGTTATTTAATATAAAATATATTGTTTAAGCTAAATATTGGTCATTAACTAGCATTTGTCCCATCTACTGCTAATCAATCTGTCAGAAGAGGACATTTTCCTAACAAGTAAATAAATAAATAAATCTACTGGGGCTATTAGTGTCATTATTGGGAAGTGGGTTTATGTGTAAGGACAACGAGAGCTCAGTGGTAGGATACATAAGTTAGGAGGTGAAATCATTTGTAGTTGGCAGAACAAATCAATTCTGAATTCCAAACTGTCTGTGGGAAGAGTTTCCATTGGTGAGCAGCTAGCATTGGATGATAAAAAACAATGCCTAGCATATTCTTTAGTGATGCCAGTCTCACCATCAATGGACCCAGGAGCTGTGGGAATGTGTTTAACCACTATTTACCATCTAGCAGTCTCACAAATGACTTAGCTTTTGGTTTTCTGGAGACTATTACCTTCCTGGCTGCACAAGCTGAACTGTATAATTTGGTAAAGGAAGACTAATGGTATGGGAGTGCTTTTCATTGTGATGGTTGGGTCCCTCAACTCCAGCAAAAAACATCCTTATGCTATAGTCGAAATGACTTTCAAGAGGTTTATGTGCTTCAGTTTTTGTAGCAATATATTCGCTAGACTTGTTAACACTGAGAAAATTTTCATTGGCCAAACCATTTTATTTTAAAACAAAAAATGTTTCGGAACAGCTGAGTAATGGTCGGATGTCTGATCGGCAGAATTTCAGTCCTAAGATCCCAATTTGGGAAAACTAATCAGAAGGACAAAGAAATAGTGAAAATGGGCCAATCAGTGAACTGCAATATATATTATATACTATAAAACAATATAATATTATGTATATATCTCGCAGTACACTGAAAGGAGCATTTTCCCACCATTTCGGTTCACAGGACAAGTTAGAAAAAGTAACCAATATAGGGGAAAACAGGAGGAGCAGTGAAAGAAAATTATAATTATATATTATATATTTTCAAATATATAATATATAAATTCATACGTAGAGTTTTTTTTTACAGTTCATCCTCTTTTCCCTGTATTGTTCCCTTCTCACTTGATCTTGTCGCCTAGCCACCAGTCATCCTTTTTTGTGTCATGGATGGAACTAAGAAATTTTAACCAAGACAGGTTTTTGCAAAGTACTAATTTATGGACAAAAGAACATCTTCACAGAAGCTAAATTGTACCTTTAACTTTGATTTTGAAGTTGATTTTCTGTCCGGCAGCTTCACAGCTATATTCCCCTCCATCTTTCTTCTCCACCTGCTCCACAACCAGACGACGGGATTTGCCCTCAGACTCCACTCTAACTTTCTTGCTGGAGGTGATCAGCTTCCCATCCTTATACCACTTCACCTCGGTTTTGGCCTGGGACACCTCACAGCTCAGGGTGGCCGTCTCCGTCAGGGCAACTTGTACCTCCTTCTGTACCTTCTCCTGGTTTACGAATGCAGGCTCGGGTTCTGAAAGACGTTCATAAGTTGTTAGACCTGTTCTCTTCTGCACGATATTTTGTGTACATACACTCAAACTCAAAATCCACTTCTGACTTTAGTTTTATGCTGGATTTGTTTAAGGGAAACACTTTTTTTTACCTATGTTGATACATTAATGTTTGATAATAATACCTTTACTTTAATACCATTATAATTATAGCTTTAAATAATCTGGGACACCTATGATTATTTAATCAATGCATCTCCATGAGGAAAGTTCAGTGTCTCCATGCAGAGGGTGGAGACACTGAATGTCAGTCACACTGTGCAGCACTGCCCCAAGAAGCAGCTCTAGCAGCCATCTGAGGAATGGCCAATGGAGGTATCCCTAAGCCGTAATGTAAACACTGCATTTTCTCTGAAAAGACAGTGTTTGCTGTAAAAAAGCCTGAAGGGAATAATTATACTCACCAGAACAAATACAATAAGCTGTATACTATACATTGAGCTGTAGTTGTTCTGGTGACTTATAGTGTCCCTTTAATTATTAATTATGCAATCTACTTTTATTGAATAATTTCTAACTATAAAAAAATACATGGAATAATATATGTAATAAACAATTACATTTATGAAAAAGGAAAATATTAACAAAAATAAGCATAAGAATAAAAAACTATGAAGACACTAAATAGAATAGAATTACAAAAATGATGAAGACATTAATCAATAAAACAAGTAACAAAGTACATAAAAAGTTTCCAAAAAGATTAATTCATGGGCAAAGTCTAAGGGAAAGAGAATAAAGATAGCTTGTTAAAGTACTAACAGCAATGAAAAAACTTACAGCAGGAAACTAAATTCTACCTTTAACTTTAATCTTGAAGTTGATTTTCTGTCCGGCAGCCTCACAGCTGTATTCCCCGGCATCGTTCTTCTCCACCTGTTCCACCACCAGACGGCGGGATTTGCCCTCGGACTCCATCTTCACTTTCTTGCTGGAGGTGATAAGCTTATGATCCTTGTACCACTTCACCTCGGTCTTGGCTTGGGACACCTCACAGCTCAGGGTGGCAGTCTCAGTCAGGGCAACCTGTACCTCCTTCTGCACCTTATCCTGGTTGGTGAATGCAGGTTCGGGTTCTGAAAAAAATATTTATCAATAATACAGTATCATCCAACATGTTGATATGGGAGCTTTCATGATAATCAGACATTGAAACTGGTAAAGTTGTGTTGTGTTATTTAATATAAAATATATTGTTTAAGCTAAATGTTGGTCATTAACTAGTACTTGAGACAAACACAAATAATAGAAAACCAAAAGTATTTGGACATCTTTTTAATTAATTCCATTTTTCTATTTTAGTCCCATCTACTGCTAATCAATGTGTCAGAAGAGGACATTTTCCTAACAAGTAAATAAATAAATAAATCATTCTACTGGGGCTATTAGTGTCATTATTGGGAAGTGGGTTCATGTATAAGGACAAGAAGAGCTCAGTGGTAGGATACATAAGTTAGGAGGTGAAATCATTTGTAGTTGGCAGAAACGATCAATTCTGAATTCCAAGCTTTCTGTGGGAAGAGTTTCCATTGGTGAGCAGCTAGCATTGGATGATAAAACACAATGCCTAGCATATTCTTTAGTGATGCCAGTCTCACCATCAATGGACCCAGGAACTGTGGGAATGTGTTTAACCACTATTTACCATCTAGCAGTCTCACAAATGACTTAGCTTTTGGTTTTCTGGAGACTATTACCTTCTTGGCTGCACAAGGTGAACTGTATAATTTGGTAAAGGAAGACTAATGGTATGGGAGTGCTTTTCATTGTGCAGGTTGGATCCCTCAACTCCAGCAAAAAACATCCTTATGCTATAGTCGAAATGACTTTCAAGAGGTTTATGCGCTTCAGTTTTTGTAGCAATATATTCGCTAGACTTGTTAACACTGGGAACATTTTCATTGGCCAAACCATTTTATTTTAAAACAATAAATGTTTCGGTACAACTGAGTATTGGCCGTATGTCTGATCGGCAGAATTTCAGTCCTAAGATCCCAATTTGGGAAAACCAATCAGAGGGACGAAGAAATAGTGAAAATGGGCCAATCAGTGAACTGCAATATATATTATATACTATAAAACAATATAATATTATGTATATATTTCGCAGTACACTGAAAGGAGCATTTTCCCACCATTTCGGATCACAGGACAAGTTAGAAAAAGTAACCAATAGAGGGGAAAACAGGAGGAGCAGTGAAAGAAAATTATAATTATATATTATATATTTTTAAATATATAATATATAAATTCATACGTAGAGGTTTTTTTTGTTTTTTTTACAGTTCATCCTCTTTTCCCTGTATTGTTCCCTTCTCACTTGATCTTGTCCCCTAACCACCAGTCATTCTTTTTTGTGTCATGGATGGAACTAAGAAATTTTAACAATACAGGTTTTTGCAAAGCACTAATTTATGGACAAAAGAACATCTTCACAGAAGCTACATTTTACCTTTAACTTTGATTTTGAAGTTGATTTTCTGTCCGGCAGCTTCACAGCTATATTCTCCTCCATCGTTCTTCTCCACCTGCGCCACAACCAGACGGCGGGATTTGCCCTCAGACTCCACTTTGACCTTCTTACTGGATGTGATTAGCTTCCCATCCTTGTACCACTTTACCTCGGTCTTGGCCTGGGACACCTCACAGCTCAGAGTGGCCGTCTCATTCAGGGCAACTTGTATCTCCTTCTGTACCTTCTCCTGGTTGGTGAAGGCAGGTTCAGGTTCTGAAAAAAATGAAAATGGTTTGACACAAACTGGTCACAGTCTTTTTACACTCTAACCATTACAGCCTTACTGCTTAATGGTAGTTAGAAAGTCCATTCAAGGCTGGGAGCTGAATTCATTAAAAACTGAAAATGGTAATCTGGGCCAAGTGTCCAAGTTTCTGTCTGCAAAATGAATTTCGATAACTGCCAGAAACAATATGTAAACTCATATATCAATATTTGTGAAGAATAAAATTTAAAAAACTTTAAATTCCATTTTTAGGAGGTCAATAGCTGAACATTTCTTTTGTACAAATGTAACATTGTATTGCATTCTAAATCACCTAATATTCATTGCAGTAATTATTATTATTATTATGATATTTATAGAGCGCCGTCAAATTCCGCAGCGCTTTACAATGGGTGGACGAACAGACATGTAGTTGTAGTTTTGAAAAAAGAAAAAAAGGTTGCATTGTCTCTGCACTAACTCACCAGTAACCTTTAAATTAAATATAACAGAGTCGCTGCCAATTTTACACGTGTACACGCCTTCATCTTCTTTTTTAACTGTGGAGATGACAAGTTTGTTGTGTTTTCCTGCTACTTCCAGGAGGAATTTTTTGGAGAGTCGAATCTCTTTGCCATCTTTAAACCAAGAAGCTCCCACATTCTCTTCTGATGTCTCTGAAACAAATTCTGCTTGTTCCCCATACAGTACTTTTAAATCATTGGTCTTCTTCGTGTTTACAAAGTGAGGAAGTGCTAAAAAATATAAATTATTAAAATATGAATCTTTATTGCTGGAAAGAAAGTTGACAGAGTTTAAAAATAGACAGTGCTATACTTTATATAACTTGGACAAAAGTCATGAAGGGTACAAAATTAACCTGGTGAAAAAAAACAAAAAAAAAACAACCTAGCTGGCCTTTTTTTCATTTTCCAACAGAAATGAAGGACATCTCAACCTAATAGACAGTCTTGATCATGTTACAAAAATTTATCTCAGGAATGAAATGGAATGGCTACGGAAGAAAGTGAAGGACATTGTAATGATCAGGCCTTCACAGGTTTCAGACATCAATTTCCAAAACCAAGGTTGCTTAAGAGAAAAGTGAAGGACATCTCAGTTTAATGTCATGGCCTGCCAAATCTATAGACTTCATTCCAAATACCTATCTTGCAAAGAAGGAACATTCAGGACTACACATTCTAATATCGCAGCCCACCAGTCTTCCCAGTCTTCTCCCATTTCACACTGTAGAAAAGGGGAGACTAACAGATAGCTCATCTTAATAAGCCAGCCATCTAACTTTTAGGGGACGAAGATTTGGATACACTTTCTATCGTCTAATGGTTTAATTTAAGAATATTAATGGCAAAGAGCTGCACTGAGAACCAATAAATAATTGGGAAATCGATAAATGTCTTTCTCAAAATGGAGAAACAAACAAATGCTGAGCCATGATGTTCACACTTATGTCTTAGTGTCTATATCTGCGCATTAAATTTCTCTCAATGCACATGTGGACGTTGATATACCAACTCTACTGGAATCATTTTTGTTTTATTTAATCCATTGGGCAAATGTGATTTGATTTATTTTCTTATAATCATTTAATTAGTCAGAACATATTTTACACATCATTGCTTCAAGTTCTGCTGCAAAAACCCCCCTGGTTTGGTACAGTTACATCATTCACACTAATGCCTGCCAAATCACTCTATGTCACAATACGTCAAGGCACCTTCCCAACAGCTGCACAGACCCCAGCTAGGTCAGCACTGAAAGACTGTTCCTGCACTAAAGGTTTTATATTGCATTCTCTGCGCGCACAACCTTTGCAGGCCCATCTTACATTCTTCTACTTACACAAACTCCATACAGTCCTACATTTGTTAATGCAAAGTGTATGTATAAAAGTGTGAGAGCACTTGCTCCAGAACAAATGCATTCCTTGCGAGCATGGAATAACTGCGGTGGGTTAATCCGAGTGACATTTGCATGTAATCCTGATGACATCATTTAGATGAGGCAGATGGTGCATTTTTTAATGCTTGAATCAAGTGGTATTTTGGATTCGCTTGATGCACCAGATATCTCTGACTCTAGTAATGGAGTCTATTTCTTTTCCACTTATTCCACAGCTTTATTTTGTGGTTTTGCTTTCATGCTTTCAGCTTATCATATTTACTTTTTATTTTTAATTTAGCCCGTTTTGTATACTATGATATAACCGACGTTGTCAAACCATTTCTTTTCAAATTCTTTCATTTTAGAAAATTTAGGAAATGTAACCATTTTAGTTTCAAAATTAAACAATAGATTCAATGATATAACAACAATCATATATAATGATTAAGAAAAACATATAAACATATAAAGTGATAACAAATTTAAGAACTGCAGGTAATCAAAATGAGGATGGAAAAAACAAGGGAAAACAAGGGAATAATATAAAGTAAAATAATTGTATGTCAAGCTATTTCTAATATATATATTATATTTTTATAAGCTCTGTCCTTTCCACCTGGAAATCAGTTTAGAGAAAATATACAGAGAAGTGGGAAATTAAACAAGGTTTCGATATCTCCTCCTCGTTTGCAAAGTTTGCCTTGTCTGGACTGAGATATAAATTGCTAAATCTGTAGGATAAATTTAAAAGAAAGTAGAGCATTTCGTAGAAACTTGGCTAACGCAAGCTTTGGGTAATTTTTCGGTTTAATTCCATGGTGTAAATTGAAGTTTGAATAGTAATATTGGCACGGTCTGTATCATAGTTAAATTAGAAATGACATGTAATTGTATTTATATAATTACATAAAGATAATATATAAATAAAAAGTATTCTAGAGAAGTGCAAGTTCCCCTATAAGTGTTTGTGTTGATTCTTGTTTGTATTTTTTATAACATTGCCCCCCAGCCTTTAGAAGAAGTACAGCCCTCTATAGACCGTGCGCGGGAGTGGTTTCTCAACAACAATTAAATCCCCAGTGAAGGAAAGACGACAGGGATGGAGTAGGTAGGTAAATAAACCCAGTGCGATTTCACACGAGGGATCAGATTAGTGATGTCTGGCAAAAACAAATGTCCATCTACAATCTGGATGGAGACAAATAGGTATATGCTTACCCTTTACTCTCAGAATGGTGGAATTCTCGATTCCGGTAGAAGTAAATTTGACTTCTGTTAGGTCGTATTCCATAGTGGCATTCTTGATGATGAGAGAGTGAGTTTTCTTCATCCTCTTGATTGTGTACTGTTCATTGCTTTGTATCACTTTTCCGTTTAGCAGCCAGGTACCAGAAGACACGGTGGTGAGATCAATAGAGAAAAAGGCTTCTCCTCCCACCGTGATTTCCACAGGTGTCAGTGGAGTTTTAACTGAAGGTAGGGGTTCTAAAAAGTAAAAGTAAACGTGCTGAATTGTGGAATTATGTAATGAAACATAGAAACATAGAATGTGACGGCAGATAAAAACCATTCGGCCCATCTAGTCTGCCCAATATTTTGAAGGAGCACTATAGTGTGTTACGGTGATATGAGAAACAATGTACCTCCAATAGCACTAACCTTTCCAGGTTCCATTGACGTGAATTTACTGAAGTGACTAATTGATCAGTTTAGTGCATACGTGTTCAACAGAATAAATAATTAAACAGCTTACCCCCAAAGTTCTCCCTGTAACTCTCTCACTATAAGTTTTTGTCTGCAGTTAATGTAGATTAATGTTAGCCTCATTACACATTAGACATACTGTATACTGAACTGTGAGACATATACTAAACTACTTTTTGTGTTCATAAGCTACTAATCCCAGTTATTTATTTATTTATATATAGTTTCTTCTATTAAACCATTTTGATAGGATCATTACAGTTAAAGATCTAAGTCCCCGATTTAATATTTTTGGACGAGCTTTTAGAATGATTTAATACTTTTGGATAAACTTTTAAAATGTTTTTTTTTTTTTACTTTCTTTTAAATATTAAAATAACAAAATATATAATATATGTATACAAATCTTTGATTATAATAACAAATTTCAAAATATTAAAACAGTTAAACATTTTTCAATATATTAAATAAAAATCTTTTAGACCGTATCCAAAAATACTCAACCGGGGCCCTTTGTAATTTTGGTAGAAGAGGGTGAACTCAGTACCCTGAATTACCAGAGAATTTGAGATGATGTCACCTACATGTCTTACACTCACATGTACAACATGCAATAAAACAGGAAAAAGATCAGACATTATAAAATGCATGATGGGAATATATTGACCCCCAAAGCCCAAATAATTGGGCAGCCCACATGAGCCCAAAAGATGATCTTTCATGCTTTTATCTTTGTGGTTTATAAAGTTCTCTTACTGACCGTAGAAGTATCATGAAGCTTTTGTACGGGTTGGCAACCTATGGTTCTCCAGATGTTATGGACTACATCTCCCATGATGCATTCTTAGCATTATGGCTGTGATAGCTTTATGGGAAAAGCAGTTCCACAACATCAGTAGTGCCAATGATTGCCTACCTCTCTTAGTGATATTCCTGAGATTTTAAGGTACCTTTTTCCCCTGTTAGCGATATGTCTGTGTACTTAGAACCTTGGACAACATAACAACCATTAAACATTGAAAGAAAATAATCAAAGGACTTACCTAGATAAAATGTTCCTGGGAACTCCAGGTAAGGACTCTGGCCATAGGTATTCACTGCACTCACTCTAAATTGGAAGCTTCCTTCATCTGGGACGTGGCTAACCGTGAATTCTGAGGCAGGAATATTTGGTGTTCCGTGGCACCTCACCCAACTCATGGCTCCGAGCTTCTTTCGCTCTATAATATAGCCATCAATGGCAATTGGTCGGTCCATTGGAGGAGGGGACCAGGCTAATTTAACTGAAGTTTCTGTTTTGTTTGTCACCACAGGGTTAATAGGAGCAGTTACGGGAGGCTTTCGTAAAACTGTAAGAATTAGATAAAAATTGGTTTAATAATTCCATAGGCAGTTGTGGCACAGCTTTAGTCTTTCTTCATTCGATCCTTTGCTCTCATCACAAATTCGAAGAGTCATGATCTACACATACTTTTCTGTCACCAAACTGTAATCACCGTTGTATTAAAAATGTACTAAAATGGCTTGGAGATTCCTCTCTGCTAACTGGAGTTTAGGCAAAGCAAAGGAACTCCCTATAACATACCTCCCAAGTGTCCCTATTTAGGAGAGGCAGTTACTATTTTGGGTCCAAATCCCTCCGTCCCTTTTTTCTAGGAGCTCCATATTGTTGGTGTGTTTGAGTGTATAACAGAGCTCCAAAGCAATAATACTCCCAGCAATGTGTCTGAGTGTATAACATAGCTCCACGGCAATAATACTCCCAGTAATGTGTCTGAGTGTCTAACAGAGCTCCACAGCAATAATACTCCCAGTAATGTGTCTGAGTGTACAACAGAGCTCCATGGCAATAATACTCCCAGTAATGTGTCTGAGTGTATAACAGCGCTCCACAGCAATAATACTCCCAGTAATGTGTCTGAGTGTATAACAGAGCTCCACAGTAATAATACTCCCAGTAATGTGTCTGAGTGTATAACAGAGCTCCACAGCAATAATACTCCCAGTAATGTGTCTGAGTGTATAACAGAGCTCCACAGCAATAATACTCCCAGTAATGTGTCTGAGTGTATAACAGAGCTCCACAGCAATAATACTCCCAGTAATGTGTCTGAGTGTATAACAGAGCTCCACAGTAATAATACTCCCAGTAATGTGTCTGAGTGTATAACAGAGCTCCACAGCAATAATACTCCCAGTAATGTGTCTGAGTGTATAACAGAGCTCCACAGAAATAATACTCCCAGTGATGTGTCTGAGTGTATAACAGAGCTCTTCAGCAATAATACTTCCAGTGATGTGTCTGAGTGTATAACAGAGCTCCACAGAAATAATACTCCCAGTGATGTGTCTGAGTGTATAACAGAGCTCCTCAGCAATAATACTCCCAGTAATGTGTCTGAGTGTATAACAGAGCTCCACGGAAATAATACTCCCAGTGATGTGTCTGAGTGTATAACAGAGCTCCTCAGCAATAATACTCCCAGTAATGTGTCTGAGTGTATAACAGAGCTCCACGGCAATAATACTCCCAGTAATGTGTCTGAGTGTCTAACAGAGCTCCACAGCAATAATACTCCCAGTAATGTGTCTGAGTGTATAACAGAGCTCCACAGCAATAATACTCCCAGTAATGTGTCTGAGTGTATAACAGAGCTCCACAGCAATAATACTCCCAGTAATGTGTCTGAGTAAACAGAGCTCCACAGCAATAATACTCCCAGTAATGTGTCTGAGTGTATAACAGAGCTCCACAGCAATAATACTCCCAGTAATGTGTCTGAGTGTATAACAGAGCTCCACAGCAATAATACTCCCAGTAATGTGTCTGAGTGTATAACAGAGCTCCACAGCAATAATACTCCCAGTAATGTGTCTGAGTGTATAACAGAGCTCCACAGAAATAATACTCCCAGTGATGTGTCTGAGTGTATAACAGAGCTCCACAGCAATAATACTCCCAGTGATGTGTCTGCGTGTATAACAGAGCTCCACAGCAATAATACTCCCAGTAATGTGTCTGAGTGTATAACAGGGCTCCACAGCAATAATAGTCCCAGTAATGTTTCTGAGTAAATAACAGAGCTCCACAGCAATAATACTCCCAGCAATGTGTCTGCTTGTATAACAAAGCTCCACAGCAATAATACTCCAGTAATGTGTCTGAGTGTATAACAGGGCTCCACAGCAATAATACTCCCAGTAATGTGTCTGAGTAAATAACAGATCTCCACAGCAATAATACTCCCAGCAATATGTCTGCGTGTATAACAGAGCTCCACAGCAATAATACTCCCAGTAATGTGTCTGAGTGTATAACAGAGCTCTGCAGCAATAATACTCCCAGTAATGTGTTATAACAGAGCTCCACAGCAATAATACTCCCAGCAATGTGTCTGCATGTATAACAGAGCTCCACAGCAATAATACTCCCAGTAATGTGTCTGAGTGTCTAACAGAGCTCCGCAGCAATAATACTCCCAGTAATGTGTTATAACAGAGCTCCACAGCAATAATACTCCCAGCAATGTGTATGCATGTATAACAGAGCTCCACAGCAATAATACTCCCAGTAATGTGTCTGAGTGTATAACAGAGCTCCACAGCAATAATACTCCCAGTAATGTGTCTGAGTGTATAATAGAGCTCCACAGCAATAATACTCCCAGTAATGTGTCTGAGTGTATAACAGAGCTCCACAGAAATAATACTCCCAGTGATGTGTCTGAGTGTATAACAGAGCTCTTTAGCAATAATACTCCCAGTAATGTGTCTGAGTGTATAACAGAGCTCCACAGAAATAATACTCCCAGTGATGTGTCTGAGTGTATAACAGAGCTCCTCAACAATAATACTCCCAGTAATGTGTCTGAGTGTATAACAGAGCTCCACAGAAATAATACTCCCAGTGATGTGTCTGAGTGTATAACAGAGCTCCTCAGCAATAATACTCCCAGTAATGTGTCTGAGTGTATAACAGAGCTCCACGGCAATAATACTCCCAGTAATGTGTCTGAGTGTCTAACAGAGCTCCACAGCAATAATACTCCCAGTAATGTGTCTGAGTGTATAACAGAGCTCCACAGCAATAATACTCCCAGTAATGTGTCTGAGTGTATAACAGAGCCCCACAGTAATAACACTCCAGTAATGTGTCTGACTGTATAACAGAGCTCCACAGCAATAATACTCCCAGTAATGTGTCTGAGTGTATAACAGAACCCCACAGTAATAACACTCCCAGTAATGTGTCTGAGTGTATAACAGAGCTCCCACAGCAATAATACTCCCAGTAATGTGTCTGAGTGTATAACAGAGCTCCACATAAATAATACTCCCAGTGATGTTTCTGAGTAAATAACAGAGCTCCACAGCAATAATACTCCCAGCAATGTGTCTGCTTGTATAACAGAGCTCCACAGTAATAATACTCCCAGTAATGTGTCTGAGTGTATAACAGAGCTCCACAGCAATAATACTCCCAGTAATGTGTCTGAGTGTATAACAGAGCCCACAGCAATAATACTCCTAGTAATGTGTCTGAGTGTATAACAGAGCTCCACAGCAATAATACTCCCAGTAATGTGTCTGAGTGTATAACAGAGCTCCACAGCAATAATACTCCCAGTAATGTGTCTGAGTGTATAACAGAGCTCCACAGCAATAATACTCCTAGTAATGTGTCTGAGTGTATAACAGAGCTCCACAGTAATAATACTCCCAGTAATGTGTCTGAGTAAATAACAGAGCTCCACAGCAACAATACTCCCAGTAATGTGTCTTTATACTACAATAAATGTGTTTAGAAATAAGTCTGTATAAATATGATACATTTTTCTTGTTCTATATTAAACTTTAGTTGCATAAATTATTAGTGTTAGTCAACAAAAATTTCCCGGAACAGCCTCGCCCCTGGCCACACCCCACTCATACACATTAATAAAGTAAAAGTGTCCCTCTTTGTACATTTGAAATTTCAGGAGGTATGCTGTTACCAGACAATTGTATTATGGGTAGTAGAAACTGCTTTCATGTGGGCAAAGCACCTAGTGTATTAATACAAGTGGGCCTATTTTACCAGAAGAAAGAACCTGAATCCATATGGATAAGCATCAAGTAGAATTATTATTTAAGGATTTCCTTAAATGCTTAATTTGAGGTATACAGACCTTTTTTTCAACAATTTGATAATAGTAAAAGTAATAAGAGCCCTTCAGTATCGTAACAGTAACTTTTTGTTACATAAACAGTGTTAACAACTCGTTAATTATATATCGGATGTGAGATTTACATTTTACACATAGGCGAGCAAGCATTTCATAGGAAGCCCTGAACTGGCCAATTTTTACAAACTGACTCCTGTGAACTAATCCAAGCCCTGGAACTTCTAGATTGTCCAATGGAGGTGGGCATCATGATCGTCCTTCGGGTCTCGTCAACATCAGAAAAGAAAGGGGAGGGACCCTAACATTCACACCGTTGTATTGATTTAAAGGTAAGTTGACGATCTCTCTGGCCTTTAACCCCTTAAGGACACATGGCATGTGTGACATATCATGATTCCCTTTTATTGCAGAAGTTTGGTCCTTAAGGGGTTAAAGGGTTAACTCCTTTGATGTTCTGAGTGTACAAATTATAAAAATAGTCTGTCCTGGTCCAATTTCATCCTGCTAGTGTTCCTCAAACATACAGTTGGCGGTTACCGGACACCCTGTCATCACCTAGTAGTAACTGGTAGGAAAATTAGCTTCTGACATTCTGGCTGGGTGATTCGGTCAGTGCTCATTCCTTCTCACACTTTTCAACTAATATCAGGCAGACTATTCAGTTTAACAAATACTTCCTTTATCTATAGGATTTATATCTCGAGTTACATGCAGCTTAGATTGCAGAGATAATGAAGTAATAAAAATGTTTAAAAAGAACCATTAAAATGCACAATTTCTAGGAGTGACCATCTTGGCTTCATTTGCATGCTATGCCTTCCCTTCTCATTTATTCGATTGGATTGGGAAATGTTGATCTTCCCCATTGGCATTAAAAGTTAGCCTACATATTTTGCACTTTCTGGAAGGAAATATTAGCTTCCACCTAACTGGAGAACTGATTAACGGGGGGCACTAATTGTAGAAAGTAAGCTAAAATGGCTGCATCAGATGGTAAGCATTGGGAATAGTTATATATATATATTCTCTTTAATCAGAATTGATTCTGTACAGAGAATATTTGTAGCTGTTCAGAATGAACGTAAGCAAGGTTTTATAACACCTGATATAGAGCACAATATTAAAATATTAGAGCATTTTAAAAGATTATCAAAAAATATGAAATCATTTGAAAAGCTTATACAAACATATTAAATTGAGGCCTATATTATATACATTTACAGTAGTCCCACACTATATGCAAGAAATTAATTTTATAATAAACGTATTAAGTTAACTATTTTTTTCTTTTATATAAAGGAAATATATATTGAAACATTTGATTAAAAGTATTATAATTCTACTACTGCTACTAGTAATAATACTTAAATAATGTAAAAATGTGAGGAATATACTCGATTCTGCTAATTATTTGTTTCACTGTGTTCCACTTTGACAGTTTGAGAGTGTAGTTATGACTTCATATTACAGAGGTCTCTGCCTTCTACCCGATTAGCATTCTTTTTGGGGAGACAGTAAAGCCATGCCCTTAAAACTTGGATATGGACCATATTTCAGTGTCATACGAAGAAGAGGAAAATTACACTCTAGCTTATCCAATTATGTATCTAAATCTCAGGAACCACAAGTCATGTGAAAACCTCTGGCAAACAGGACGTTTTCTAATCATCTCAATTACTGTTAAGCATTCTATGCTTGGCATAATTTATTTCATGACTGCACCTGTTACTTTTTGTATCTGTATCCTATTAAAAAAATATAATTCTCATGTGAGCAATGGGTGTGCCAGCTGTACCCACACACATCCGAATGCAGGATCACACGGCCCTCCCTGTGCCCTGTTTAGGCCTCTAGCAACACTTAGTTTGAATGTGGGTTGACGTGTTTTGTGTTTGAAGAAACAACTCATATTTAAAGCAGATTTTTGTTCATAAAACAAAAATAAACAGTTAGACAAAGAAAGGGACTTTAAAAACAGTTCTGTGGTTACATACTGTCAAACAATGTGCTGGGAACTCTTAATACCATTATGAGTGAAAGTAACACTACACTGTTCTTCTTTGCAATGTTAGTAACATTAGGACCAAGCAAGATAATGTCCAAGAATGCCAACTAATTGAATTTTTGGATATATTTGGGATATTTTGACAGATATATTGTGAGTTGGTTGTCTAGTGTGTCTGTTTGCTCTGGTTATTCATGTGTATCTCTTACGATCTCTGATTTTAGTAAGTATCTAACACCATATATTATTCAGGAGATGGGTACGTTCTGTTCATCCCCTATTCTATTAACTCTGAAATTATGATTTTTTTCCCCCATTTTACAGGTGGCATCTTAATCAACCCATCCGTTTTTATCAGATACATTAAGATATGAAAAGGTTTGTTAGTCCATAATTATGAAGAAAAATAATGATCAATGAATTAAGAAGAAAGAATATTGCTAATATTATTATTTAGGAAAACCTTAATATGTAATTCTTCCCATTTGGCAATGTGTATGTTAATATATATACATTACATCAACAAGGGGTTTTTATACAATACTGACTTACTGGAAACCGTGAACTTGGTAGACGTCCGACACTCATCTGCTATAAATGAAATCTCCCCAGAATCACTGTTCTGGCAATCACGAATTATCATGGTGTGTTGTTTGCCGGAGGAAGTGATAGAAGTACGTCCTTCCGTTTTTACTTCCACGCCATTGTGTGTCCATCTGACTTTCTCACATTCATTATCCAGCTCAACACAGAAGATTGCCGTGTCACTGACCGGGACTGCCGTCCTTCTTGGAAGCTTCTTAATTATGTTACCTTTTAGGAGGAAAAAGCGAATGTCAAAATAGGGTTTCCGAATGGAACTCTGGTTAAGACAAAAAAAAACCAGAATTGATAACCTCTGCAGGAAACGAATCTGCTACAGAAATGGGCCAACCTATTGAGGCAACATAGGCTACTGCCATAGGGCATGTAAAATATTTAGAGCCTTGATGAGGGACCAAGAAAATAGTTTATTTTAGAATAGGCGATTCGCTTTGAAATCCGACCCAAGATGTACCCGCATCAAGGGCCACCGTAATGACCCAATCCAGTAAGCAATACTGAGGGACAAAAAGGAAGAACGGCAAAACAAATCTTTATCAAAATATTTATATATTATATATTTACCAAAACACAGAAATATGAAAATGTAGATTTTTTTTACCTCTTCTCCTGTTGTTCCCTCTATTGTCTCACTTTTATCAAATCTCAGGAAAATGTTTCTATCAGTGTACTGCAAAATATACACGTAATATTAGATTTTGTGTATATTTAACGGCACACTGGTTGGCCCTTTTTGTGTCTTTTTTGTTTTTCTGATTCAATTCTGGACTCTTAATCTCCAAAAAAAAAATCATTATACTTTTGGAAAAAATGGTTTAGCAGAATCAAATTTTCTCACTATTCACAAGTTGAGCTTATTGTTTAACCTAAGAAAAAAAACATCAACACTGATTTGTTAAAGTAGTAAAGAGCCACCTATGTATTGCATGTAAATGCTGCCCTATCTGCCCAGTTTTTAGAAACTCTTGAACGTAACACAAGGTATATCTCCCCATCCTGGTTTGCCCATACAGATCTATAATGTGTGTTGCTAAGATGGCAGCGCCCACAAGGGACAGGTTCAGGTAAGTAGAACTCACCTTTTCCTGCCTTCCCCAGCCACTGGACCCCCAGGGGCAATGTCACCATCGGAAGTCTTCATAAATTAGGCAAAGTCCCCAAAGAGTGACAGTGCCGCTTTAATGGAAGCGTAGGGGCACATTAACATAGGCCAAAGCTAAGCCCATTGGTCTAGTACATAATAGCAAATATGAGCTTAATCAAAAATTACTTCTTTTTTTTTACAGATATTTTGATGTCTCTGGCTTTTGATCTAATGAAATTCTAAATAACTCAATACATTTGCTAGCCCATCAATAGCAAACTTAGTTCTTTTACGGAAGACGTAGTCTCATTAATATACCCTAAGTATTTCACTTCTATCCTTGCAGTGGCATTGCATCAAGTAACAGCTGCTGGTAATACGCCTGCTTGCCCGGACTATGTATGCAGGGTCACTGGATGGAATGTATATAACCATTAACAGACACAAACCATAACACAAAGCTGCTTTAAAGCGACACCTAAAGTATTCTAACTATTTAATCTCATTGGAGTGGTTATAGTGCCTGAAGTCTTCTGGTCGCTGCCCCTCTTTTCAAGGTTAAATCATTTTTAAGCAGTTTAACAATGAATTAGGGTCCCTGGTCACCCACAGCCCCATTCCCACTGGAGGTGTGGCTAAGGCAGAAATTACACACCTCCTTCTAGCCATACCAATTCATACCAGCAATGGGCACTGTAAAAGCAGTCAGCTCACACTCTCAACCAATCAGTGTGGGCCATTGGGGATTTCAATTAATATTAAAACATTGAAAATGGTTTAATACCGACAAGAAGGATGGTACCAGGGGATTATTAGAACTGAACACTTTAGTGCATGGTCTTTGATATTATAGATTTATAGTCCTTCTACAAAGTACATAGCATTATAAGGAGAAAAAAGTCAGTTTCACCGCTGCAATCCTGAGGAGTCACGGTGACAGGATACAAATCTGAAGAAAATGGAAAATAAGAAGCATAAAGGAGAAGGAACAAATTATAAATTTAAAAAACAAGTCCACTGCACATATGCTGAAGTGACCAAATGTAAATAACAATCAATTGGTCTCAGAGAGCTAGTCTACACTAGCCTCGATATATCTTTTCCGGGTATATGTTGAAGGTTGCCACTTGGCAATAAACGAGTAGCATTCACCCACGGACCAGTTTCCTGTGCCAAATGTTGGAACCCAAAAACTGAAATAGTAGAATTAGGCAAGAGCAGAACTTAACACAGAACCAGAGCTAAACAAGCCACATGTTCAACCTTCTCAAGGCTCGAAGGAATAGGTGTGAGGTTGATTAATATAATCTCGAGTTTAAGATTTTTACATCTAATAAACAAGTTGGTTTGTATTAAAAGTCAATATTGTTGATATTGTTATGAACTATGAGTTATTCAGGGACATACTGGGATTTCCTCAGCAATTCCATGGCACAGATTGAATATACTCCAGGCAAATACTTAATTCATTGTAATGTGGTGCTGACCTTGCCTGGGCAAATATCGTAAATAACTGGATGATTAGAGGTCCACTATCTTAGAGCCACAGATTCAACTCAACATTATTTTCTTCAAGGTTGATGAAATTAGAACTTTCTGGACCCTATGATTGAGACCAAAGGGTGTACTCAAAATCTAAATGTACACTTCCTAGTAATATATTCTGACAGTATTATTATTATTATTATTAGACTTGAGCATGGTAGAAAAATTTAGTTTGTCCAAATCGATTCATCCATGAAAAAAAATGTAAACTGACAGACTGAATTTCGTCCACGCGACATTTCAGTTCAGATAAATTTCCCATTCAATCAATTCAGGAAAAACTATTTGGATGAACCGACAGGGCTTGAAAAATGCACCAATCAGTCTACTGTACAGAAAAAAAAGTTTCTTTCATTTCCCTCCCCCTTTTTTCATGGATGGCTCCAAATTACAAAACAAATTAAATGGCTCGTCTATTGCCTGTTTAATTTGTTTTGTCATTTGGTAATATGATGATTCGAAGTTGCGGAATTTGGATGAATTGCAAATCACTCAAAATTGGAATGAATCATGATTCAAGTGAAGCCGAACGCACGCATTATTATAGGTCTACAACAGAAAACAGTTAGCTGTTTGTACCTTGAACAGACAATTCAGCGATAGTCCTACTGCCTTCTTTCATCTCACATATATATACTGCATCATCATCTGCTGTGACATTTTGGATGGTAAGTCTCCTAACGGTTCCTTGTTCCTCGATGTTGTACTTGCTGCTCTGCTCAATTTGTGTCTCCTCCTTATACCAGGATGATTCCGTAATGGGAAGAGGGACCTCACATTGGAATGTGGCTGTCTCCTTCTCTCGGACTTCCAGGTCTCTCAGCTTTGATTTGAATGGTACTCTAGGTTCTTTAGACAAATGCAAAGCATATAGTGATATTAGTAATTTCCCAATCAGTAATGAAGGCCTTAAACAATATAATTTAGGTGAGAACAGATTAAATCAATATGGGAACTTTATTGAAGAACATATGTCAGGGTGATGCATAGGGGAAGGGCAAAAGGGAGAAAATATGGTGGTTGGATGGCAAAATGGATTAAATCAATAATGGTGGGAGCTCTAGTCACAGCTTTTCACACTCCTGTATCGTAGTAACCCATCTCATTTTTGAAAATTGCTGGACATGGATGAGATACACAAATATTTTACTGGCTAAAAATAATATTTGACTTATGATATTATTATACATGGGACAACATCATGCAGATATGATGGGCAGCTACAATTGCTCTCTAAGATCATTGCTGATGCCTTTCCTCCTTGGCATTGTGTTAACACACAGCTGAATGTTCAAGACCAGTAAACTGTTCTAGAGCTGGTCACACTTGCCGATGATCAATTAATCAAGGGCATTTGATTAGCAGCACGTGTCTACTTAGCCTCTGAATTCCTATGGAAGCAGTAAGGTTCTACTTAGTTTTTCACACATGACTTCTCCATTGTGGCTTTATTAGTGTTAAATAAATCATGACACGGTGTAATATGTCATGTGTTGCTGTTAATCTGAGGTTGTATTTACCTAATTTTAAAACCTGCTAAGGAACAGATGATTGTTATTATGTCCTGACATGTAAAACAATAGAATTCAAAGAGGGTCTACGTTCTTTTTCCCATCACTTTATGCATGAGACAGCAGGCTCGCTGTATTAAATCAATGAGATGGATTTGGTATGGGATACACTCTGCACCTTCAATACACCTTCTATGTCAATCTTCAGCGTAGGGCTAGACTTTCTGCCTATACTTACTTCTGAAGAAAACTATTTGTCAAAGATGACTGTGTGACTTTTCTGTTGGGATATAATTTGAAGGATACATTTTGTCATTTACTTTTGGATCAACAGCAAAAATAAATGTGTGGAAGGCTGAACTTGATGGACTCAAGTCTCTTTTCAGCTATGCAACTATGTAACATAAACGTCCTTCATACTTAATTGTGCACATTTTCACCACTTTCCATCACTAAATGGACATACAGAGATTATTGGAATATTTTTTTTTTATATGACTTACCTTTTACTATGACGAGCACAGAGCTGTAGGTCTGTCCTGCCAGATTGGATGCGGTGCAGGTATATAAGCCGTTGTCAATTTGCTTGCAAAAAAGAATTTTCAGTACAAAATTCTCTTGCTCATCTTCATATACAACGTGCCTTCGTCCTTCTGTAATCACCTCCCCATCCTTTTTCCAAACTATCTCCGGCTTGGGTTCACCTGTAACATAGCAGCTCATTTTGGCGTGCTTGCCCTCAGTGACCGTACAGGTACGTGTGAGAACACCAAAGGACCCCTCGCGGGTTTTTGGTGTAAGAGATGCTGCCCTTTCATAGTCCCTAGACAAACTGAGCCCGAGACCAGAATGAGGATCTATAGCCGAGAAAGAAGAATTGGTTTCGTAAGAGCCATGGATAGACAGCTCCGATTTTCTCATTTCTTCGCGACGCTTCTGCAGGTGAGATAACAGTGAGGAGCTTTTGCTGTATCCTGTCTCTAGACCACTCGTACTGTTTGCATTATGACTGCTAAATGATTCAATCAGCAGAGAAGCAGACGCTGTTGCTTGACCTATAGAATTTTCCGCTCTACATATATATGTTCCGCTGTCTGAAAACCGAATACAATGTATCCTTAGTGAGCTGGACTCACCATCAGCCGCAATTCGAATACGGTTGGAATCCATGCCAGTACCAAGTTGTTTACCATCTTTCTCCCAATTAACAGAAGGAGTTGGGGTACCTTGAACTCTGCAATGAAAGGAAGCTTCTTCTCCAAGACTCCCCCTAGTGGTGATTGGTTTCAAGATAAAAAATGGAGCACATTCGGTGATGGGGCTCTCCTTACCATCGCCAACTTTGATTGTAACAGCAGCAAATGCCTCACCAATATTGTTATTCGCCTTGCAAATATATTGACCACTATCTCCGAAGTTCAGATCATATATGGTGAGTCGGTATAAATTGCCATCTTCCACCGTTTTATATCGACCTCCTGACATTATTGGCAGTTTGTCCTTCTCCCAGGTGACCATGGGTATGGGGTTTCCAATAATTTGGCAGCTCAGTGAAGCATCCTTCCCCACAGACATCATGAACGCCTTCGGTCTGGTGAGAAACCGTGGCGCACCGGTAAATGAACTGTAATCCATTTTGGAAATTCTAAACAGAAGGATAAGATTGAATTAGGTTTCATATCATACAGTTGTATCTGTAGAAACATGTACATAGTGGCAATTAATGCATTATTTATAAAATGAAACAGGAACTGTCATGTCTCTGAAAATTACCTATTAAAGTACCTATAACTTGTATTAACCTATTTGTCAGATCCATCTTCTTCTACGTTTATATGAAAACATTTATTAAATGACATCACAATCTGCAGTCCAGGCATAACCATGGCACAAAATGCAAAAGAGTAGAAGCTGTGGTGTACTAAGGGGAGGGGGGGGCGGAATGGGCGGTCCGCCCCGGGTGCCAGCAGGGTGGGGGGTGCCTTGGGAGGGGGCGCCGCCAGGAGCGCCGGCCCCCCTCATGCTGCAGCCGTCCGAGCGCTCCCTCCTGTCACTCCCTCCCTGTAGCGTGGCCGAGCCCTGTATCATGGTCCGCGAGTACAGGGAGCATCTGTCTCAGATGCACTTCAGTGTGCACTTCCTGTTAGTCCAGCCGGGTACAGGAAACAAAAGCTCCCTGTACCCACGGACCAATAGAGGGCTCGGCCACGCTACAACTGAGGTAGGGGGTGGGGAGGGGGGCGAATAAGGAGAGATGGGGAGAATAAGGAGAGATGGGGGAGAATAAGGAGAGTGGGGGAGAATAAGGAGAGATGGGGAGAATAAGGAGAGATAGGGGAGAATAAGGAGAGATGGGGAAATAAGGAGATGGGGAAATAAGGAGAGAGATGGGGGAATAAGGAGAGATGGGGAGGGGATAAGGAGAGATTGGGAGGGGGATAAGGAGAGATGGGGGGATAAGGAGAGATTGGGGGGATAAGGAGAGATGGGGATAAGGAGAGATTGGGAGGGGGGATAAGGAGAGATTGGGGGGATAAGGAGAGATTGGGTAAGGAGAGATGGGGAATAAGGAGAGATGGGGAATAAGGAGAGATTGGGGGAATAAGGAGAGATGGGGAATAAGGAGAGATTGGGAGGGGGGGATAAGGAGAGATTGGGAGGGCGATAAACGAGATGGGGGAATAAGGAGAGATTGGGAGGGGGGAATAAGGAGAGATGGGGGGAATAAGGAGAGATTGGGAGGGATAAGGAGCGATGGGGGATAAAGAGAGATTGGGAGGGGGGAAGGAAATTGGAGAGGGGGGATAAAGAAAGATTGGGGGGAGATAAAGAAAGAAAGAAATTGGGAGGGGGGAGAGAAATTGGGAGGGGAAGGGAAATTGGAGGGGGGATAAAGAAAGATTGGGAGAGGGGGATAAAGAAAGAAATTGGGAGGGGGAGAGAGAAGGAAATTGGAGGGGTGAGAGAAGGAAATTGGAGGGGGGGGAGAGATTGACATTCATCACACACAATGCACCCCTTGCACACAGAAAAACAAACAATGCATTACACACACTGCATTACACACACAGACACACATACACAAGCAATGCAACCGTTATACACAATGCATCTCTTACACACACAGAAACACACAATGCATTCATTACACACACTCAATGCATTCATTACACACACTCAATGCATCCTGTACATACACAGAAACACACCTTGCAGCCCTTACACATACAAACACAGATTCACACAATGCATTCCTTACACACATATCAGGACATCCCCTACACACCCCACCCCCAGTGAACAAACTCATTGGTGGAACATGAAGGTGGACCCTGGGACCAAAAAATGGAGCTGCTTCCCGTTCTCCCAGAACATTGATTTTTGTGACCACAGTTACAAACAGCCTCCAGGGAGCCTGTTCTACACCAGACCATTGGAGCCAGACTGCAGCTTGAGCCCATCATCATCCTCATCTGGTTGTAAGTAGGCAATCTAGTATATTATTCGTGGCACTAATCTCTAATTTACCTCACATTAAAGAAACACTATAGTGCCCAGAACCACTGTAGCTTAATGTAGTGGTTCTGGTGTCCATAGCCTGTCCCTGCAGGCCTTTTAATGTAAACACGGCGGCACTGCAGCACCGGCGTTAGTTAACATGGCAGATCATATGGGTGGGGCATTGTGATGTCACATGGGGGGGCGGCAAACTTTACTTTTGCCTAGTGCGGCAAAAATCCTTGCACCGGCCCTGGCTGGAGGGGGCTGTGTGAGCTGTGGCCGCACAGTGCCCCATGGTAGTTAGGGTGCCGTGCGGCCAGTACAGCTCACACAAGCAAACAGCTGATAAACTGGCCCCACGGAGGAAAAGTGGGGTGGAGCTAAGCAAAATCAGAGGCGGAGCCAAACTGGTGCTGGGGGCGGGGCTTTTGGGGGGGCAAGGGGGTGCCAAGCACAGGATCCGCCCCGGGTGCCAAATGCTCTAGGTACGCCCCTGAGTAGAAGAGACGAGAACATTGTTTTATTTCTTGTCTTCTCTCTGTCAGGTGCAAAGAAGAAAGCTCAACCCAATGACTGACAGGGAGCTAAGATGGAGGCACACAGTTGCAGGATAAACCTATGTTGATTTCTACATTTCATTAAAAAACAAAACAAAAAAAAACACATTTTTAAAATATATGAATAAGTAAACATGATATTGAAAATCCTGGTAAGTGTCAGTTTCCCTTTAATTTATAAATGATTACTCATAGCAAGAACTAAATCTTCCTGCAATAAAGGAAGTTTAAACATTAGATCTCCCTTTACAGGAAGTGTTTAGGAAGACTGTAAAGGTCACATGCAAGGGGGGGGTGACTAGGACAACATAAACAAAGTGATTTAACTCATAAATGGCAGAGAATCGAGCAGTGAGACTGCAGGTGCATGATCTATACACCAAAACTGCTTCATTAGGCTAAAGTTGTTTTGGTGACTATAGTGTCCATTTCATAATTAATTGTATAGTATGTGCCTTTCCTATGTGTAACAATGTGTGTAATGTTGTATTTGTATGTGCACTCCAGCAAATCTCAATGTCTCCTTCCTGTAAAGCATTTTACAAATAAATCATTTGTAAGTAAATACATAAATAAATTAAACGAAGTACAAGTGTTAACTTAGTAAAATTTGACACATTAGCAATCACATTAATAGTGAGATAATTATCGTATAATTGGAATTTTAATTTAAAAAGGATTAAGTGATATAATTTTGTCTTATAAGTAATAGCTCTTAAATTCTTAAAAAACTTAGATTTTTAATGAATTAAAGAACTGAACTGGCCAACCCTTCCATCTATATGTGAGTTAGTTTAGATCTCACATCAGGAAAATCAAGCACTTAAAAAGCTAAGCCACCGTCGTCATCGTCGTTACCTGTAAGAACATCATGGATGTTTTATCAGCCCAAGAGCTTACTATCTAAACAACACGACACAATATAGAAGAAGAATGCAAAAACCAATAACCCACATACCCATTGCATGTTGACTTTCAGTATAGCAGCTATGACCAGTATACATTGTTATCACTTTTAAGATAATAAAATATCATCTACACATTGTGGTAGGCAGGATTGTATCAAGAGTATAGATGGAAATTATTCTGTTAAAGATTAAGCTGAGCTCGGGTTCCACTGTTATTCCAAAACAAGTATAGATTAACTTGGGTTTCCCTGTTATTCCATAACAAGTATAGATTAACTTGGGTTCCACCGTTATTCCATAACAAGTATAGATTAACTTGCGTTCCACTGTTATTCCATAACAAGTATAGATTAACTTGGGTTCCACTGTTATTCCATAGCAAGTATCAATTCACTTGGGTTCCACTGTTATTCCAATAACAATTATAGATTAACTTGGGTTCCACTGTTATTCCATAGCAAGTATCGATTCACTTGGGTTCCACTGTTATTCCATAACAAGTATAGATTAACTTGGGTTCCACTGTTATTCCATAACAAGTATAGATTAACTTGGGTTTCACTGTTATTCCATAACAAGTATCGATTCACTTGGGTTCCACTGTTATTTCATGACAAGTATAGATTAACTTGGGTTCCACTGTTATTCCATAACAAGTATAGATTAACTTGGGTTCCACTGTTATTCCATAGCAAGTATCAATTCACTTGGGTTCCACTGTTATTCCATAACAAGTATCGATTCACTTGGGTTCCACTGTTATTCCATAACAAGTATAGATTAACTTGGGTTTCACTGTTATTCCATAACAAGTATCGATTCACTTGGGTTCCACTGTTATTTCATGACAAGTATAGATTAACTTGGGTTCCACTGTTATTCCATAACAAGTATAGATTAACTTGGGTTCCACTGTTATTCCATAGCAAGTATCAATTCACTTGGGTTCCACTGTTATTCCATAACAAGTATCGATTCACTTGGGTTCCACTGTTATTCCATAACAAGTATAGATTAACTTGGGTTCCACTGTTATTCCATAGCAAGTATCGATTCACTTGGGTTTCACTGTTATTCCATAACAAGTATAGATTAACTTGGGTTCCACTATTATTCCATTAACATAACAGTAAAGACTACCGAATTGTGGATCCAAAGTAGATCCACATTCCCATAACTTAACGTGTACATTCATACATGTCAATATATATATACAGAGAGAGAGAACTCTAAACCTCACCCATCATTCATCGTCATACAGCCAGGATACAGTTTAAATTAATATATAAATCATTGCCTCATACAGTGTATCATAATGATTGCTGACAGTATATGGATATAACAGTTATTTAATCCCAGTATAGCCACTATCTATTCAAGGATATGCATGTTTTATTGTTTGTTTGTTTGTTTCCCCTGCGTCTCTCATAGGTTTTGTTCATCTGCCATACATCACAATACATCCCAATGCTTTTCTTGTTCTTCTGTGGAAGAACCTAGAGAGGGGTCCATCAAGATGTGTGCTGGCAGAGGACAGCTGGAGTGGGACACCAGGCAGGATTTGTGCAGGGTTCTTGCAGGGTTGTGCATGGGCTTGTAGACCTCCAGACATAGGCTGAGCTATTGGGATATTCCCCAGTATAATGCAGTGTGTATGAGGCTGTTCAGGCTGCCGGATTATGATGAGTATATATGGTGTATACTGGAGGCAGAAGCATACTAAGCTTGGGGAGGCCACCCAGGTTGACAGGAGGCATGGGGGTGCACAGAGAACCCGACTCCCATCAGAGTAGGCACCTTACTGCTGGAGACTGATCTCTGCAGAAAGCACTGGACCAGGGATGAGGCTCAACTCCAGCTCTCCCTTTAAAGGTAAGAAAAGCAGAATACAGATTAAGTGTGCCTGTGTATGTGTGAGACTGTGTGCATGTGTATATATGAATGTATGTATATGAGTCTCTGTATATGTATTAATGTGTGTATATGAATGTGTGTGTTTAGAAGTATTTCAGTGTAATTCTATGTGTGTTTGTGTATCAGTCTGTTTGTTTGTTTGTTTGTTTATGTCTGTCCGTGTGTTTGTGTATCAGTCTGTGTGTGTGTTTGTTTATGTCTGTCCGTGTGTTTGTGTATCAGTCTGTTTGTTTGTTTGTTTATGTCTGTCCGTGTGTTTGTGTATCAGTCTGTGTGTGTGTTTGTTTATGTCTGTCCGTGTGTTTGTGTATCAGTCGGCGTGTACGCATCTGTGTCCGTATGTGTATTTGAATGTATGTGTGGATAAGAATGTGCGTGTAACCATAAAATCTAGGTCCGCCACTACCTAGAGTTGTTTGCAAGGACTGTAGAGTGAGATTACAGGGCATTCATAAAATGTGTTGGTTGTCATGCTTGGCAATGGAAATCATGGTTAATGTTCCGTCATGCTGCGCGGGTGATGCAGAAATATTTAATGTCACACCTTGCACTTCCAGCAATCTGTCAAACCCATATAAGGCATTCACGGGGTGAGTAGGACCATCCACAAACAAGTGCCTTTCATTTCCTGCCCTCCTATCCCAGCACATTACTTGACAATGCTGGCATATATGTGCTCACCACCCACAGCATGCCCCTAACTCTGTACTCTCTCAAATAATCCTATCTATTAAACAATTAAACCAACTTATACAATGTAGGCAAGATAGTCCTGTTGGAATCAACAATTTGCTATTTTGTTGTAATATCTTACAGTAGAGATGCTCACAGCCCTTTCTTTAATTTTGATCTTTACGCTGTTTAATAGATAACTCCCCAATTTGCTATCCTCAGGTGGGATCTCCATACTTAAGGATGCTAAATAAGTGAGCCATCTGCTAAACAGCGCCGTCATTTGATATCTTAAATGGCTCTGTCACTTTTTTTTCCCCTTAGGCATATCTAAAATCCCACTCACACTCTGCTGCCCTTTTTTTTTTTCTTTTTTTTTTTTTTTAAATTAAGATTATTATAAATGAGGAAAAGTAGGGACTACTTTTTCTTTTGTATAACTGATGGTTTACTAGAGTAGGCAAAGGTTGGTCAAACTCCATGGTCCTTGTCAAGTTTGCGGTTATCTGTACTAATCTCCTTCCAGGGTCATGTCACTTCCAGCTGTGCGTCACTGGCACTCTGTGCTGACTCTCACGCGACTGTGCCAATAAGCACAGGTCCATTGGAGTCCTTGGCGTCCATGCTCAAGGAAGGGCATAACGTGGAATCATCTAAGTAACACAAAGATGGTGGCGTTGTGATATAGGGACTAGCACAACGTTGGAAAAGGTCAGTTGCACCAGACAAATTCATACACAATTGGATTCAGAACCAAACAAATTGGACCTTTCTAACTCAGTTCAGTAAATTGTTATAAGTGCACTTCATGTTTCAACAAGGAAAGTCGGTTTGGGTACCTCCCAGATAATGAACACAACAGCTATAATAAAAAAAAGCAGGTAATTTAAATTATGGGCGCTTATATAAATAAACGTAAATGTGATAGTTCCATTCTGGAGAATGAACTAACTCTAACTCTGATTTCTGACAATGCCCTCAGCCCAACGGTAGCTCTATATATCTCTAAAATTCAGTACCGGATAAGGAACAGCCAAACTACACAATCAAGGCCAAAAAATCCAAAGTGAATCGAAGCCAGAAAACTTGAAAAGTCACGTTCCCTGAGGATTAGCAAAAACAGTAATGGTTTGTATTAAATGCTCTCAATGTGCGTATTCTAAAAGCAGACAATCTAAAGATTAACATTTATATACATTAAAGATGTATGTTTTTTTTTTGTTTTGTTTTTTCATCTTTAAAACATGGGTTCATAGATAGAAATGTATATAAGTAATAGTTACTTTTATGTGTTGGATATTAAAATGCCATTTTGCAAGTCTCTCTCTACAATGACCAGAAGTCTTCATACCACGTACAAGGTCGCCCTTAGCACCGTTCATTTGTTTTTGACGCTTTACATCTCAATCTCAGAAAGGAAACTCTGCAAACGTTCTGTCACCAAAATAGATTCTTTAATCTCCTAGTAATGCAGATTCTGAGAGGCCACACATTCTGCCCTCTAAATGTTACCAACGCTCTCTGACCAGCCTCGGATTTGTCCTCTCAGCTGCAATGGTGAAAGGCACAGCGCCACGTCAGGACAATTTACATTCTTACGGGGGAATGGAGGACTTTTCTTTGATGTGTATTTAGAAAACACGCCTTGGGCTCATAATGTCAAATGTGGAGCTACCACACAATGGGGCATCTGGTCCAGGAAAGGTGCATGTCAACAGATATAAACATGTATGAGTGCTAGTCTGTAGCGTCTTGCAGGCAGCCAATCAGACCTGTGTATGGTGACTCCCAGAAGAAAGAGACCAGAAAAAACACTGGCAAGCCACCGATCTAAAATAGGCACCAACCTCCCTCATTTAGAAACGTGGGAGGTGTATCACCACAGAAACTAATGGCATGGTTCTGTGAATTGCTCTGGATGTAGGACTTTTCCCAGAATTCATTTCTGTGCCTCTCTGCCAAATGCTTTGTTTAAGTATCTTATTTAACAAAGGCTTTATCTAGTCAACTGGTGCACTCCAATGCATGCCATCTTTGGAGACTCGTGATATCTTCTTCTTCCTCCATTACAGGAATTTTATTAGAAGATTTTCCTTTTGCAGTTTTAAATTCTGCTCATGTGTCTGCTCGAGAAACAAAAAACCTTCTCCATTGGAGTTTTTTTTCCTCTGATAAATACATTTTGCTTGATCAAGAGGCCAGATTTGCTTTGCTTTTCAAATTGCTACCACAGGCGAGAGATGACAGTTTTTCCATGTATGAAGAATAAAAATGTTGGCTTTATATATTTTTTATACGCATGGAGTATTGATGAAAGGCTTAACTAGGTGTAACTGTGTTGTTTTTTGTACCCTACAATATTATATAATCAAGTAATAATCAGATTGCTTGCCATACTCCTAAAACGCATCATATTGATTCTCACAACGAAATTCTGGTATAACCCTTTCTCTAGTGGTAGTTTAACGTTACCAAAGATGAGTTATTTTTCTATACAAGATTTACTTCAATTATGCTTTTAAGCAGAGAACCTAAAGCGTACATATCAGACTTATCCCACCCACCAGGTAGCCCAGAACCTTAATACCAGACAGAGACCTACGGTATATTATACACAGACAAATATTTCAACCCTGCATGTGCTAAGTCAATGAAGATGCCATTAAAAGAACAGTGAGCCTAAATTACCCCCATTAAACGTTCAACTTTTCGGCAAGATTCTGTTAATGTCTGGTAGCTATACTGGACAGTCCCTCGGAGGGTATCCACTATATGACAACATATATGGCATTAGGACAACGTACGAGGCAATATTTTATAACATGAGGAATATCGTAATATGGTAATAAGAAGATGCTCAGTAATTATTTTCTGGTTTTCACTTCATGTTATTCTGTAACATAATTTTTACTTTATTTTCCTGTCCATAGACACAAAACAAGAAAGATACAAATGAAAACAAAATTACTCATTACATTCCAAAACAAAAAACCCTGCACATTCTGAAAGACACTTTTTGGGAATACAAATATTTTAAGGATGGTCGAGGGATGCTGAAGGCTTCAAATTTTTGAAAAAAAATATATATATATAAATAATAATAAAAAAATCTAAAGTATGAACAGGCCACCGGAAGCTCTAAGAAAGCTGATTACAGCCGAAGTGATGACTTCCCATGTATATATGCAAATACTAGAAGGATAATTTGTCAGAGAAATGCTGGACGCGTGTAGTTTTATTATGAGAAGTGGTTACATTGATATCATACAATTACATTTTATCACAGATAACAGACAGGGCACTGAGTAAAAATGGTCTCCAAGGACAAATGTAAAACTGCAAATTATGTTGTTTATCTATTATTTCTGCCCCCAACATTCAAATTCCCAAGTCTGAGGAAAGCACCACAAAATGAAGATACCCCGTCAGCGCTGAGCCATTGAAGAGAAGTGAACATGTTAGGCCAGAAAAGTTAAATTGGGAACATTCCCCCATTCCAGCTCGACTATTTTGGCCTGGATTGTGCAATCATTTGTCTACAATTATCAGTTTAATGAATTATCTCAGTGACAAATGAAAACAAATGAAAAGGTTATTCCAAGCACCACGAACATGTCAGAGATTTGAAGTGGCCATGGTGCCGGAGTTTGTATGTGCAATATTTCACTATAAAACTAGTTTAACCCCTTGGCTGCTAGAGGAGTAACTAAACATCCGGCAGCATCATGCCAGGCCTGCTAATGCAAATTATGTGCAATTATTTTGCACATAGTGCCATTCATTGGATAAGAGCAATCAGCTGACTCTCTCAACCAATGAATGGCAAACGCATCGGCTTTCATCTTCTGTAGAGCTGAATCACGGTTCGAGTTACCCTTTAAGGGAAATATTTCCAGGCTGGGCCAATTAGACGTGTTAAAATTAACTTTATTGTAAATATACAAAATTACAAGACACTCTGTGAAAAGTTACATGAAACATTCAAGTCACATCAATAAAATATCCTCTAAAGCAGGAGTGGCCAAAAGTTACATCCTATAACTACTCGTAACTCCCATGATTCTTTGTCAGTTGTTAGAAATTGGAATTCTAAGACATATGGAGACATATGGAGAATCTAACATTTGGACCGTCCCGCTTTATAACGATGTCAGCAGAGACTATAAACCAGGATAAAAAAAATACAGTAACACACTGATTCTATGAACATACGAACATAAAAAAAACAACAGTACAACACGGAATGCACACACCTACTTATATACCTCCAATATACAGACTGAAGAAGGGAAAATGTTCAGAATAATTTTAATGAGAGCAGACAAGCTGTAAATGTGAGAAGAAGAGAAGTAAAGAGGAGATAGAAAAATAAGAAGTTTATTAAATTTAGGGAGGGAAATGGATCGTTCAACATTAGAGTAAAATGTTTAAAAGGATTAAAAGATGCGCGGAAAACAAGAGTTAAAGTGGAGCTATAAATGGAGAGAACCCCTTTGGTCTGGTACCTGAGATTTCTGATTAGATTTGTGTCAATTAATAATCTATCCTGGGAATTTTTTGTAACCAGCGTGAATGACTAATTCTGACCGTCTTTCCACTATTTATAACAGTTTTTAGAATTATTTTTCATTCAGATAATTCCATTTATCAATATTGCTGCCTTTTTTCTAATCGCAAAAGTTTTCCATTTTCTGGCGTTCTCTTACAGAGTTTTGATTTTGACGCAGAATGTGAGGAAGTAAACTCGCAGAATATTCCCCCGTTATCCTCAGTTAGTGGGACATAAATGTGGAGACTTAAAAATCTGTTTGAATATACACAAATGAAAGAAGACGTTTTTAGACTAACTGAAAAATCCTTCCCCAGAGATTTAGAATTAGAATAAAAGAATAATCTGTATCTTTGTGGATTTCTGTTACCATTTACAAAAATGTTTTTGTAGCAAGGATACCTATGACAGAGAATAAATATATATATATTCTTATAATAACTAAAATAAATGTGCATTTAGTCATAGTACAGGCCTTTGTTGCATGTAGTCAACAACCATGTCATAAGAAACAGGACAAATACAAAAGGCACATGAAAACAAATTTAGTCTATATTGATGTTTTTTATTATTAGTGAAAATAAAATATTATTTATTATAATAAATTTTATTTTTATTTCTAAAAAATGTATTTCTGACAAATATCCACAAGTTAATCCCTCTCTTTAATGCGTCTCATGAATTGCCCTTACTCTGTGATGGCGGCCATTTTGAACCCTCTTTGATCAGAGGCTCCACTCATCTTCTAAGTACATGTTCAACTTAAAGAGATGTCCCTCGGTGGTGGTTTCGGGTCCGCCCACGCTCCTCCCCCGCCGACGTCATCCGGCGCGCGCGCATTAGACCTCTCCATAGGAAAGCATTGAAAATGCTTTCAATGCTTTCCTATGGGGAACTGAGCGACGCTGGAGGTCCTCACACAGCGTAAGGCCGTCCAGCGATGCTCTAGCACAGACCTATGCTAGAAACCAGGAAGTGCTCTCTAGGGGCTGTCTGGTAGACAGCCACTAGAGGAGGAGTTAACCCTGCAAGGTAATTATTGCAGTTTATGAAAACTGCAATATTTACAGCTGCAGGGTAATGGGCAGAAGTGGTCTGGATGCCTGGAGTGTCCCTTTAAAGGTCTAAACTCGTTCCCGAGTGCTTTTTGAGATGATCTGTGCATGCACATGATGTCAAGATTCATGAACACAAACTAGCTCTTGATTACCTGAACAGTTTTTTTGTCAGAGAGGTTGACCAAGGATGGCCTTAAAGATGGCTGCCCCCGTAGACCAGGGCTGTATGGGGCCAAGATATGTACTAAAAAAACATTTACTTTATGCGTGTGTTGGAAAATAGGAGATGCTGATGCTATTTATAAGTAATTTTTTATTTCATTTATTAATAAATATAATGATGGTTTTCCTTTCAGGACAGTTTTAGAGCAATTCCGTCTGAATGCTTTCACTCCGTAGCACACATAGGCACATATTAGTCCTACTATGAACACAAATTGCAAATTTTAGGCAAGCTGCAAAAATGACCCCCAAAATAGAAATAGACCTATTTTAACCTAAAATTCACTATTCCCTTGGTAATTATCCACAGTCCCAGTGACATGAATACATTCCAGAATAATATTCATAAAATAAAATTTTATTAAAAGGACACTATAGGCACCAAAACAACTTTAGCTTAACTTCTGGTTGCTTAATTCTCTGCCATTTAGGAGTTCAATCACTTTGTTTATACAGCCCTAGCCACACCTTTTTGCATGTCACTTACACACTTCCTGTAAAGAGAAATCTATTGCTTAGCCCTCCTTTATTGCACATTCTGTTTCATCTGGAATTTATTGTCGCCTGCTCTGTTAATAACCTAGACCCTGCAGGAGCCTCTTTTGATTAAAGTGAATTTCACAGAGCAGGGGATAAAACGTCTAAAGCAAGATAACATCTGCTTGAAAATGAAACTTTTTTTTCATGCAGTCGGGGGAGGTGTGGCTAGAGCTGTATGGACAGAAACTCCTAAATGGCAGAGAATTGAGCAATGAGACTACAGGGACATGATCTATACACCAAAACTGCTGCATTCAGATAAAGTATGCCTTTAAGTCCTCCTAACAGCTGTATAAAGAATTTAAAATTAAAAATATATTTACATAAAGGGAGATACATAATTGAGATATTATGGCTTATTCACACAGTGGAAGAGGCACATTTAGATTTATTAATTTATTAAACAGTGAATTATTGCGAATTGAAAACCCCAAAACTGACCAATTTAGGGAAAAAATTAGAATGTAAAAAATTATACAAATCACAGCTTTCCTAGTTTAGTCTTAATTGGAATTTTGTTTTCAATGCACTGAAAATCATAGATTTGCAATTTAGCAAATAAACACATGCTGTAATTCAGAAAAATTACTATATATGCTAGAAAAACAAATCTCTGCTAAAAAGACAAGCTTGACGAAATGCACACAGACACATACATACACTAACGCTAACAAACATAGTGACTAAATTGAGAATTCTAAGTGAATTCAAAGTGATTTCACGTTTAACGTCAAAATAGCCAAACTGTAAAAATTCTTTAAGTCAGCTATGCTATCAGTTGGACTACTCTGGCCTTAAATGGTTCTCAGTTTGGTAAATGTTGGCTGTTAGGTATGTGCACGCTGTCCTATGACTAGCATAGGGGCATTCTCTTACTAAGAAGTTAATATATCAATAAATCAATATATAACGCCAGGTATCCTTCCAAAGCTCTCTGTGAGTTGCCTGAATTGTTTTGTTAGCTCTCTCCTGAGTCCTGACAGTTGCCATCAGTCAAACAGATAAACAGCTGACATACTGCCCCACTGAGGGGAGCAGACTGTAACTAGTCCCCCCCCCCCTGTTTACATTTAATGTAAGTGTTTTATTGCACACTCATACTTCCTATAAATAAACAAAACTAAACAGACAGGTCAGCTTCAAACCATGTCCTGAGAACTGATTTATTAACCCATTCGAGGTTCTGCAGAACTTTACACTTAACTCTTTCAGTGTATGGAAGTTAGACTCTCCTTTACACTAGACTACACCCTTTATCGACTCACAGTTCCATGTTTTGTGATAATTACTTGTATGTATCTCTTTCCCCACTGTACCTCTCTGCAAGAAAATAGCAACAGAAAGCTAAAGTAATAAATAATAAGACAGTCTAGCTAGCAATCAATAGCACAGACCTGGAGCATGCAAAGGGATAATTTAAGCAAGTGATTTTATTTTTTTTCGAAATGAGAATTGTCCAGTTTTTACTAGGTTTTTAGCATCATGTTTAACACTGCATCCATCCAAACATCTCTTCTAAACCTGGAAATGTATTTTAAAAAACTATATATATCTTTCATACTGCTCTGAAATAATGAAAAATCTAATTATTTTAATAAAGTGCACAAAAAAGTATATTTAAAAAATATAAAATGAGGTCTACTAGCTGTAATAGTATCGCAAGTAGTTAATGTGCTTTAATGTTTAAAGGGACACTGTCCCTCCATTCGGTGTTAAAACATTTTCCAGCAGTTTAACACTAAATGAGGGTCCCCAGATTCCCACAGACGGGCCCTCACTGGAGGTGTGGCTGAGGCAGAGATTATACACTTCCTTCTAGCCATACCATTCCATACATGTAATGGGAGCTATGATAGGCTGAAAGCGATCAGCTGAAACTGTCAGCCAATCACAGACACCCATTGCTGCTCAGGCTATTGCTTCCTCGTTAGCCCAAGCAGCACAGAAGGGCGGGGCTGCTGGGGACTCTCGTTTAGCATTAAAACCATTTAATAAGGAGTGGAAGGATGGCGCCTTGGGATTCCTGACACTATAACCACTTCAATGAGATGAAACAGGTCAGTGTCTAAACTACACAAATCTATTCAAATTTAATTATTTGTGTAACAGCACCAATATAAAAAGCAAAGAAACTGCAGAGGAAAATCTTTCATAACAAAGCCAACACCCCTTAGGATACTTGATCATGGCTGGATGGATTTACCCCTCTCATACACTCTTCTATTTTATCTGAGGAGATCCTCTCCCCTCCCATTTCCCCCATTGCTTACACCCCCTGTGTAAGATGCATTTAAACTAACATCACTGTCTATTAGCTAAATTCACCAAGAACTCGCACATTTTTGCTGAAAATATCACAACTTGAATAATTGACAGTGAATGGAAAACAAACTATAAATGGAAAAAAGGAAATGTTAAAAGAATTTCATAATAACTTGTATAGTGTTTCTGATAGTATACGTTCATTTTTGGTTCATTTCTTAGAAGAGTTACACAGAAATGATTGAAGCCATTAACTGGCATTAAAGAGTTAATAACATCACCCTGTAAGCTGCAAATCCCAAAATAGACCCAGCTGTCAGACTCCATCTCGGAGTATAGCCATTTGTAGAAGTGGAGCCTGCTGGACTGAGCTCATCCCACCTACAGCACAGCAAACAGAGGTCTCTAAACACATTCCATAAAAAGTGCTAAACATAAGTGCTAAACAAGGATAAACGTCAGAACACAAAGTGCACTAACCAACATTCTGTCTCACAACCTGTGCATTCACACTAAGAACACCCATTTTACAGCAGGCTCTTATTTGTTACTGTATACATGTGGGAATAGTTCACAAATAACTCTATCCTGCTCCATTACTCCGTGCTTTTAAAAAAAGATTAATTGTGCATTGAAAATTAGAGGGATCTTTACTTATATCGTTGGAAAATAATGAATATCTATATACGAATGTACTTTTTATGTGTGCGTTTGTGTGCATCTCTCTATGTGTATCCATGTTTGTGTTAATGTGTTTGCGTGGGTCTGTGTTTGTTTTGATGTGTTTGCTTGTGTCTGTGTTGTCTATGTGTATGTCTGTGTGTCTATATGTGTGTGCACGTGTCTATGTGTGCTCATAGTGTGTGTGTGTGTGTGTGTGTGTCTATGTGTGTTTGTGTGTTTCTGTGTACTTGTGGGTGCATATTAGTCTGTGTGTCTGTGTTTATGTTTATGTTCCTTTATGTGTCTGTGTGTATCCTTCTGTGTGTGTCAATGCCTGTGTCTATGTATGGGTGTGTCTGTGTGTGACTATGCATGCCCTTATTGTCTGTGTCTATGTGTGCCTGTGGTAAATATGTCTGTGTTAGTGTCTATGTCTGTGTGTTTGTGTGTGTACGTTTATGCATCTGCATGATCATGGTATCTGTGCTTTGTGTGTGTGTGTCTGTGGTTGTGTCTATGTTTGATCATTCTAAAATTAATAACTTACAAAAATAAATTTTAACAGAGGAATTATGACATTGAATGTTTTTTTTTTGTTTGTTTAAAGTCCACAAATCAACTTCAATATGTTTAGCTTATGTAGGAAAACAAGATGTATATGCCTGGGTATGCCAAAGGTCTGAGGAACACACAGACACATGTAGTAATATCTTAAATAAAAGCGAACAGACGTCACATCTAACTGTACAGAAGTACAAAAAAATTTAATTCCTTATTTCAACATCAACATTAGCAGCTGATTCCATTTTCAACCAGTGACAGAGACAGAGTATTCCTGAATGCCTTGAGTTATATTAGTCCCCACCACCTCTGTGTAAAGGCCAGCCCAGGTATCCACAACTCTTTTCATAAAACAATATATTTTATATAAAATAGAAACCAAGTATCCCTCTCACATAACATGTAGACACAGATGGAAGGGGAAGGCAGCCTTGCATTTCTGACCATTTAAAAACCCTTGGAATCCATTCACCAATTCTTCGCAAATAACACGATATCAAGGTGATAAAAATACGACTGAACGCAAATCCTCCATTATAGACACATTGTTAGCCCCTTTTATAAATAAAATACTGTATATTAACATCAGAAATGGAGCCAGTAAACCAATGGAACACAAAACCGAAAATAAAACATTGCATTCGCATTTAATTTGATACTGCTTTATATATAGATACCAGTAAAAATGTTGCAACTGCTGGAAAAATGACTTTAAAAAGAAAAAAAGTCTTCCCAACTTAATGGCTGATTCTGTTATAGAAGAAAACTGAGATCCCTGGTTTATCCATTGATGTCAATGAGAGAACCGATCCCCAAGGTTACATTTATCTCTTGTAACAGAATCCAAAATAACAAACTAGCTAAATAAATTGTATAGGTCTGTGTCAATGCACCTAAACAGGCGACAATGTTAAAAGCATACTATATACATTATGGCTATACTATATACATTATGGCTATATTATATACATTCTGGCTATACTATATACATTATGGTTATATCATATACATTATGGTTATATTATATACATTATAACTATACTATATACATTCTGGTTATACTATATACATTATGGCTATATTATATACATTATGGTTATACTATATACATTATGGTTATATTATATACATTATGGCTATATTATATACTTAATGGCAATACTAGATACATTCTGGTTATATTATATACATTATGGTTATATTATATACATTATAACTATACTATATACATTCTGGCTATATTATATACATCATGGTTATACTATATACATTATGGCTATATCATATACATTATGGCTATACTATATACATTATGGCTATATTATATACATTCTGGCTATATTATATACTTAATGGCAATACTAGATACATTCTGGTTATATTATATACATTATGGTTATATTATATACATTATAACTATACTATATACATTCTGGCTATACTATATACATTATGGCTATATTATATACATTATGGTTATATTATATACATTATGGCTATACTATATACATTATGGTTATACTATATACATTATGGCTATATTATATACATTATGGTTATACTATATACATTATGGTTATATTGTATACATTATGGCTATATTATATACTTAATGGCAATACTAGATACATTCTGGTTATATTATATACATTATGGTTATATTATATACATTATAACTATACTATATACATTCTGGCTATATTATATACATCATGGTTATACTATATACATTATGGCTATATCATATACATTATGGCTATACTATATACATTATGGCTATATTATATACATTCTGGCTATATTATATACTTAATGGCAATACTAGATACATTCTGGTTATATTATATACATTATGGTTATATTATATACATTATAACTATACTATATACATTATGGCTATACTATATACATTATGGCTATATTATATACATTATGGTTATATCATATACATTATAACTATTATAACTATACTATATACATTATAGCCGCACTATGTACATTATGGCTGAACTATATACATTATGACTATACTATATACTTATACTATATACTATATACTTAATGGCTATACTATATATATCCTGGTTATATTATATACATTATGGTTATATTATATACAATATAGCTATACTATATACATTATGGTTATACTATATACTTAATGGCTATACTATATATATTCTGGTTATATTATATGCTTTATGGCTATACTATATACATTATGGCTATACTATATACATTATGGTTATACTATATACATTATGGCTATACTATATACGTTGGTGATGACTGTACTATATACAGTATGGTTTTACCAATGTTACATCATTGTTACATCACTAGAAGAAATGTACTTTTTCACTGGATAAGAGGCAATTTGCAGTATTGTACTGTTTGTCTCTCTGAAGGAAAATATACAAATAAATGAATGTTTAGACAAATGAGACTGAGGTTCTTTGGCCAATACCTCTCCTTGGTTCTTGGTAGAAATCAGAATATAGCTTCACCAGTACCCCCCCTTCTCCTCATGGAGTCTGTTATCCAGCTTGGGGTGTTCTACAAACTGCTGGGTTCTGTATAATTCCGCTGGGCTATATCCAGTTTGGTTAGAAAGGTAGTAAAAAATGAGATTTCGCTCCAGACTGATCCCCTCTCCAGATTTTAGCTTCCCCTCCTGGTCAGGACAGGAGAAAGAAAGTCAGATGAAGGAGACTTGTCTCCCAGCCCTGCTGATGGAAGCTCAATGGGTGGGGGGTGTCTGGTGTCTTCCTGGGGCTTGCTTTGCTCCAAATCCAAAATAGCCTGGGTGTCACTTACTGAAGAGATAGCATTTCATTTGATAAAGGGACGGGGGAGGAGAGGGGACATAGTTTCTCAGATCACTATGGATAGCTGATAGTGAAGGGGTACAGTGTGTGATGACAAATTGCAAAGTGGCTCACCCCAACATTCACATTGGGGTATTAATCTATTTATTGGGGGGAAGGGTTGGCTACTGTAGTTAAGGGATAGCATGTGTTCAACCCAAGACAAGGGTCTCCACATTTAACCATTTGAGTGCCAGAAGAAATTTTTTATTTTTTTTATTTTTTTTATTTTACATTAAAGCACAAAATCACAGATTAGGGCTTCAGTCCTTTAATATAGACATATATATATAGTTATTATTATTATTCCATGTGTCTCGTACATAATCCTGCATTTTGTCACCGTTTGGAAAGTTGTAAGTCATAAAATACATATTTACTGAATGCGTAAGAAATAAATATAAAATCAACGAACATTAAACATTAACAAGGTTATTTATTAGAGTGAGAATTCTTGGTGAATCTTAGGCCAGACTAGCCGAATGGAAATCATCGCTGACTTATACAATGTTTCCATTTTGGCATTAAATCTGAAATTCACTTTAAATTCTCATTTTAATGAATATTCCTGTTAAATTTAAATTCTATCAGGCACCAACCAATTCTTTTAAAAAGATAAAGATAGAAAGGGAAAATGCATGTGTAAAAAATATCAGAAACATAACAGTGCTATGTGGTTCCTTCACAAGTAGTGAGTTGACAACTGGCTACCACACTGGAAACAAACAGACAAACTGGAAACAAACAGACAAACTGGAAACAAAACAGACAAACTGGAAACAAAATAGATAAACTGGAAACAAACAGACAAACTGGAAACAAAACAGACAAACTGAAAAAAACAGACAAACTGGAAACTACAAACAAACAGACAAACTGGAAACAAAACAGACAAACTGAAAAAAACAGACAAACTGGAAACTACAATAACAGCCAATATCACAATAAAACAATAACATAACTCAATATCACAATAACACAATATCACAATACCACAATATCGCAATACCACAATACCATAATACCACAATACCACAATAACACAATACCATATAACCATAATACTATAATAACACAATACCACATTGCAAAATGTTGCTGTTAATATGTGCTTTGGGTGCCACTTTCCTGCATTTGCAATAAGTAACATCATCGGTGATGTCAGAATTTGCACTGTAGTCCAGTGATATTATATTTAATTAATACTAAAAAAACAACAACAGCATGGGATGCACAGTTTGCGCATAAACATAGGATTAAACTGAAATTTTGGCAACAAAATAATTGTTAAGGATATCTAACAATACATTTAAAATGTTTCATTTACTCTTTCGATTACAGAAATATTTAGAGAATCAACGTTTTTAGAAATGATACCGTATCCGCAAACCGCAGCCAGCAATATTTCAAAAAGGGTCTGAAATATTTTGATTAAACAGAAATTCTGTATTTGCCATATTTATTACGTGCAACAAAAATAGATTAAAAGGACCACATACTCCGCTGGTGGGTGTTTGTAAGGAACCTGATTGCAGTTTTGGGAATGCAGTAAAAATATTGCCCACATGTGCCTACATACATTTACAAACATCTGTACTATATGAGGCATTACAGACTGCTTAGCAGCCTGCAAAGAATCCATGTGTTGTGCTGTGTGCTCAGAGTGTGTCTACATCCAGTATTAGAAGGGGATTGGCTGACTGGGCCTTTCTTTTTATACTCAGGGGTTGAATAATTCGCTTGTCTAGAGTGCCAAGTGAGGGCCTTGCAAAGCTGCCTACATTCTGCTTCTGACAAGGCAAATGTCCTTTTTGTCCATGTATATACCACTCCCATTCAATAAACTAGTTTTATTGCCTTGTTTGACGTCTGGCCTCTATGATGTATATTAAGCCTTAAATGTGCAATCTAATCTACAATCCTATCACCTTCAGCCAGCCTTTATAGGCCAAAGACAGACAAGAAGGCCTGCACTAATTAATATCATTTTTATGTTCTTTTTAAAATGTATAAACATATTGGGTAACTAGTACCTACCACGAATAGTCAAGGATTTGAGATTTGTGTACATTGCTTTCCTTTAGCGCTGGTTCCATTTGTTTTGTATTTTGGTTTTGAGTGATTTTGCCGCTTAACCATAAATACAATGTTTTTTCTGTGAATGGCTTTGTACTGAATACATCAGTCAATTTTTAGTGATGCAAACTTGCCAACTGACATGACTTTTGCAGGACAGTCCTGATTTTGGCTCCCTGTCACACCATAAACTGAATGGGATAGTACAGAAGTGGTGCAGAATCCACTAGTGAATTCTATGGTACTTCTTCCCAAATGCTAGTTTATCAGTAACAGACTGCATATGGGCACTTTGTTTTCACGTGTTACCAGGCAACCAGCCATATTAGCGCACTTGTCCTGCAGGGGGGAGAGCATAAGAGATTCCAGATTGGGAGTGAGCATAAAGCTGTGGCAATTTTTTATATATCTGACACCATAATGACTTAGATAAAGGGATCCGGAGATCTCTTTGCAATAGAAGCTGTGCATGAAGCTGAGGTTGTTATGGTACTTGAGTGGTCCCTTATTTTATAAATAGTGCTCATGCTACCAGGTTTATAGAGTGAATGGGATGCTGTTAATATCAATTTGTCGGGTCTGAAATTTTACTTCTTAACCCCTTCAGTAATTTAGTGGCTAAAAGCCAGTCTGAAATGGGTGACATTATCAAACAGGTCACTGCTTAAACTTTAGCAGCCATCTGCGCCTGTCACTCACAGGACTGTACACAGAGTCCTGAGGTAGAATTTACACTGTTTATCTAACCAATGGCGTTAATAGTGTGATTAACAGATCACACTCGTATATTAGCACGTAGGCCGTGTACACACAGTATACAGAGATTTTATAAATATTCAGACAGAAATCTAACACACAAATCTCCAAGATACAAAATGAGCTTGTTTGAAAGGAAAATCATTTTCCTAAACCATGCCATACGAATTAAACCTATCCATTCAGGTATCCAGGATACAATCTGAACTCGTTTAAAACGTTACATTGTCCTAAAATACACTTACAGAGTTATTTAGTAAACTAAGAATTCAAATTTAAGAAAAATTCTCCCAGTCAGCTATGCTTTGAGTTCAGCTGTTTTGGTAAAATAAATTGAAATTTACTTGATATAAAGTAGTTAAAGGAACACTATAGTCACCTAAATTACTTTAGCTAAATAAAGCAGTTTTAGTGTATAGATCATTCCCCTGCAATTTCACTGCTCAATTCACTGTCATTTAGGAGTTAAATCACTTTGTTTCTGTTTATGCAGCCCTAGCCACACCTCCCCTGGCTATGATTGACAGAGCCTGCATGAAAAAAAAACTGGTTTCACTTTCAAACAGATGTAATTTACCTTAAATAATTATATCTCAATCTCTAAATTGAACTTTAATCACATACAGGAGGCTCTTGCAGGGTCTAGCAAACTTTTAACATAGCAGGGGATAAGAAAATCTTAATTAAACAGAACTTGCAATAAAGAAAGCCTAAATAGGGCTCTCTTTACAGGAAGTGTTTATGGAAGGCTGTGCAAGTCACATGCAGGGAGGTGTGACTAGGGTTCAAAAACAAAGGGATTTAACTCCTAAATGGCAGAGGATTGAGCAGTGAGGCTGCAGGGGCATGTTCTATACACCAAAACTGCGTCATTAAGCTAAAGTTGTTCAGGTGACTATAGTGTCCCTTTAATAAATCCTGTATAAATTAACACAAAGTGGGCATAGCTTACAACTTCATTAATCCCAGCCAATCATTTGCTTGATAACATCACAGGGCAGAAATATACCTCACCCTATCAGTACAAGTACTTGTACATTGATCTGGAGCCATACATATCGCATCTCAAATCATTCATGAAAAAATAGGAATTCTTCTATTATGCGATAGAACATTTTCTGTGGCTCCTGTTGGTCTCTGCTCTTGTTTTCATTCATGCCTTTTCATGAATGAAACTATTGTCAAGTGCTGAACTATATTTCACATTAACTCCTGGTAGTATATGGCAATTTCTCTGTGCTCCATTCGAAAAACAATGTCTCAGGCAGGAGCCTGCGTTGTAGAAAAGCTGCAGATTTTTAGGTAATGGTAGAAATTTAGATTTAGGTAACTAGTTTAATTTATGTTTCTATTTCTTTTAGCACGCTACATTTTATTGCATTAAAGGGGTACTCCAGACACCCAAAGCACTTTAGCTTGCTGAAAAGCTTTATGTGTGAAGAGTGTGTCCTCTTTCTTCATTTTACAAAAAGTGCATATTTCAATAGAAATTTACAATTTTATAAATTAACCTGGTTACACCCCACTGGCAGTCAATCAGATAACTGGTCCTGTTACTTCCTGGTTTGTTTAACTCAGAAACCTAATTGCAAAAAAGGTCTATTTTGGGGGGAACTTAGACCACTTCATTGGGTGCACTGAAAAACTAATTTTAAGAAGTACCGTTAAATTGGGTAATAGTAACATCCTCTCGTGTACTTGGAAACCAGAGAATATCTAAATGTACCTTTCCTGGTTAAACACTTTGTTGTTATTATGTAGGCACATAGGGCAGATTTAAAGCAATTCTCCTGGCTATTTTGGTTTAAATGTTTCGATTAAATTTGTTAAATACACTATAATTAACGTTGAGCAGACTTGGGTATTCGATTTAAGAAGAATCACAACAAAAGAAAAAAAAATTTGGGCAATTTGTCCATTCATCTGAATTCCGAAAGGCACAATGGATGAACGCACTAATTAGCAAATTGCTCAAAGCGAAAAATGTAATTAAAAATGTAAATTAAATTGTTCATTAGTCAACTTGTGTAAAATCAATACACTTATGTGGGATTATCAATCCATATTTAAAGGTACCACTACCAAATTAGGCAGCTGTTGTGTTTAGTAGATAGCTCCCTAATTTGGTATGCTTAAACATGGAAATGCCCAACTAAGGGAACAATCTACTAAACAGTTTGAAGATCAAGATGAAGAGGAGGGCTTTTCTTAAGTATGATCTTTCAGCTGCTTAGTAGATAGTTCCCAAATTCAAATTTATTTTCGTACAAATTAATTTGGACTGTAAATTTCCACCTGTGCAAGTCTAATGTTTAATGAATAAATTCCATTATTTTCCTGCATGTGGATTTAAAAAAGACAGCTTTGCACTATTTAAAATCTTTGAAACTCTAAATATAATATATGAAGTGAATGGAAAAATTGAGCAGGCCATTCCATGGAGGTGTCCGTAGGCCAGGGGTGTTTGAGATTCCTTTCTCAATCTCGTCCATCATTCTTTTACCACCTGTTCCATTGCAATCTGTCTGGCACAGTCCTCATTACAGAATACAGGCAGTTTAAATGCTCATTTCAAAGGACCATCTATTAACACAGTAAATACCAGGGGCTTGGATGATTTATGGAAAATATATTTATATATATTTATATTTTGATCGATTCACTAAACCTGGGATTGTGGAGAATTGACAAACTCGATAGCAAATGTTGTGGTTAAATACCTGGACAAAAAAAATTAGTGAGGTTGACAATGTTTACAATTATTGATTTGGCCTACAATGTCGGAATTCCTGGTTAGTTTTCTACAATTTCTGGTTTAGAGAATGAACTCTGATGGAGTGTTTTGCTCCCTTCCCCAGCACTCAATAATTTAAATCACAACTACGTTAATGTAGGTAAAAATATTATTTTAGAGAAGCTAGAGTGTTTTACCAGTTTAAAAGTGAATCGAGATTTTTCTTGTTTATGTCCTGGGATCCTCAAACAGTACACAAAGATGAAGTGAATGGATGTTTTTAAAATAGATTCGAAGATGTTTTTGTTTGATTTAAAAGCCGGTTATTGAAGACGCAATGCTTTCAGACCACTCTTGGTTCTGTCTGGTAGCAGTCAGCAGGCAAAGTGCCATGCGGGCAAATGTAGACAACAAGGACTTATTCCTACAATATTTGTATTCCTAAAGTGGGGATAGTGAGCAACCCTCAGTGATTTATCAGTGATCGATGGATGAGAGCTGCATATCTGAGCTATACTGACCAATTTATATTATTAAAAATACATAGGGATTAAGGAGAGAGCGCAGGTCTTTGCTGCCGCCCAGTGATAGGAGTGAGCGCAGGACTTATCTTTCTGCAATATATATTATTACATCGGACATATACTGACCAAAATATGGAATATGTATTGCTATATATGAGCTATAGATCATATAGCTAAATGTATGTATTAATATATCGAAGATATAGACCATATAGCTAAATGTATGTATTGCAATATCTGAGCTTTAGACCCATATAGCTACAGTGGGGGGGGGGGGGGAAATATATGACCCCCTGCTGATTTTGAATGTTTTCCCACTGACAAAGAAATTATCAGTGTATAATTTTAATGGTAGGTGTATTTACCAGTGAGAGACAGAATAACCCAAAAAAACGCATGTCAAAAATGTTATAAATTGATTTGCGTGTCAATGAGTGAAATAAGTATTTGACCCCTTCAACTTAGTACTTGGTGGGAAAACCCTTGTTGGCAATCACAGAAGTCAGACGTTTCTTGTAGTTGGTTACCAGGTTTGCACACATCTCAGGAGGGATTTTGTCCCACAGCTCATTGCAGATCCTCTACAAGTGATTCAGGTTTCGAGGCTGGTTTGGCAACTCGAACCTTCATCATCCTCCACAGATTTTCTACAGGATTAAGGTCTGGAGACTGGCTAGGTCACTCCAGGACCTTAATGTGCTTCTTCTTGCCCCACTCTTTTGTTGCCTTGGCTGTGTGTTTTGGGTCATTGTCATGCTGGAATACCCATCCACGACCCATTCCTCCTCCTCCAAACACAGCGAGTCGAGTTGATGCCAAAGAGCTTGATTTTGGTCTCATCTGACCACAACACTTTCACCCAGTTCTCCTCTGAATCATTCAAATGTTCATTGGCAAACTTCAGACAGGCCTGTACATGTGATTTCTTGACCAGGGGGACCTTTCGGGCGCTGCAGGATTTCACGGCGTAGTGTGTTACCAATTGGTTTCTTGGTGCCTATGGTCCCAGCTGCCTTGAGATCATTAACAAAATCCTCCCGTGTAGTTCTGGGCTGATTCCTCACAGTTCTCATGATCATTGAAATTCCACGAGGTGAGATCTTGCATGGAGCACAAGACCGAGGGAGACTGACAGCTATTTTGTTTCTTCCATTTGTGAATACTCTCACCAACTGTTGTCACCTTCTCACCAAGCTGCTTGGCGATGGTCTTGTAGCCCATTCCAGCCATGTGTAGGTCTACACTCTTGTCCTTGATATCCTTGGACAGCCCTTTGGTCTTGGCCATGGTGGAGAGTTTAGAATATGATTGATTACTTCTGTGGACAGGTGTCTTTTATACAGGTAACAAATTGAGATTAGGAGCACTCCCTTTTGGAGAGTGCTCCTAATCTCAGCTCGTTAACTATATAATAGACACCTGTGAGCCAGAAATCTTGCTGATTGATAGGGAATCAAATACTTATTTCACTCATGAGCAAGAAAATCAATTTATAAAATTTTTGACATGCATTTTCTGTTTTTTTTTTTGTTGTTATTCTGTATCTCACTGTTAAAATACACCTACCATTAAAATTATAGACTGATCATTTCAGTGGACAAATGTTCAAAATCAGCAGAGGAACAAATACGTTTTTCCCTCACTGTAAATGTATGTATTGCTATATACGAGTTATAGACCATATAGCTAAATGTATGTATTAACATATCTGACATATAGACCCGTATAGTTAAATGTATGAATTGTTGTATCTGAACTATAGACCATACAGCTAAATGTATGTATTGCTAAATCTAAACTCTACTGATCTATTGATATGATAACTGTATGAGCTCTATTGACGAACAGATGGCTGTATATACTCCTATATTATCAAAGATAAATTGCCTTGTTGGTATGGCAACGGTGTGATTTCCTGTATCTGATTTACATTGTTTTTATCTAGGTTAGTTCTATAACAGAGTAGTGTGTGAGTGTAAAGCAAAAAGAAAGATGGGGTAAATCCAAACAGATCCCTTAAGTAAACGAATACTTGGCTGTTTTTAACAAGGCATTATGGAAGGGTTTAGCTCAAGCATAATGTGTCCCTTTAACCTGCTCCCTCCCAATCCTGGTACAAATAGCTAATGTAATTTATATAGAAATTCCACTGATATCATCATGCTTGCTATTCATAATTTTTCACACAAATGTTATGCTATTTAACCACTCCAATACAAGAAGAGTATAAAAGTTTTTATTTTCATGTATTTTGCAGAATGAAATTTAGACCATAAAATGTCCTTTACCCTCACTTAAACTCTTGTTATGATTACCAGGCTGTAGAGGAACAAATTTGTCTGCTTGAAGTCACTAATATAATGCCTGCAAGTTTGCTGAAATTGTCAGTTCACCTATGGCTTCCAAACAGTACAGGGAGTTTCAATGGGTTATACCACTTCCATTTTAGATAACATTTCATTAGCACTGCAGAGATTGAAAAGATTGCTATAGCAATTTTATATATATTTATTTTAGAAAAATATGATTTAGCTGTATTTACTGTATCTGGGCATTATGCTCAGTGCATATATTCTCATTCTGTTGGAATTTTAGTAAGCTGTACTAGTAGTAATGCCTTTGTAGTCCTTACAAAATGCTATAAGCAAGGTATCTGACCATTTTTATCTATTTTTGTCACATTTACTGTATGTGAAGAAACAAAAAAAATAAAATAGCATTTTTGCTTTTACAGTAACATTTCAGACCACGTGTTTGAACTATTGCAAGCTACACTACATACTGTCTAAAGCTTGTCATTTTCCACCTATTTTTATAGAAACTTAGCAAATAAATGGAAAGATAAAATTAAATTTACAAAGCTGCAACCCACATAATCCCTCTTAACTCCCCATGGTTTCTAAACCCCTTTTGCTCCTCTTATCGCACTGTGTGTGTCTTAGCTCCCTTTTGCCTTCATACCCTGCTTTTGTGTCCGTTACTCCCCCTTTCCTCTGGCACGTGTCCCCCTTACACTACTTCCTATTGTAGTGTGACTGATCTGACAAGAACCACTCTCAGGTTGCAGAGACTGGATAGAGAAATCGATTTCAGACTTTCATATCTCCACCCTTTACAGCTTCTGTCAGAATGGGCAAAGACATTATTCAGACTTACATTAACTCACTTTCCAACCCAAGGAAAGGGGGAGACAATTACACCAGCCCTCCCTGCTTAATAATGGATTCTGGCAGCTTCTGCCCTAAATAAAAATACAATAAAATTGTATTGGGCATGAGCAGTCTTAGTGTTGACATTTTAAAAACGCTCATCTCCAAAAACACACTTTAAAAAAAATTTATTATAATAAAATGTATTAAGCAAGCATGATAAGAAATAGGTATCAGTCAATATAGGTATAATCTTCCTATCCCAGACAAAGCTGAATAAACAAAATAATAAAGAATAAAAGCAGTAAAACAGAATTAAAGAATTCAGTGATATACTCGATTTACCCAAGCAGCAGGCCTGTTTGTTTCATTCCAGGGTTACTTCACGAATACTTCGCAGTTCGGGGATAGTTTAGAAAGATTCGGTTCATTCTGCTTAGTTTGGTTTAGTTCAGCTTTATTTCAGAACGTTAGTAAATACAGTGACTTTGAAAACCTCACATTTTTAGATTTAATAAACTGATTTTAAACAAACTGCAGGTCAAACATGGTCCCTCAAATTCAGCTTTTAGTAGAATTGTTGCTTCAATAGAACACTAATACTAGACTGCCCTCTAGTGAAATGTCACATAATATGAACGGACTATATACCTTCAAGCAAATGACATCCAATAGGCAGGCTGCTGGGTACCCTATAACCCCAGCTGCAGGCACTCACTTAGTCCATTTGTTACCCGCACACTGCTGTCCATGGGCTGAAGATATGGTTTCTGTTAAAGACTTATTTGAAACTTTTACCCTTAAGTATTTTTTTTTTTTTAAAGACAATCTTTATTTTGTTTTTCTGATCTGGTAGGTGTTATACAGTATTCAAGTAATAAAAGGTATACATTCATCATAGTAAAAGATAGAAGGTAGCGTATCCGGTACTGTGATTTTGGTTGACTTCTACAGCGTACACCTTTAGTCTGTCCATTCTAATGTCATATCCTTCTCCCTCTCACCTACCATATCCCAGAATATTATGGTCAAGTCAAATAAAAAGCAAAGCATCAAAGGCATACCCTCAACCTTTTCCATAGTCAAGTTTAAAAGTGAACTAAACTCCTCAATCAATATTTATACTGTGTTGAAAAGCTATTCACTCCCACCTTCCAACACGTTTCATCCTGTATAGGATTTCTTGAGGGATGTATGCAAGTGTCTGGAAGACTGTTTAAATAGTCTGGTCATCAGGTGGACTGAATGACCTAATGATCAACCTATCTGAAGAATTCCTTTACAGAGCGAAACTTGTTACTTCAAAAGGACTTTATATTTGTTTTATTTCTTTTTTGGTTTCTCCATAGATTTTTTTTTTGTTTTAATTGTTTTATCTTACTTCACTGTTGTGCATTGGGGTTTCATCCAGCTGGGGATCCTTCTCCTGTTTTACCACTGGAGTACAAGAAGAGTGAGATTGGAGATGTGCCCATTGATACGTTGTGTGTGCAAATGCAATATAAAATATTTTGTACCCAGTTTATACAATATTTCACGATTGTGTCTCTCTTATTTGCTCCATGCCTATATAAGGTGAGAATTATTACAGAAGACTTCTTTATTCTACATACCTGGAAGAGTGATGAGCCTGACATTGTCATTCGTTTCTGAGCGCATTACGTAAAACTTCTTTGGGTGTCCAGACACTATATGCTGTATTACACTACGTGCTACTTGTGATATATTTTTTTGTAAGTATCGGCCGATAATCACCGGCAATACCGTTAATGAATGGGTGGGCCAGCGCGTCCATATGGCGGCCACCTCAGGGCGCAAGATCGGAGTGACCGGCAGGAGGTGGGCGCACTACGCTCCCTCCTGCCAGGTACTCTGTGTGGCGTGGTAGAGTGCAGCAGAGCGCTCCGCAGTACAGGAACATATGTTTCCTGTACCTGGCTGGACTGAAAGGATGTGCTCACTGAGAGAGCACTTCCTGTCGGTCCTGCCTGTGGAACAGGAGACTCAATCTCCTGTACCGAGGTGCGCACTGCTCCGCTCGGTCATGCTACCAGGAGACCCACCAGGGAGCGGGGACAAGGAGGGGAGAGAGAGGGACACTAATAAACTGGGGACACACACTATGGGACCATGGGATGGGGGAGGTGGGGGTGAGGATGTGTTAAGAAACTCTATGGTACAGGGGGTGGGGGTGGTAAGGAACACTATGGGACAGGGAAGGGGGGTGAAGGACACTATGGGACAGGAGAGGGTGGGAGAGAGGAACACTAATGTACAAGGTAGGGAAAAGGAACACTGGGGTAGACCACAGTGGGGGGATCACTAAAAGATAAGGGGGAGGAACATTAAGGGGAATGGGTGGCACTAAGACTGTGAAGAAATTCCCCTCTTTTGCTTTAAACTGACAATTTGTATTCCCTTCTTTTATGTTAGCTTTCCCTATGGCATTCGGTAGGTAAAACTACCGAATCGAGACCACCCCGAATACTTTACCTCCCTGCTTGCTGGGCATGTTCGACAAAAGTTCTGCACGAACGGTATGCACCGCCGCCATTTCGGGACTTCCACGTGTTCGCGGCCATTTTAGCTCCCGAACAGCGGTGTTTGCCGTCGAGTGTCTGGAACTGAAAACGGTCACTCAAATAGGCGAACACCGCTGAATCCTCCATACCTTTGGTAAAACCCCATTAAAACTACCGAACGACCGGGCGTTTGGTAGAAAGACTCACTGACAGATGGGGAGTCAAGCGAACCAAGGATGGTAGCTGGATGGCCAGCCGTTCGGGAGGTTTTTCATGCGATTTAAGACCAACTGCAGGGCCAGAATTCATGGAACTGTTTTCGTCTACTTTGCCCGTGCAGTCGGTCAAAACTTCTAAGTCCCATATCTCCCGAACGGCTGAACCGAATGGACTGATTTTTTCATATGTTGGTCGCCCAGAGTACAGCTCCTTGGGGTACATCCAGACTTTGGGGAAATTATGTTCAGTTTTAATTATGTTAAATGGTTATCTGAGGGGAGGAGATGTACAGTATGTATATTGTTATTATTGGTTGTACAGTTAATTATATGGGAAGTTCCCTTGCATGGGCAGAATCCCATAAAAAGAGAATGCCTGTCAATAAATTCATCTTTCATCTTTGTACCCTTCTTCTGACTACGTATGCTGTTTGGGAGTTCGTGTGTTTTACTGAGGGAATTATCCAGGGACACTATTGGAATTACACTGGGATTCGTCTACCATAACTACCGAACGGAGGGCTATATTCACTGGGCTCTGGCGGTTCGGGAGGAAACTACTGATTGAGGTTTAAATGTACTTGGTTTCCTTACAAAGACAGGTAAAGGGCACTAAGAGACCGGTAAGGGGTGGGGGAGTTCCTACCGCACATATTTACACACAAACTACATCCACTACCCACACTGCATTTACTAATCAAATACGCTCATTGCATTCACTACACACACATAAATATTATTGAAAACATAAAAAAAAAAAATCTGACTGGCATGTATATTTTGTGCATTTACCACTTAATAAAAAAAAAAGATTTGCAAAAAAATAAATATACGGTAAATGTACAGAATATCGGTAATTGGCCTGAAAGTTCACAGAATATATCAGTATCGGCTCTAAAAAAAATAAATAAATATCGGTTGATTCCTAGTGGCTATAACAGGAATCACATTGCCCCACAGTATCTAGAGCAGGATGCATGCCAATCTGACCTGGTTACGTACAAGGGGTGACTCATACCAAACTTGGCCGTGCCGGTCTAGTTTTGCTCAGCCTCAGATCTACGTGTGGGTTATCAGACAAACAATCCTCTGATGCCAAACATGTTTGTTGTTTAGCAATGAATCAGTTAATCATTGCTAGTTAGATAGGAACTTCTGAACTGCATTTCCCATGATGCAATGAACTTGGGCTTGCTAAACATCATAGAAAATTTTGTTGAATATTCATAGTGCTAAGGATAGCAACCATTTTGTTAAGCCTTTGTGTTCATTGAACAGTTTTTCAAAGAAAGAGAATAAAAATAAAGAGCCAGAGTCAGATCAATAACTAAATGATTATAATGTCATACACAAAAGTTAATGTTTCATTTGGTTAGCAATAAAAACATTAGTCATTAAAGCACAATTTAAACTTTTATATAAACAGGTCAGCCTGTGATGACTCCTCCGTAATAGTTGTCCCCGTGACAAACACAAATAGCACCTGAAAAGCCAGTGCCCGGTCCGACAACTCCAGCTATCAAAACGCAGGGCTTGCTACAAATCTATCAATACCATGAGGGCTGAGCCACTCCCCAAGAGACACCAACCCTGCAAACAGGTTATGCTCTAAAATGGGGGTACAGGGAGATGTTCCACACCCATCAAATACCTGAATTAAAAAAATGTTCCGCATTTTATTGAAAAATTAAATCAATACTGGAAACCAGCAATAAGAATAAGTTGCTGCCCAATTTCAATGAGACAAAAATAAAAGTAACGGGGTACAAAACAGAGGAGGAGTCATCATTTATGCTAGGCTGTGTTAATACATCATGTAATGACCCATCTCATACTTTAGCATAATAAAATCACAGTGATTGTACTTTTTGGAAACACTTTTTTTTTTTTTAAATGCCATTATGAACTCCGTACAATAACAAAGTGTTGGCTCAGCGCCAGATACAAAGTACATAGTAAACAGAGCAGTGATTGTTGGGCACAAAAAATACCTTACACAAGTCTCATTAGACACAAAAGATATACAAATACATATAATTTTGAATTATATTTTTCATATTTATTCTTCTAAAATAGAAAAAAAAAAATTAATAATAATAACAATAATAATAATCAAAACTTGCATTCAGTGTTGCAATTTAACCAGATTGTATACTAAATTCTGATCACTTAGTATTTAACTTAAAGGGATACTCTAGGCTGTGAAACTCCCTTTAAACCTCTCAGCCAATCCTGGTGCTCTCACTTTCACTGTAAACTTTGCCCATTTCCCATAAACAGAAGCCCCTCTGCTTCCTGCTGAATGTTGTACAGACTGGGACAGAGCTAGTCAGTATTTAGCTTCATTTAGGAAATCCCACAAAATTACACCATTTGCGCAAAGTAAGTTTTCATGAATTAAAACAAATCATGGCGGTGTATGTGCACAGCGGTGATGACAAAATGCACATAAACACACACAATCACAGCAAACAAGAAACCACTGTAGATTTATAGGGAGGAACAGAGCGGATAGACTAAATATTCACGTCACTAATCGGACAATGGTGCCTGGAATATCCCTTTAAATATGATAAAGATTATGAAGGGAAAAAATAATTGTAGATTAGCACATAATTTAATTAAGAGATCTAATGACGTTTGGAGCATTTTTGACCTATAAATAGACATTCGTACATATGGGGGGAACAGTTACTGCAAAAGACCTACATTATCTAGTCTATTCGGCAGGATATAAACTATTTCATATTAGAAAGGTGCACATGAAACCTGCACTATTAATATTTCCACTTGCAGTGAATAGCCATGCAGATAGCACATCGAGCTGCTCACAATGCATTTCATGAACGTCTGATTTACTACACCTTGTAACCTTACAATATAACATATACCAACAAGATTTGGAATGAAATATAGCTTGTATAGTTTGATAGACAGCTCCCTCTCGTCGCTGACGAATTTCATGGATGTCAGCCTTTCAGTAATAAACTTTCAATGCAGTCTTCCAGTGAACATTTCTGATCTTTGGCCATAAGCACACTTTACATAAAAGAAAAAAAACCAAAAAACAAAGCGACTATAGTGGCAAGTATGAAAATTACAAGACAATCTATGAGGTCGGCCAATCCAAGTTAATGTGTGGCAAGACTGCAAAATACCATGTCCATGTTAAGCCACAGAGCAGATGAAGTCATGATCATGGGCAAAATTGAGACCACCACTCCATCACATATATGAGGCACTGCCATGTATTGCATATGAAGCCCATAGTGAATATAACATCTGCTACAGACAAAACTACAAGGCAAACTATTGACTTTAGTCTCCCTTGGACTAAGGCCAGCTCATCTGATGAAGTTTACATGCAATTCTATCTCAATTCTTACTATGTACATCACAAAAAGAGCCCACAAACATATCTTGGGCGCCCACACAAAATGCATTGCTGGACTGTTCAGTAAAGAGCAAGACTAAGCATTCGGTGTATGCATTCTATATAAATATATATCTTTAACCATCCTGTATACACAAGAAACTACACTTTAAGGTACATTATGAACTGGTTAGGGACCTGGTCAATACTACAGTATTCAATAAGGTTATATATTTCACAGCAGAAAGAAACAAAAAACAAAAGTTCTAAATTATCAGGAATGTATACATACTAAAACAAACCTGTGTAATCTGTTAACTGTAGGTCAAACTCAAAATGTGATTCAAAACATCTTTCAAATAAGCTTTTAAACAAATATGTAACATAATTAACCAAAAACACATCCACCCAAACACTGAAAGACACCGGATTGTGTTCTGTTAAAAAGGCTGCCCTTTCTTTCTCATCCTGCAGAGTCGAAAAGTCAAAATGTACAAAGCCCTCATTTCTCTGACAAAACGAGATTTTCCATCGGAATAATGAACAGTGACTTCCTACAGTCTTTTCAGAAGGTCTGACAATTTAAATCCATTGAAAGCAATAATTACTGGATAACATGTGAAGCATCCATTAACAGGACAGCATCCACTGCTTTGCACTAGTCTTTTTCATACTCTTTAGTGATTAATATGTAAAAAACACAACACATACACGTCACAGGATCTTTTATTTTAAAATGGAATCTACGGTTACATATGATCCTAGTTCTTTTCAGATCACCAAAGCCCAAAACACACATAATTTAGCCAGGAAATGTCTATAACGTGCTGCTAGTTGCTGAGGACATCCTGACATCTACAATGTTATTGCCCAAATGAATTGGGAGTGATTTAACAGATCTTGGAAGGAATACTTTAAGCACCATAATCACTACAGCAAGCTATAGTGATTCTAAAGCCAAGAGTGACCTCCCCCCACCACCATTGTAAGCAGTCAAAAAGTTTAACAACGCTTTGACTACTTACCTGGAGTCCAACAGAGGCCAATTAACACTTCCTATTTGCTAGATGCTGCTATTCGGTTTCCCAAGCTATGGCCTGCAGTGCACGGCAAGCTCAGTGGCTGAGAGTGCTAGGTGGTCGCACTCAGCTTGGGGTTCCGGCAGAGAGCAACACCATCAAACCACAGATTATAAGTCAAACCGTTACTAAACTGTTTGACAACTGACATTGGGGGCCCCATGACACTCCTGGCACCAGTCTCTACAGTGCAGTGCTTATGGTGCCTAGAAAATTCCTTTAAAGTTTTAGTTTCCTTTGCTTAGAATCAAACCTTCATGTCAGATCTCACGTGCATGGACCAATTCTTAAAAAACAAAAAAAACCTCCAAATTAAAAATACTTTTCTATATATCCTAGGATGCTCATACAGTCACAGGTGAGCAACCCCTCAAAAGACACCAAAAATTAGTAAACCACTTCTGAAATATTTAGTAACTAATGACTACAATAACATTTTATTTAACAATACACAGAGATATAGACACACCACACTGGGTTAACAGTTTAGTATTTAAAAATATAAATCAATTCTCTAAATAAACCGCACTAGCAGCAAAAACTGTAATAGTCAGCAAAAATACTTTAATTCACTACAAATAACAAAAGTTATAAAGTTAAAAAAAAAGGTACATGCAACAAACTGCACAATGGAAATAAACAAAAATCCCATCTTCACATTGATGAAGAAAGGAAGGAGAAAAAACAAAAACAAAAAAAAAGCATTAATACCACCAGACATGATTGTCTAAGCCACAGGAATATGGAAAAGGAAAAAGGTCTGTGTTGAATGAGCAAAGTGCAGCCCAATTCTTTATAAATTGTGGTAATCTGGGAATTAAAAAAATTTAAATAAAACAAAAAAACACTTTCTCAGTGGGACGAGAAAAAAAAATTAAAAATATTCAACGCTTTGGTAACCGGGTCCACATTTTATGAAATATTCTGTATAAATATATACAAGCACACAGCCTGCCTAAATCTATACTTTGTACCTATACAATTTGTTGACTTTTACCAGTTTCCTGAGGAAATATTAACACTTATGACTAAAATAAAATACAATACAGTATTTAGAACAAAAGAAAAAAATAATGCACAAAGAAATAAATACAGAAAGCATTACGGCTTAAATTAAACTTGGTTCAAAAGAAAAAAAAAATGTTTGTAAGTGCAAACTAGATTAAATAATAATTATTTTAACCAATTATTACCGACACCAAACTCCTGAGTGAGATTATAAACTTTGCAGTAACATGTATTAAAATGTGTATAAATCACAGGTACAGGATTCAAGCACACGCGAATCAAGTCTGGGATTTAAGAATTTGTGAAAACTGTTCAAAACTTAAAATGCAAAAAGCACGGTGCAAGAGAAGACTGCCAAAATGGTGAGTGAGAAAACACAGTAAACAGAGTATAGTAGAACCGCAGGCCTCACATGAGAATGGAAACAAAACCACACTTTGTCATGTAGAAGTAAAATTAAAATAAAAATGGAGTGGGCTTGACTAGGCGTTTCTCGTATCTAGTTATATCAATAACCTTTCCATCATCAAAAATATAATAATTTTTTGGGGTAGCAGAGAGGAAAGCAGAGAATAAAGTATTGTACAGAACTGGTTCTGGCCACTAGGAACACAGCAGTTCAGTACACTGGAATGTTGGAAAAACACAACCTAAATCGAATATATATATTTATAAAAAAAGAAGAAGTAAATAGATAAGTAGTGATTTTACACATATTCGTCATCTATGGTCATGTTCACTATTCACCATCTTTGGCACAAAAAAACAAGTTTTGAAAATATGTTAAAGCAACATTATCTTAATGGTAGAGATGGAGCAGTGTGGTTACATTCTCTAGAATTAACACTTTTTAGTACAAGTTATAAAGCAGGAAAACATTCTCTACTTAATGTAATGCACTCTCTAAATTAATAAAAAATAGAAATGCTGTAGTTGATGCAGATACAAAATATTATAAATATTTACTACGAAGTTGCAGTTCAGCCATTTTTCCCCCAAAGTAACATTGAAGGGTTCTGCAGCCATATTCCTGTAACCATGGCAATGAATTACATTCTGAACCCCTTCTATGATTAGCAGGTAATGTCACCCAAACTGCCTACTACTTAATGGTCTATAAATGCTTTTCCTCACACCCTTTTTTGCCATCTTCAACATCAGTACTACTGGAGGACTGTCTGGGACACAGCTCCTGCAGCACTCTCTCCAGGTCTTCTGGTGCTACTGCAGAGCCAGAGGGAGATTTCGCCAAGGTCATCTGCAGAGCACACCATAATGCAGTTCTTGCCTTTCGAGTAGAAGCTACCATTTCCTTTATTGCAGCTGCCAAAGCTAGGACATCTAAAACAAAAACAAAAATACAGAATATAAACACGAACACAACTGTAGTTAGCTGTATTATTAAAAAACTGAAATCAAACACAATTGTGCGTAATTAAAAACATTTTTCTCATTTAAAGGGACACTTTAGTCACCAGAACAACTACAGCTTATTGAATTTGTTCTGGAGAGTAGAATCATTACCTTCAGGCTTTTTGCTGTAAACACTGTCTTTTCAGAGAAAACGCAGTGTTTACATTACAGCCTAGGGACACCTCCACTGACCACTCCTCAGATGGTTACTAGAGCTGCTTCGTGGGGCAGTGCTGCATAGTGTCTCCACCCTCATTATGGAGACACTGACCTTTCCCTAGAGATTCATTGATTAGATGTGGATTGGCCAGGCTGGCATAGGAAAGCATTGTGATTGGCTGATGATGTCAGCTAATGTGGCAGTCAGTGGCATAGCCAGAACCAGTAGACTGGAATAAAGGTAATATTTCACTAGATTAGGGGTACACAGGGAGCTAGATTGTGATTTTAACACTATAAGGTCAGTAATACATGTTTGTGTTCCTGACCCCTATAGTGTTCCTTTAACTTTACTTTTGCAAGCAGCTTATACTTTGCAATAACAAATGGTTTACAAAATAGACAATAGGAGATTTAAAGTGATTTAATGTCTGAATGGCAGAGAATTCAGCAGTGTGAATGGAGGAGCAGGATATATACACCAAATCAACTTCATTAAGATGAAGTGGTTTTGGTGTTTAAAGTGTCCCTTTAACAACGGTGTTGGAACCTAAAAATGGGTCTCCAGAGCATTTTAGTAGATGACCATTGCTTGTAACAGGAACTTCAAGAATGGTTCCTTTGGACAATTTATCACCTGAAGAATGGGTCCATAAGAGAACATGCATTCAATCTGGGTCTCTGCCAATAAAGAACCACCATTTGAGACAATCTAAAGTGCTAATGTCAAACACGGTTAGCACATGTTATTTTTCAAGCTGTGTTTGTTGGTATAAGTACGGTAGTTTTTTTAATTTCTTTTGGGGCATATATTAGTGGTAGTTTTAGGAAGAGTTTCAAACTCATTTTTTTTATTTTTTTTTATTTCACTACAAACACTGTAAAATAATAGACAAGTTTCTAAATTACAATCCCTCTCCACTTTTTATCCCTAATATTACACACTGTTTTTTTTTTGTAAATCTGAGATTTGTAACGATTGAGAAAACATTCTATAGGCACAGATTAGACCTTTTGTTAAAGGACCACTATAGGCACCCAGACCACTTCAGCTTAATGAAGTGGTCTGGGTGCCAGGTCCAGCTAGGTTTAACCCTTTTTGCTGTAAACATAGCAGATTCAGAGAAACTGCTATGTTTACCTATGGGTTAAGCCAGCCTCTAGTGACTGTCTCATTGACAGCCGCTAGAGGCGCTTCTCACTGTAATTTTCACAGTGAGAAGACGCCAGCGTCCATAGGAAAGCATTGAAAATGATTTCCTATGAGTCTGGCTGAATGCGCACGGCTCTTGCCGCGCATGCGCAGTCAGCCGATGACAGAAGAAGAGGGAGGAGACTCTCAGCACCGAAGGAGCCCAGCGCTGGAAAAAAGGTAAGGGATTAACCCCTTCCTCCCCCCTCAGCGCCACAGGAGTGGAACCCTGAGGGTGGGGACACCCTCAGAGCACTATAGTGCCAGGAAAACAAGTATGTTTTCCTGGCACTATAGTGGTCCTTTAAGTAAACTATGCATTACTTTTTAAAGACACAAGTGTGCAGACTCATCACATGATCAGCTAAGCAGCAAGCAGCATAAAAGCTTCTAAATCAGAAATTTTATTAAAACAAGTGAAAGGTGATTGCAAATGGTACTTTCTGCGGTATTCACATAATGTAAACAACTCCCTGGAACATTTATTAACTCCATAAGGACAGAGTCAGTTGTACAAGTTGTGATCAAATCAAAATGTAAACAAAACCTGGAATTTGCACTACATGTCTGTTCAATCATAATACAACTCTTTCATATTAAGTACACCTACACATATTATATATAATTTTGCTCAGAAGAAACAGGTCTTTCATTTCATATCAAAATATTTATAAACAGGTCAAGGTTACAGGGTCCAGTCTTGGAGTTGCCCTGCAGGCAGTCTCATAGACTGCTTTGCGGCCATGTGATGTGCGACATTCGTCACGATCACATGGCCCTGTACGGCCGAAAAGGAAGCAGGACTGCCTGGCTTGTGAGGCAGTCCCCACGCACCAAAATTGCCGCGGATCGCCAGTCCAAATAAGTCAATTGTGGCTGGGGTGCTAACAATTGTTAGGGCGTACTATGCCGCCATAATGGCGTTTAGGCACACTAAATGCGGGGCTGCACAGTATGCCCTAACAGCGTTAAGAGGACAACTTGCTGTCACCATATTTGTTTTAAATAATAAAATATTTTCAATAGCAATTTAGCATGCCCAAGGTACAATTTTGTGCTTCTTCTGAACTACGGCTTACCCTTTTCAGCGAGTAATATACTATAAGAGCTTTGTTATGGTAGGCCTTTTTCGAATTCAGGAGACTTTACTCTGCACTGAAAGAGTTAAAGGGACACTCCACTGGCCAAATACAAAATAGAAATCACTGTTTAGTAGATATACCCAAATGAAAATGTGCATGCATTTAATTATGCCCTGTTTCACTGGAGGTAGATCTAAAACAGCTTGCAAAAGCTGCAGATCTCTACTTTGCAGCATTTGCCACCCCACCCCTCCCCTTCTAACCCCACCCAGACTTTCTGTGGTTGTACAATCACAGACTTCCCAATGAGAAGTCTTTGCAATGCAGGTGCTCTGGGCAATTGCTGCCTCTTGAGTTCAGTGCAATTAAGCTAACCAAACCAGGAAGTAACAGGACTGGTTGGCTGCTTGAAAGCCAGAGGGTTTAGAGCAAGCAGGTTAATTTATAAAAATGTAAAATATACAAATAAAATAAGATACTTAAATAAAGTTTTTAAACAAGTGCATTAAGGGTCTGAAATGTGTTCCTTTAATACTCACCTCTCTCGTTATTAAATCTGGGCGACCCTTGTTTTTGGCGATTAGCAACATTCACAATCTCATCCTTGCGCCGTGCCTGAGTCAAGAGAATTGCTTCTAAATGGTGTTCCAGAGCCAGGGTTATATTAACGTGAAGAGAACAGCTACAGATCCTTTCCATTATTTTAACCAGCGACACAGCCTGAAAATGAAAGACTATTAGCAAGACCGCCTACAGGATTTGCATACAACATATATAACCGTACTACAACAACTAGCCAGTATAGCATACAATATAATTTGCACAAAAAGGATCGCTTGAAGAAAAAAAAAAAAAGGGCAAAGAAGAACAATGAAAAAGCCTGTGAGGCAGACCAAACAGATGAAAAATTCTGAAATAATTGTGACCCATATTTAAGAAGAAAACAATGATCTACATATTCCAGGTATTAAGTGCAGTGTGTAGGTTTGGTACCAGGTATGCTGGATGCATCTTATTCTTTGTTTTAAAACCAATTCATTTTGCTCTGAAAGTTACTGTTTTATCCTTCTCTCCAAACCGGCAGTATTTCCCATGTTGCTGTGTATGAGGACATGGCTTAGATTACTGGAAACTGGAGTTCCGGAGTCCCCAGTGTAAAGCAGAAACCATTGCAGGGCCCATAAAGCATTGCTTATGAGGCAAGGTCAGCCGAGCTAAGAAAGTTAAGTAACCACTACAAATGGTCAAATCGTTTTAAAAACACAGGAGGCAAGATTTGCAACATATGTGGGAAGTTCAAATATGACTAGATTTTACTAGTTATTGTTTATGCATATATCTATGTATTAAAACAGAACAAATTAACTTGACGCTAGAATACACACTACTTACCCTTGCCTGCTCCCGTAATTCATCCACAATTAAACGGTCAACCCTTGATGGATTTGTAGGAAGCCTTGGGACTGAGGAGTTGTAGGAGCTGGATACTCGGTTACCAGGAAAGTGTCTAGCAAGATCTGCTTCAGTCTAAATACCGACAAAAGGTAAATTGATCAATATTAGCCAATAACCAAAATAAAAATGAAAAAATATATATATTTTAATTCAGGAAGTAAAAGAGTTCGGTTATAAGAGCACCAACAAACTGACAAATTATAAAACATAATCAAAATGTTTCTCTCTTGTCAAGCTCAGGTGTTTTTTCTTCTTGAAATCAAATGTATTTCATTCCAAAATCAGTTTCTCCATAGCAGTACCTGCCAATAGTTTGTTTAGAAGCAAAAGATAAATGTCTACATCTATTAAAAGTAGGAAGGAAGAGGACAAACTAGCATTTTATCAAATCTTTAACCCCTTAAGGGCACATGACATGTGTGACATGTCAGGATTCCCTTTTATTCCAGAAGTTTGGTCCTTAAGGGGTTAAAAAGGTGCAGGACACCAAAAAAAAATAAAAAAATATTGGACCCAAAACTAAAACCTTTCAGTAAGAACACACGTTTAGGTATTAACCAAATCCTTATCCTCCCAACAACTTATTAAAAGCCTTTTTTTCAAAAAAAATTTAAAACCCCTTAATGACGGCGGGTGTGATATGCCGTCCTTTGGGACCCGGCATGTCCTTCCTACTTACCTGCATCCTGGAGATCGCGATGGGGGGGAGGGGGGGAGAGGGGGGCCGGATCCCTGCTGTCGATCCGGCCGTCCTGGGCCATGTGATCGCGAGGTCCTTGCAAGGACCTCACGATCACATGGACTGAATAGCCGTCCATAGCAGTGCCAGCAGGGGGAGTGCCTGGAATGACAGGTAGTCCCACTGCTGCCTGTAGAAAAGTTTAATAAAGTTTTAAAACCGCGTAAAATAAAATTATACATACTTCGATTTATATATATAAATCGAAGTATGTATAATTTTAATTTTTAAAACCGCGTAAAATAAAATTATACATACTTCGATATATATATATATATATAAAAAAAATCGATATATATATATATATATATATATATATATATATATAAATCGAAGTATGTATAATTTTATTTTACGCGGTTTTAAAACTTTATTAAACTTTTCTACAGGCAGCCCACTGACTACCTGTCATTCCAGGCACTCCCCCTGCTGGCACTGCTATGGACGGCTATTCAGTCCATGTGATCGTGAGGTCCTCGCAAGGACCTCGCGATCACATGGCCCAGGACGGCCGTGGATGGCTCCCAGTCTTCTTTATTGCCTAGGTGCCACTCCAACCTCAAAATATAAAATACCTTGTTTGAAGTGCACTCACATGACTCGATACTGTTGCCAAAAATGTGCCATTTATTCAATCTTAATCAACTTTTGAAGCTTAAATAAATGGCACATTTTTGGCAACAGTATCGAGTCCTGTGAGTGCACTTCAAACAAGGTGTGTATATATATACACACACACACATACATACATACACACACACACACACTATATAATATATATATATATATATACATACATACATACATACACACATATATATACACACATATACATATATACATACACACACATACAATTTAAAAAAAAATTATATAAATATATACATATATGTAAACACACAATCGGATATAAAAATTCTACATATATTTAGGTAATAATTTTACATAATTAGGTCATTTTATTAATTACAATTTGCGGGACCTGCCTGATAAACCAGGCAAAAAGTCCAGAGAATTTTATTTGCTAGCACTATATTTAACCCTGTAACTTTCCAAGACACCATAAAACCTGTACATGGCCGGGTACTGTTTTACTCGGGAGACTTCGCTGAACACAAATATTAGTGTTTTAAAACAGTAAAATGTATTACAAACTATGATATCATCAGCGAAAGTTTAGTTTTTTGCATTTTTCACACACAAACGGCACTTACACTGACAATATAATTCTTGTGACACGTTTTACTGTTTTGAAACAAATATTTGTGTTCAGCAAAGTCTCCTGAGTATAACAGTACCCCTCATGTACAGGTTTTATGGTGTTTTCAAAAGTTACAGTGTCACAAACACTGGCCAAAATTAGCATTCAAATTAGTTTTTTGCATTTTTCACACACAAACAAATATTAACGCTAACTTTGGCCAGTGTTTGTGACCAAGTGACTACTAAAAAAGACTGGACATACCCCATTTGCAATACCTTGGGTTGTCTACTATTGCAAATGGTATGCCATCATGGGGGTAATTCTCATTCCTGGGCTATCATACGGTCTCAAAGGCAACGTAACCAATCTGGCAAATTTCAATGTGAAGAAACTGAAAAATGTAACATGCTATATTTGACCCTGTAACTTCCCAAAACACCATAAAACCTGTACATAGCGGGTACCGTTTTACATGTTTGACATTGCTGGATACAAATATGTGTACTTTATTGCAGTAACAGCTAACAGTATTGTGACATTCACAGTTATAATGTCATGCAGAACTAAAAAGAATAAAAATTTCTTAAATTCTCACTTTTTATATTTTATTCATATTAAATTATGTTTCATAGCTAAATATTTGATGTTAAATTAAAGCCCTGAATAAAATGATATATAATGTGTGGGTTCACTTAATATTAAAGAGGTTAATTACGGTTGAACAGGCATATAGTCAAATTCCAAGTTTTGTTTATGTTTTATTTTGATCAAAACATGTACATTTGGCTTAAGGGGTTAAATCTAAAGAAAAATATTTTGGGTTGTGGGTCCAAGCGTAAAAACAAAGACGATCTTACCTTTTTCCTATCCTTTTCAAGGACTCTTAATTGTTCACAGCATTCTTCTAGTTGACTATGTAGCTCACTGGCAGGTCCACTGCGATTTCTTGGTGGACGATATCTATTGAATGGAGCAGGAAACGCAACATATGGCGGAGGAATTTCACCAGACAATAACTCGTTTATGAAGGGATTAAGGGGATTCAAGTCTTCATAATGAAGAAGGTCAATGAGATCAGAAAATGGAAATGGTGGAGGAGGAAAAGGCATGTTGGCTGATGGAGCAAATGGTTGAGCGTTGAAGGAAGGAAAATGTTGGTTTTGCTTTAGATTGGACATTAAGGAGAAAGATGGGAGGAAAGAAGCATTGATGAAGTCAGACACATTGCCAATGTTTGCGTCCTGCTTCTTCTGGAACATGTTAAACTGTTGTGGATTAGAACGGGCATTTCCTTGTTGAGCACTCCAGTTTCGTTTGCATCGCTTGTCTGTGTTTGAGTTATTCTGTGGGTTGTTCTTTTTGGATAATCGTTGATATCTATCAGAGTTTTGTGGCGTAGGAGACTTGGGGGCTTGGAAACCAAAGCTCATTTTTCCATAATTTCCCTCTTTAGTAGGAGAAGATTGTCCAAATGATTTAACACCTCTCTGATTTTCATCAATTAGCCCTGAAAAGGTCATTTTGTTGGTGGCAGAGTTTCTGTGTGTGTGTCCATCACTCAGTGAACTTGACGAAGACGCAGCATGAGAGTAATAAGGCTGTTGGGACAGGGAGTTATGTGTTGGAGATCCATCTGACAATGAACTAACGGGAGATGGAAGCGGACTGATTGCTTGTTTCTGAGTACCTACAGCCTCAAAGTCTAGAAACCGGTTCCCAAAGCAGGAGGGCTGAAGATTTTCATTGTGATAGATGGCATTTGTAGATGAACTAAAGTCAGAAGACTTCATAAAGGACTCGTTGGGACCTTGGCAAACTTGGTTTTCATGCGAGTCAAATGGAATGTTTGGGTAGTTAGTGTATTGGTTTTCAGACCCTGTATTGTATAGTTTTCTTTGAGCAAATGGCAGAAATCTTCTCTCTTTATGAAACTGTTGATTATACTGAGGAATTGTAGGTTTCATACTCGGTGGTTCCACGTTGCATGTTTTAAGATAATTTTCTTTACTCCATGCATCTCTCGAATCAGAGGAATAAATAAGTGGATTTGTTGGACTGGATTTCCCAAATGTAAAACTTCCATTTTCACCTTTCCACACTTGCTTAGGGAAACCAGAGTATTCATGTGGCCTCTTCTGGGCATTGGTGCCAACACTGGCGCCATTCATTGCATAATCCGTACAGTTAAATTTGATGTAGTCTCCAGTGTACTGGGGAGGCTGTTGAGTTTGATGAAAGGTTGAGTTCAGTTTCAAAGCAGGATTTTCAATGTAAACATCATTAGAGAGCTCATCCAGCTGGGGCTCTGGATGAGATACAAAAGACTCCAAAAGACCTAGATCTTCAAAACCTCTCTGCAGGCTCCCCATGTCTGGCAACGTTCTTATTTCTTTCCTGTAAGATTGGGTGTCGGAGTCTGGGACAGTATGAGGAAGGTAATCAGACAATTCTCTCTGTTCATCAGTATTTGGAGTCCATAATGGGGGGAAAAGTTTTGATAAAGAGTCCCTAAAAGGGAAAAAAAAAAATGTATACACAGTTTTTCTTCAGATTGGCATATTAATGTGAACACTTAATTTATTAACTTTTTTTTTTTTTTTAACACACACACACACACACACACACACACACACAAGAATAAATCTGTACAAAAAAGAAATAAAACCTATTAAATATTGACCACTGCCCCTTCCCAAAAAAATGAATTTGTATTGGCACATTTGACGCAAATCACAGAGAACAGGCATCTTGGATTCAACTGGAAATATTACTGTTAATGCAGAAATTCTGTCCCTTACGCATTTGGGTCCAACACAGAAATAAGGATATGTGAAAGGCAGAATTTGAAAGACTTAAAGGACAACTGTCACCTGTCAAATAAATATTTTATTGTTTTCTGTTATTTTTTCTTTATTGATATTGACAAATATTGATACTGACAAATATTGTAAATATGGCAGAAATATTGCAGTACAATTATATGTGGTAGCAATAGGATATTTCATGTACAAACAATATGTGAAAGCTTATATAACAATATGTTGTTGAATAATGGTATTTCACATGTAATCGTACACAAAGTCATTATACCTCATCTTGACGTAAATAAAAATAAATTTAAAAAAAAGGTAGCAGCTTTAAACATATGAAGCCTAATATGGTAGGTCAAACCGAGGACAGAGCTCTCCAGTGCCAAATAGGTTATTGCCAAAGTGTGAAACATACAGGGAGGTATCGGAAACAAATATACGCAGGTGAAGTAAATTACCATGGGATGTGTGAGAGAAAAAACAAATTGCAATATAGCAAATGGAGGTCCTGATATGGGACTATTTGTAAAAGGCTCAAAATAACAAGTGGCTCAAAGTAATATAATAAACAAAAACAACTCTATTACACTCGTGGTTGCTAGCACCCACACAGAGTAAAATCAGCCTACACCTAAAATCACAAAACGTGTGCGTAAATGCAGCCGGAGTCCTAGAAGTATAGCCCAAAAATATTTCAATATAATAATTCTTTCCTCATATCTCGAAAGTAAAGATGTATTTCAATGAGTAAAAGAAAAAAAACTCATCCCTATCTTTAGTAAATGACATAATATTCTTTGGTCTAATTCTGTGCAGTGAAGCCAGGAAGAACACAGAGACGGTCACTATTCAAATACTGTCTGACCCGCAGTGCATGTATATGGCTGAAGGATCCGGTCATATACTAAATGTAGGGCTGACTTTACCTCATTTTTTACATATACCTCAAACAAGCTATTTCCTTTCAAAACATAATGAAAGGATTATTATATTAAAAATATTTTTTAGAGGTGACAGTTATCCTTTAAGTCTTTTTTTTAGCTATTAAGTTTTCTATTTCTGATTGTGTGTATTTACCAAAATCTGGCTTTTTGCAGTGAATCCCCCACAGCTGTAACTAGTGAGGATATTTAAACTTACCAGTCAGTCACTGGTTCCACTTTGTTAGACTCCTCAGTGTTACTAGAGACCAATCCAAACATGTCTAATCGATTCCCAGAGTCTGTGAATGTAAACTGGGAACTAAAACCAAACATAATAAGATTGTTATAGTACCTGCATAACTAGCTAGTCATTAAAACATGCAAAGTAGAACAATATATAAATTACAGTTATGCAAGAATATAGTAGATAAAACACAAAGATTAGGCGCTCACTATAGTGATGATGTGGTAGAGGTGGGCAGCCGTGACCAGCACAAGGATTCCCAACCTTGTAGTAGAACAAATGTGAACAAGCAAACAAAAGGAAACCGCGCCTTTAATACAATACAAATGTACGTACTCAAGTCCTTATGGTCGTAGTTTCTCAGTAAACCTCAAAGAGAAAATATTCAAAATAATAGTGTAATACTGTAGATGTTTCAAATAATAAAGAGCAAAAAGATAAATGCACCCTCACATTTACCAGAGCTACTACAGAGCTCTACTGTTGTTGCGCCTAGACGGAATAATCCCCGTCTTTGGATTAGTTTGAAGTAGTCAACTTCTTGGCGAAGAATAAATAACCTTTTAATAAATAACCTTTGTGTATCGCAGCCTAAAATGCCTCTTGCAATGCAATGTCTAGCAAACTGCGATAAGACCCCTCTATTCTCGCCAGTGGGGCAGCAATAGTCCCACAATGGCTGGCAAAGGATTGTGGAGGCACTCTGCCACACAGCAACATGGGAACAGCCGGCACATATTTATTGCAGAATGCAATGTTGGTGCTTAAAACACGAGATATCCAGCAACAGCTTTAAAGAGCTTCCTAAGTAATCGGGTTGCTATAACAAACTTACTAAAATAGTTTTCAAAGCGAAATGCTGCATGTATAGACAGGCACCATTAACACTTTACCGAAGTCATCATGGTGCTTGGTGTAACCTTTAATTCAAAACAGATTATGTCAAATTTCTTGGATTATAGGGTGTAACAAAACTAGGTACTCAGCCTCTGTATCTCCGTTAATATCCCTCCAAATCCAGCAGTATCACCTACAGTGATTATAACAGGTCACCCAAGCATCCGCCTTGACCCCTGGTAGGGGGTCATCAACTGGAACAATGGAGATCCCACCCAGACGCCTCTGTGTCTGTGAGATAACTAGATCAACTAATGCTGATCTAATTAAACTCCAGAAAACAAGGTGCCTTAACAGAATATCCCCAAACACACGTATAAACATCACAAAACCCCACGTGTGGTATCCCTGGATAGCTCATCCACAAGCACCCTAACTGACAAAATAGTATTGTGATCCATCACATGGGGTATGAGCTACCTCAGATTAAAAAGTTTCAGCAGGCTATTTAAAAGTTCCTATCCACTCAGCAGGTGTTCCAGGTTTCTCCTGGTTGGTCGTATGGAGCCCTCACATCCAATCACTCTGTTCAAATCTAGTCTGGGGAGGCCTGCCTGGGTTTCCGAGACACCCTGTGCCCCCAATAACCACAGGGTGACATAAGAGGGGACTGTGACACTTATGTCCCACATGAATCCATCATGGCCCCTTTCCAAAACCTACCCCCATATATCCCCATTTTCAGTGGGCCGCCATAACACACACCATAAAACACTAAATCTGGAACCCTGTGTTTTCAGCCCAGGGCAATTACTGTCACATAGAGCACATCCACTGGAAAAGAAAACAAGTTCCAGGTTGCCCACAGCCATCTGTACAGGAACAGTGGTTTTATATCAGGCATGTTGCATTCTGCAGGGATCCAAATACCACTTTGAAAAGGTTCTATTAAAGTTTTTCTAATGGGAGCCACAAATACAAATGTTTCTAATACTCCCAAGCATTTGCCTTTTATAACACTGCTGAGTAAGGTTGATGGCGTGGAAAATATTGGAAAGATGGACTGAGCATACAATAACTAAGCGCAGGATATGAAGACAAAATGAAAATTGTGCTTACCTTTTCTCCCTGAATTCAGGCACGGATGATGTAACAGGCTCATCTCCACAGACAGACCAGCTGCTGTATAGCTTCGACTGGGATAGTGTCTCGGAACCGGTCATCCCATTAACAAACTGGGAGAGGAAAGAATTGTCCATATTCTGAATCATGCAGTCCACCTACACCAAAATGTGAAAATAGTAACTAAATAAGAGCTTTTGTTAAAGGTCCCTATTAAAGACAAACCTAGCCTAAGTCGCACATTAATATACCTGCACGTACAACAGATGAGCCACCAGGGGTTTATTTAAAGGGACACTGTAAGCACCCAGACCACTGCAGCTCACTGAAGTGCTCTGGGTGCAGTGTCCCTATTGCACTTAGTGCTGCAATGTTAAACATTTCAATTCCAGAGAAACTGCAATGTTTGCATTGCAGCACTAACTTTGCCCACAGTGGCTGTCTACCAGACAGCCACTAGAGGGCTTCCTGAATTGAAACTGACCTTTGATCCATGAGGACATGCACCGCCAGATTTTTTCCCATAGGAAAGTATCGATTCAGTGCTTTCCTATGAGGAGGTCTAATACGCGCACAGCATGTGCCGCATATGCGCATTAGTGCTGTTTCATCACAGGACGCCGTAAGGGGCGGAGCGTCGGCCCAAAGCAGAGGGACACGAACGCTGGGATAATGTAAGTAAATAAAGCGTTTTTAATCCTTTATTTACCCGGAAAGATACTTGAAATGAGAGAAATCTCAATGTATGTCCTGGGTATAGACTTGGAAAACAGCTTTGTATACCTGCCACTATAGTATCCCTTTAAGAAAAGCAGAGTTTTCATTTGTATCAAACATATTTATCTTGGCTATTTTAGCCTAAATCTTGCAACTTTGTTATCAAAACTCCATAACTCACAGCTCATCCATTAAAAATCAACTCTAGCCGGGTAAACGCACTAAACTCATTTTTCACATATTAAACTCAAATGATATAAAAAATAAAATACCCAACTTGTGGCTATGGCTGAGTGGAAACATCAATGCAGAATAACCCTGTAATCAGAATAATAACTAAGCGAGATGTAGCGGTTACGTTGCCATCGCTTGGATGCTCACGACCTGGCCCCTCGCCAACATGATCAGCCAATTAACCCATCTAAACTTGTACAAAGTAGATAATGCTAGCTGATTATAGTGATATTGACAGGGAGAGGCTTAGTAAAGTAGTGATGTTTTTAGTGTGCCTTAACCCCTTAAGGGCCAAACTTCTGGAATAAAAGGGAATCATGACATGTCACACATGTCATGTGTCCTTAAGGGGTTAAAGAACACTCCAAGCACCATAACTACCACACTGCACGGTAGTGGACATGTTGGCAGGAATACCTTGTCAGAATACAAACTATTTGGTAATGATTTGACTACTTACCTGGTGTCTGTCAGGAGGCTCTCCCTGCCTCCTCTGCAGTCAAAAAATTCTCAGCTCTGAACTAATCCCAACAGTGCAGGCCTTAGCTGAGAGTGATCTGCTAATGCTAGAAGCTTCTTGCTCTCACTTCTGCCTGCAGACAGTCAGGAAGCGGTGTCTGGCAGACGTCAGGTAAAAAGTTAAAAACACACACACAACACATCGAACATATGATGGTGTGGAGTATTGTCCTACAAAGGAAAAGCTTTAACCTGTCCTGTCCATTACACAGGTATTTTGATTGAGAATCTGCCTCACCAGCTTTAGTAGTTAATGCATCTATGAAATCTGCTCTCCTTACAGACTCAAGGTCCACTTTACAGATATGGCATTCAGCCACATTGCAATGTACAATACAAACCAATATCCATCTCCAACTTAATAGCTGGAAAAACAGACAAGGCGATTTCCTGAAAATTAAAAGTACCCATCATATTTACACACACACACACACACACAAACGTAAATGAGTAGATAATTTATATTATATTAATAAAATAGGAATTGATTAGAAATCAACTGAACAAAAATTTAAATACAAGTAAAACTGATTAATCAATAAATAAATAAAAACAATTAACACAATAGTGTAAAATAAAATAAAAAAAATGTAAAAAAGATTTTATAGCGATGAGATAGGAACGGGGTACAAATATTGTTCCACACTGACCTCCCTTAAGAATATATACAGCTATTTTGAGTCCAAAGAAAAAAAAATGAAAAAAAAACAAAACAGACTTGTACCTACCTTCGCCAGGACATAACACTAGTTTGCAATCAGCCTGCCTTGAGATAAGAGTAAACTCTTAGAGACATAGTTGCCATTGAGCAACAAACACAAAACTTGTTGAGCATGCTGCCAGGGGACACCTGTACACTGCATGGCATATAGAAACCGTTGCTATGCGACTACGGCCATATGAAGAGTCTGCATGGATCTCCACCCACTTCAAACTGGGAGAGCCTTGCAAACAGTCACCAGCATGACGGATGTCAAGCAGATAAGCATTAAGCTTAATGAAAGGGGACTAGAGGGGGGTTCAGCCCCCAGAACTTAAACGCATGACTTGCCACGCAGCAAAACAAGCTCCCAGAGACCAGCAATGCATATGCATCATATTAGAGGGCCTGTATGAGAAGACAATCTGCTACAAGAGCGTGCAAAGCAGCTATAAATCAGAAAGTCCTCCAACAAAACAACACCAACCCTCAATCTGAAAATCAGATCCTAAAAAGTAAACCCCGTCCGTGTCGTGCAAGTGGCAGATGGTGTGAAAGGCTTACATTCCTGCAGCTTCTCTCCTGCTAGGCTCTGATGTCACTGTGAGCAGGATATGAGCTCCAGCCTCCAGTCTCGCGTTGAGTTAATAGTAAATAATGCAAGGACTGCAGCTGTTCCCATGGCCACCCCTGGGTGGCAGCATTCACTGCAATATATCTTCATAGTGATGGTTAACTCACAAAATAACTGAATGGAAAAAATAACAGGTTAACCCTTTCAGAGACAGAGCTGTGCCCAATGCATTGATAACATTCCTGGCAGTTAAAGAGACAAAGTATAATTGGTAAATGCTAGATCTCAGCTCATGGACAGGACCCTCTATTACTTTCTATTGGTTTGTCTATACTGTACCGTCTATTTTACCCATATGTACAATGCTCTAGAATATGTTAACGCATTAGAAATACCAATAATAATAATAATAATAATAATAATAATAGGGCTAAAGTTGAGCCCTCTACGGTTATTTTTTTTTAGCTCGCGAAGAATCCTCTTTTCGGAGATACTTGCTTAAATCTGCTCGCTTGACTTATCATTTTTCATCCAACCTGTGCGGTATCTTGTAAATATATGGGTGACGCTCTGAGCGTGAATCACATCGAAAAAATCCTGTTCACAAACAGTTTAAATTTAGCATGTAAGTCCCCAAGGTACTCCAAGCAATATAACAGCTGCAGTGCTTATGGTGTTTTGAGTCCCCTTTTAAAGGAACACTATAGAAATAGGAATACAAACATGAATTCCTAATAATATGGGATTCTAATCCAGATTTAAATTCAGCCTCCCACCCAAATAAGAACAAAAATAACTTTTTTTTTTTTACTTTTACCTTTTTATCCAGAGCCAAGACTCACATTTGACGTCAGTATCTACTTTGTCTTCTTGTCCAATCAAATGATCAGCATTATAAAAGACATTTGGCATACGTCAAACGTCTCATAACAGAGTCTGACTTGGTTATAGCAGTGGAAGCGCCTTCTAGTGGATGTCAGGAAGACATCGAGGCGTGTTTAGCACTACAATGTAAACATTGCAAAATAAAAACGGCAATTTGTACAATGCAGGAACAAGGTAACAGGGGGACAAGTGGCCTATAGCGATACCAATATTTAAAGTTTTTCTTACATCTCTGTACAATCAGAATTACGCACAACAATGCCGATCATTAAGAATAAAGCATAAACCAAAGTACTATTGGAGTCTATTCACTAAAGCTTGACAAAGACCTTTTGGGGTCGAAACGTTGCTGTTGTGGTTCCTAATAAAGTGCCTGTCTTGAACCACGGAGTGCCTGGACCTCTCTTACTTTACTAATGTTTGATGCCAGCTCAGCAAGCACCCTGGCTCAAATTTGTGGGAGTGAGTGCAGTTCCACATATACTATTCATAGTGAATGTGGTCACTTTTATGTGACAGATAAGACTCCTCTGACGTTCACTTTATTCACCATCAACTGAATCACTCACTAACACCGTATATACTGGATATCCGATACACTCACAGCGTATACTAAACATCCGATACACTCACAGCGTATACTAAACATCCGATACACCTCACAGCGTATACTAAACATCCGATACACCTCACAGCGTATACTAAACATCCGATACACCTCACAGCGTATACTAAACATCCGATACACCTCACAGCGTATACTAAACATCCGATACACCTCACAGCATATACCAAATATTCGATACACTCACAGCGTATACTAAACATCCGATACACCTCACAGCGTATACTAAATATCCGATACACTCACACGTATACTAAACATCCGATACACCTCACAGCGTATACTAAACATCCGATACACCTCACAGCGTATACTAAACATCCGATACACCTCACAGCATATACCAAATATTCGATACACTCACAGCGTATACTAAACATCCGATACACCTCACAGCGTATACTAAATATCCGATACACTCACACCGTACACTAAATATCCGATACACTCACACCGTACACTAAATATCCGATACACTCACACCATACACTAAATATCCGATACACTCACACCGTACACTAAATATCCGATACACTCACACCGTACACTAAATATCCGATACACTCACACCATACACTAAATATGTGATACACACACACCATATACTAAATAAAAGACACTCACACTGTATACTAAATAACAGAAACACACTGCATACTAAATAACAGAAACACACTGCATACTGAATAACAAATTCTCACTCTGTATATCTGAGACTCACAGTGCACACACTCACACTATATAACTAGAGTATCAGTACACTCAGAGTGTATAACTGACACTCACTGAGTGCACTCAGAGTGTATAACTGACACTCACTGAGTGCACTCAGAGTGTATAACTGACACTCACTGAGTGCACTCAGAGTGTATAACTGACACTCAC
>OW240915.1:11178484-11191623 GCA_933207985.1 Pelobates cultripes
GTGACAACCAGGAAATTGAAAATAAAATAGAATGGTATCTCAGAGTGATAAAGTAATAACTATTTAAACAAAAAAAACAATAAAACAAAAATATATAGTTATCACTCTGTAGAAAAGTCCATAAAAAAGTCCACTTTACGCGTTTCGCCTATACAGGCTTCCTCAGAAAGTGTCACTTCTGAGAAAGCCTGTATAGGCGAAACGCGTAAAGTGGACTTTTTTTATGGACTTTTCTTCAGAGTGATATCTATACATTTTGGTTTTATTGTTTTTTTGTTTAAATAAATAGTTATTACCTTTTTATCACTCTGAGATACCATTCTATTTTATTTTCAATTTCCTGGTTGTCACCTTATCCCATGGTGGGGATCATACCACCTATGCTTTAACAACTAGAGCGAGGGACGCTCTAGTACATGTGAGTACGCTACCTTACATTTATTAACCTTAAGGTATTATAACATACTGCACTATAAGGATTTCTATATTTCCACATGTGCTTTTCGTTTGAGGACGCCAAGAAGTTGACTACTTCAAACTAATCCAAAGACGGGGATTATTCCGTCTAGGCGCAACAACAGTAGAGCTCTGTAGTAGCTCTGGTAAATGTGAGGGTGCATTTATCTTTTTGCTCTTTATTATTTGAAACATCTACAGTATTACACTATTATTTTGAATATTTTCTCTTTGAGGTTTACTGAGAAACTACGACCATAAGGACTTGAGTACGTACATTTGTATTGTATTAAAGGCGCGGTTTCCTTTTGTTTGCTTGTTCACATGCAAGAATATAAACACAGATGAACTTCAAAACAAATTAAAAACAAACCTTAATGTGACATTACAGAATAATAAAAACACTCCAAACCAACATCAAAACTAAAAAGAGTGAGAAAAAAAAACCTAAACAGATCAACATTATTTAACTCTCTTTGTGACTAAAGACATATTGTCAGGGTTATTCGTAAAACTCAAGACAATCTAATCCAAAAGGCAACTTTTTCCATCTGAGCCATTTTAGCCTTAATATTGCCATTTTAATTTTATATATTAAAATTCAGAGTTTAATAAATAACCTTTGTGTATCGCAGCCTAAAATGCCTCTTGCAATGCAATGTCTAGCAAACTGCGATAAGACCCCTCTATTCTCGCCAGTGGGGCAGCAATAGTCCCACAATGGCTGGCAAAGGATTGTGGAGGCACTCTGCCACACAGCAACATGGGAACAGCCGGCACATATTTATTGCAGAATGCAATGTTGGTGCTTAAAACACGAGATATCCAGCAACAGCTTTAAAGAGCTTCCTAAGTAATCGGGTTGCTATAACAAACTTACTAAAATAGTTTTCAAAGCGAAATGCTGCATGTATAGACAGGCACCATTAACACTTTACCGAAGTCATCATGGTGCTTGGTGTAACCTTTAATTCAAAACAGATTATGTCAAATTTCTTGGATTATAGGGTGTAACAAAACTAGGTACTCAGCCTCTGTATCTCCGTTAATATCCCTCCAAATCCAGCAGTATCACCTACAGTGATTATAACAGGTCACCCAAGCATCCGCCTTGACCCCTGGTAGGGGGTCATCAACTGGAACAATGGAGATCCCACCCAGACGCCTGTGTCTGTGAGATAACTAGATCAACTAATGCTGATCTAATTAAACTCCAGAAAACAAGGTGCCTTAACAGAATATCCCCAAACACACGTATAAACATCACAAAACCCCACGTGTGGTATCCCTGGATAGCTCATCCACAAGCACCCTAACTGACAAAATAGTATTGTGATCCATCACATGGGGTATGAGCTACCTCAGATTAAAAAGTTTCAGCAGGCTATTTAAAAGTTCCTATCCACTCAGCAGGTGTTCCAGGTTTCTCCTGGTTGGTCGTATGGAGCCCTCACAGCCAATCACTCTGTTCAAATCTAGTCTGGGGAGGCCTGCCTGGGTTTCCGAGACACCCTGTGCCCCCAATAACCACAGGGTGACATAAGAGGGGACTGTGACACTTATGTCCCACATGAATCCATCATGGCCCCTTTCCAAAACCTACCCCCATATATCACCATTTTCAGTGGGCCGCCATAACACACACCATAAAACACTAAATCTGGAACCCTGTGTTTTCAGCCCAGGGCAATTACTGTCACATAGAGCACATCCACTGGAAAAGAAAACAAGTTCCAGGTTGCCCACAGCCATCTGTACAGGAACAGTGGTTTTATATCAGGCATGTTGCATTCTGCAGGGATCCAAATACCACTTTGAAAAGGTTCTATTAAAGTTTTTCTAATGGGAGCCACAAATACAAATGTTTCTAATACTCCCAAGCATTTGCCTTTTATAACACTGCTGAGTAAGGTTGATGGCGTGGAAAATATTGGAAAGATGGACTGAGCATACAATAACTAAGCGCAGGATATGAAGACAAAATGAAAATTGTGCTTACCTTTTCTCCCTGAATTCAGGCACGGATGATGTAACAAGCTCATCTCCACAGACAGACCAGCTGCTGTATAGCTTCGACTGGGATAGTGTCTCGGAACCGGTCATCCCATTAACAAACTGGGAGAGGAAAGAATTGTCCATATTCTGAATCATGCAGTCCACCTACACCAAAATGTGAATATAGTAACTAAATAAGAGCTTTTGTTAAAGGTCCCTATTAAAGACAAACCTAGCCTAAGTCGCACATTAATATACCTGCACGTACAACAGATGAGCCACCAGGGGTTTATTTAAAGGGACACTGTAAGCACCCAGACCACTGCAGCTCACTGAAGTGCTCTGGGTGCAGTGTCCCTATTGCACTTAGTGCTGCAATGTTAAACATTTCAATTCCAGAGAAACTGCAATGTTTGCATTGCAGCACTAACTTTGCCCAGAGTGGCTGTCTACCAGACAGCCACTAGAGGGCTTCCTGAATTGAAACTGACCTTTGATCCATGAGGACATGCACCGCCAGATTTTTTCCCATAGGAAAGTATCGATTCAGTGCTTTCCTATGAGGAGGTCTAATACGCGCACAGCATGTGCCGCATATGCACATTAGTGCTGTTTCATCACAGGACGCCATAAGGGGCGGAGCGTCGGCCCAAAGCAGAGGGACACGAACGCTGGGATAATGTAAGTAAATAAAGCGTTTTTAATCCTTTATTTACCCGGGCAGGGGATGCCATAGTTCCAGGAATATTATTTATTAAATATTTTACCAGGAAAGATACTTGAAATGAGAGAAATCTCAATGTATGTCCTGGGTATAGACTTGGAAAACAGCTTTGTATACCTGCCACTATAGTATCCCTTTAAGAAAAGCAGAGTTTTCATTTGTATCAAACATATTTATCTTGGCTATTTTAGCCTAAATCTTGCAACTTTGTTATCAAAACTCCATAACTCACAGCTCATCCATTAAAAATCAACTCTAAACGCACTAAACTCATTTTTCACATATTAAACTCAAATGATATAAAAAATAAAATACCCAACTTGTGGCTATGGCTGAGTGGAAACATCAATGCAGAATAACCCTGTAATCAGAATAATAACTAAGCGAGATGTAGCGGTTACGTTGCCATCGCTTGGATGCTCACGACCTGGCCCCTCGCCAACATGATCAGCCAATTAACCCATCTAAACTTGTACAAAGTAGATAATGCTAACTGATTATAGTGATATTGACAGGGAGAGGCTTAGTAAAGTAGTGATGTTTTTAGTGTGCCTTAACCCCTTAAGGGCCAAACTTCTGGAATAAAAGGGAATCATGACATGTCACACATGTCATGTGTCCTTAAGGGGTTAAAGAACACTCCAAGCACCATAACTACCACACTGCACGGTAGTGGACATGTTGGCAGGAATACCTTGTCAGAATACAAACTATTTGGTAATGATTTGACTACTTACCTGGTGTCTGTCAGGAGGCTCTCCCTGCCTCCTCTGCAGTCAAAAAATTCTCAGCTCTGAACTAATCCCAACAGTGCAGGCCTTAGCTGAGAGTGATCTGCTAATGCTAGAAGCTTCTTGCTCTCACTTCTGCCTGCAGACAGTCAGGAAGCGGTGTCTGACAGACGTCAGGTAAAAAGTTAAAAACACACACACAACACATCGAACATATGATGGTGTGGAGTATTGTCCTACAAAGGAAAAGCTTTAACCTGTCCTGTCCATTACACAGGTATTTTGATTGAGAATCTGCCTCACCAGCTTTAGTAGTTAATGCATCTATGAAATCTGCTCTCCTTACAGACTCAAGGTCCACTTTACAGATATGGCATTCAGCCACATTGCAATGTACAATACAAACCAATATCCATCTCCAACTTAATAGCTGGAAAAACAGACAAGGCGATTTCCTGAAAATTAAAAGTACCCATCATATTTACACACACACACACACACACACACACACACACACACACAAACGTAAATGAGTAGATAATTTATATTATATTAATAAAATAGGAATTGATTAGAAATCAACTGAACAAAAATTTAAATACAAGTAAAACTGATTAATCAATAAATAAATAAAAACAATTAACACAATAGTGTAAAATAAAATAAAAAATTTTTAAAAAGATTTTATAGCGATGAGATAGGAACGGGGTACAAATATTGTTCCACACTGACCTCCCTTAAGAATATATACAGCTATTTTGAGTCCAAAGAAAAAAAAATGAAAAAAAAACAAACAGACTTGTACCTACCTTCGCCAGGACATAACACTAGTTTGCAATCAGCCTGCCTTGAGATAAGAGTAAACTCTTAGAGACATAGTTGCCATTGAGCAACAAACACAAAACTTGTTGAGCATGCTGCCAGGGGACACCTGTACACTGCATGGCATATAGAAACCGTTGCTATGCGACTATGGCCATATGAAGAGTCTGCATGGATCTCCACCCACTTCAAACTGGGAGAGCCTTGCAAACAGTCACCAGCATGATGGATGTCAAGCAGATAAGCATTAAGCTTAATGAAAGGGGACTAGAGGGGGGTTCAGCCCCCAGAACTTAAACGCATGACTTGCCACGCAGCAAAACAAGCTCCCAGAGACCAGCAATGCATATGCATCATATTAGAGGGCCTGTATGAGAAGACAATCTGCTACAAGAGCGTGCAAAGCAGTTATAAATCAGAAAGTCCTCCAACAAAACAACACCAACCCTCAATCTGAAAATCAGATCCTAAAAAGTAAACCCCGTCCGTGTCGTGCAAGTGGCAGATGGTGTGAAAGGCTTACATTCCTGCAGCTTCTCTCCTGCTAGGCTCTGATGTCACTGTGAGCAGGATGTGAGCTCCAGCCTCCAGTCTCGCGTTGAGTTAATAGTGTAAATAATGCAAGGACTGCAGCTGTTCCCATGGCCACCCCTGGGTGGCAGCATTCACTGCAATATATCTTCATAGTGATGGTTAACTCACAAAATAACTGAATGGAAAAAATAACAGGTTAACCCTTTCAGAGACAGAGCTGTGCCCAATGCATTGATAACATTCCTGGCAGTTAAAGAGACAAAGTATAATTGGTAAATGCTAGATCTCAGCTCATGGACAGGACCCTCTATTACTTTCTATTGGTTTGTCTATACTGTACCGTCTATTTTACCCATATGTACAATGCTCTAGAATATGTTAACGCATTAGAAATACCAATAATAATAATAATAATAATAATAATAATAGGGCTAAAGTTGAGCCCTCTACGGTTATTTTTTTTTAGCTCGCGAAGAATCCTCTTTTCGGAGATACTTGCTTAAATCTGCTCGCTTGACTTATCATTTTTCATCCAACCTGTGCGGTATCTTGTAAATATATGGGTGACGCTCTGAGCGTGAATCACATCGAAAAAATCCTGTTCACAAACAGTTTAAATTTAGCATGTAAGTCCCCAAGGTACTACAAGCAATATAACAGCTGCAGTGCTTATGGTGTTTTGAGTCCCCTTTTAAAGGAACACTATAGAAATAGGAATACAAATAGGAATTCCTAATAATATGGGATTCTAATCCAGATTTAAATTCAGCCTCTCACCCAAATAAGAACAAAAATAACTTTTTTTTTTTTTACTTTTACCTTTTTATCCAGAGCCAAGACTCACATTTGACGTCAGTATCTACTTTGTCTTCTTGTCCAATCAAATGATCAGCATTATAAAAGACATTTGGCATACGTCAAACGTCTCATAACAGAGTCTGACTTGGTTATAGCAGTGGAAGCGCCTTCTAGTGGATGTCAGGAAGACATCGAGGCGTGTTTAGCACTACAATGTAAACATTGCAAAATAAAAACGGCAATTTGTACAATGCAGGAACAAGGTAACAGGGGGACAAGTGGCCTATAGCGATACCAATATTTAAAGTTTTTCTTACATCTCTGTACAATCAGAATTACGCACAACAATGCCGATCATTAAGAATAAAGCATAAACCAAAGTACTATTGGAGTCTATTCACTAAAGCTTGACAAAGACCTTTTGGGGTCGAAACGTTGCTGTTGTGGTTCCTAATAAAGTGCCTGTCTTGAACCACGGAGTGCCTGGACCTCTCTTACTTTACTAATGTTTGATGCCAGCTCAGCAAGCACCCTGGCTCAAATTTGTGGGAGTGAGTGCAGTTCCACATATACTATTCATAGTGAATGTGGTCACTTTTATGTGACAGATAAGACTCCTCTGACGTTCACTTTATTCACCATCAACTGAATCACTCACTAACACCGTATATACTGGATATCCGATACACTCACAGCGTATACTAAACATCCGATACACTCACAGCGTATACTAAACATCCGATACACCTCACAGCGTATACTAAACATCCGATACACCTCACAGCGTATACTAAACATCCGATACACCTCACAGCGTATACTAAACATCCGATACACCTCACAGCGTATACTAAACATCCGATACACCTCACAGCGTATACTAAACATCCGATACACCCCACAGCATATACCAAATATTCGATACACTCACAGCGTATACTAAACATCCGATACACCTCACAGCGTATACTAAACATCCGATACACCTCACAGCGTATACTAAACATCCGATACACCTCACAGCATATACCAAATATTCGATACACTCACAGCGTATACTAAACATCCGATACACCTCACAGCGTATACTAAATATCCGATACACTCACACCGTACACTAAATATCCGATACACTCACACCGTACACTAAATATCCGATACACTCACACCATACACTAAATATCCGATACACTCACACCGTACACTAAATATCCGATACACTCACACCGTACACTAAATATCCGATACACTCACACCATACACTAAATATGTGATACACACACACCATATACTAAATAAAAGACACTCACACTGTATACTAAATAACAGAAACACACTGCATACTAAATAACAGAAACACACTGCATACTAAATAACAGAAACACACTGCATACTGAATAACAAATTCTCACTCTGTATATCTGAGACTCACAGTGCACACACTCACACTATATAACTAGAGTATCAGTACACTCAGAGTGTATAACTGACACTCACTGAGTGCACTCAGAGTGTATAACTGACACTCACTGAGTGCACTCAGAGTGTATAACTGACACTCACTGAGTGCACTCAGAGTGTATAACTGACACTCACTGAGTGCACTCAGAGTGTATAACTGACACTCACTGAGTGCACTCAGAGTGTATAACTGACACTCACTGAGTGCACTCGGAGTGTATAACTGACACTCACTGAGTGCACTCAGAGTGTATAACTGACACTCACTGAGTGCACTGAGTGTATAACTGACACTCACTGAGTGCACTCACACTGTATAACTGACACTCACTGAGTGCACTCAGAGTGTATAACTGACACTCACTGAGTGCACTCAGAGTGTATAACTGACACTCACTGAGTGCACTCACACTGTATAACTGACACTCACTGAGTGCACTCACACTGTATAACTGACACTCACTGAGTGCACTCACACTGTATAACTGACACTCACTGAGTGCACTCACACTGTATAACTGACACTCACTGAGTGCACCAACACTGTATAACTGACACTCACTGAGTACACCCACACTGTATAACTGACACTCACACTGTATAACTGACACTCACACTGTATAACTGACACTCACTGAGTACACTCACTGAGTACACTCACACTGTATAACTGACACGCACTGAGTACACTCACACTGTATAACTGACACGCACTTAGTACACTCACACTGTATTACTGACACTCACAGAGTACACTCACACTGTATTACTGACACTCACACTGTATAACTGACACTCACACTGTATAACTGACACTCACTGAGTACATTCACACTGTATTACTGACACTCACTGAGTACACTCACACTGTATAACTGACACGCACTGAGTACACTCACACTGTATAACTGACACGCACTGAGTACACTCACACTGTATAACTGACACGCACTGAGTACACTCACACTGTATTACTGACACGCACTTAGTACACTCACACTGTATTACTGACACTCACTGAGTACACTCACACTGTATTACTGACACTCACAGAGTACACTCACACTGTATTACTGACACTCACAGAGTACACTCACACTGTATTACTGACACTCACAGAGTACACTCACACTGTATTACTGACACTCACAGAGTACACTCACACTGTATTACTGACACACACTGTATAACTGACACTCACACTGTATAACTGACACTCACTGAGTACACTCACACTGTATAACTGACACTCACTGAGTACACTCACACTGTATAACTGACACTCACTGAGTACACTCACACTGTATAACTGACACTCACTGAGTACACTCACACTGTATAACTGACACTCACACTGTATAACTGACACTCACACTGTATAACTGACACTCACTGAGTACACTCACACTGTATAACTGACACTCACTGAGTACACTCACACTGTATTACTGACACTCACTGAATACACTTACACTGTATAACTGACACTGAGTACACTCACACTGTATAACTGACACTGAGTACACTCACACTGTATAACTGACACTCACACTGTATAACTGACACGCACTGAGTACACTCACACTGTATAACTGACACTCACACTGTATAACTGACACTCACACTGTATAACTGACACTCACACTGTATAACTGACACTCACTGAGTACATTCACACTGTATTACTGACACTCACTGAGTACACTCACACTGTATAACTGACACTCACTGAGTACACTCACACTGTATAACTGACACGCACTGAGTACACTCACACTGTATTACTGACACGCACTTAGTACACTCACACTGTATTACTGACACTCACTGAGTACACTCACACTGTATTACTGACACTCACAGAGTACACTCACACTGTATTACTGACACTCACAGAGTACACTCACACTGTATTACTGACACTCACAGAGTACACTCACACTGTATTACTGACACACACTGTATAACTGACACTCACACTGTATAACTGACACTCACTGAGTACACTCACACTGTATTACTGACACTCACTGAATACACTTACACTGTATAACTGACACTGAGTACACTCACACTGTATAACTGACATTGAGTACACTCACACTGTATAACTGACACTCACACTGTATAACTGACACGCACTGAGTACACTCACACTGTATAACTGACACTCACACTGTATAACTGGCACTCACTGAAAACACTCACACTGTATTACTGACACTCACTGAATACACTCACACTGTATTACTGACACTCACACTGTATAACTGACACTCACTGAGTACACTCACACTGTATTACTGACACTCACTGAGTACACTCACACTGTATAAGTAATACTCTCAGACTGTATAACTAATAATGTCAATCACAGTATAGGGTAGAACTGCCAGGCTGCTCACCTCTTCCTGTGGGGTCCTATGGTTGGCCCCCAGGGGCCCCTGCACACTGATCACCATCTTCGCCTGGACTGAGCAGGACTCACACTGAGCGGAGCCCACAGAGCGCTCTGACCACGCCCACCGCCAATAAGGAACCACCAGAGCGCTCTGACCACGCCCACCTCCAGTCAGAGCCTACCGTGCGCTCTGACCACGCCCACCGCCTATAGAGGGCAGACACGGGGTTAAACGCAGAGCGCCAGGTCAAGCGCGAGACTGAGCAGTTGGTTCTAGCGCGCGCGCTCTCTCCCTCTTCCCACTCCTTGCCTCGCTTTTGGCGCCACACCTCGCGCTCGACCAATAAGAGCACTCGGGGGCGGAGTCTCAGAAAAGCGCACCAATCACTGTCATTCTGATGGCTAGAATCGGCGGGATGGAATGTTTACAGTGTGAGTTGTCACGTAGGGAAAATAAACTGCTCCACCAGTCATCACCTCAGAGACACCACAAACTGTCTGAGATACACCACAAATTGCCTGAGAGTCACATCTGAGACAAATATAAACTGACTGAGAGACACCACAAACTGTCTGAGTGACACCTACCTGAGACCAATCCCATGAGACAGCACACACTTTCCTGTGAGACCTCAAACTTTCTTACGAGACACCTCAACTAAGAGTCTTCACACTATACTTCGAGACACCTCACCTGAGAGACTGCACACTATCCCTCGAGACACCTCACCTGAGAGACTGCACACTATCCCTCGAGACACCTCACCTGAGATCTCACACTATCCCTCGAGACACCTCACCTGAGACCTCACACTATCCCTCGAGACGCCTCACACTATCCCTCGAGACGCCTCACCTGAGACCTCACACTATCCCTCGAGACACCTCACCTGAGACCTCACACTATCCCTCGAGACGCCTCACACTATCCCTCGAGACGCCTCACCTGAGACCTCACACTATCCCTCGAGACGCCTCACACTATCCCTCGAGACGCCTCACCTGAGACCTCACACTATCCCTCGAGACACCTCACCTGAGACCTCACACTATCCCTCGAGACACCTCACCTGAGACCTCACACTATCCCTCGAGACACCTCACCTGAGACCTCACACTATCCCTCGAGACGCCTCACACTATCCCACAAGAGACACCTCACATCCCTTGAGACACCTCACACTATCATTAGAGAGACCTCACACTATCCCTCTATATAAGTGGCAGACGCGTTCCGATAGAGTGCACCTACACAGAGCTGTCTTCACGCATGGACGTGCTGGGCAGCTGTCTGGGGGTCCCATAATCTTGCAAACTATTCTCGAGTATAAGTTGACCCGAATTTAAGCCGAGGCCCCTAATTTTGCCACAAAAAACTTATTGACTAGAGTATAAGCCTAGGGTAGGAAATGCAGCAGCTACTGGTAAATTTCTAATTAAAATTAGATCGCAATAAAATTACATTAAAGGACCACTATAGTGCCAGGAAAACATACTCGTTTTCCTGGCACTATAGTGCCCTGAGGGTGCCCCCACCCTCAGGGACCCCCTCCCGCCAGGCTCTGGAAGGGGGAAAGGGGTAATAACTTACCTTTTCCAGCGCTGGGAGAGGCCCCCCTACGCCCGGCTGAATGCGCATAGCGGCAAGAAGCGCGCGCCGCATCTTAAATTTACAAGCGCCTCTAGTGGCTGTCAATGAGACAGCCACTAGAGGATTAGGGGGAAGGCTTAACCCATTCATAATTATAGCAGTTTCTCTGAAACTGCTATAATTATGAAAAAATGGGTTAACCCTAGAAGGACCTGGCACCCAGACCACTTCATTAATTATTTTTTTACAGTGTGTGTATATAATAAATGCAGTGTGTGTTTGTGTAGTGTATGTATATGAGTGTGTGTATATAATTAATGCAGTGTGTGTGTATAATGAATGCAGAGTGTGTTTGTGTAGTGTGTGTATATAATGAATGTAGTGTGTGTATATAATGAGTGTGTGTGTATATAATGAATGCAGTGTGTGTGTGTATAATGAATGCAGAGTGTGTTTGTGTAGTGTGTGTATATAATGAATGCAGAATGTGTGTTTGTGTAGTGTGTATATAATGAATGCAGAATGTGTGTGTGTTTGTGTAGTGTGTGTATATAATGAATGCAGAGTGTGTGTTTGTGTAGTGTGTGTATAATGAATGCAGAGTGTGTGTGTTTGTGTAGTGTGTGTATATAATGAATGCAGTGTGTGTGTTTGTGTAGTGTGTGTATATAATGAATGCAGAATGTGTGTTTGTGTAGTGTGTATATAATGAATGCAGCGTGTGTTTGTGTAGTGTGTGTATATAATGAATGCAGAGTGTGTGTTTGTGTAGTGTGTATGTATAATGAATGTAGTGTGTGTATATAATGAATGCAGAATGTGTGTGTTTGTGTGAATGCAGTGTGTGTATATAATGCAGAGGGTGTGTTTGTGTGAATGCAGAGAGTTTGTGTAGTGTGTGTAAACTGGGTGGGGGGAGGGCATTTTTATTATTTTTAATATTATTATTATTTTTTTTTTTTTACAATTTTATTTTAATATAATTATTTTAATATTTTTTTAAATATTATTTTAATTATTTTAATACTTTTTAATTATTTTTTTTGTCCCCCCTCCCTGCTTGATACCTGGCCAGGGAGGGGGGCTATATCATTCCCTGGTGGTCCAGTGGCATGGTCTGTGCAGGGGGGGAGCCGGTAGCAAGCTGTTACATACCTTTGTAGCAGCTCTGTTCAGTTCCCCCGTTCAGCTCCCCTGTGTAACTCTCGCGGTTTGCGTGCCACGTTGCAACGGTAACCCGTCGCAATGCTCTGACGGCCGCGGGTCTCGCAAGAGTTACACAGGGGAGCTGAACAGAGCTGCTACAAAGGTATGTAACAGCTTGCTGCCGGCTCCCAACAGGACCGCCGGGCTTGTAATGAGCCCGGCAGTCCTGGTCTGTATTATGGCAATATAAGTTGCCATAATACAGACAGTGACACGAGTATAAGCCGAGGGGAGCTTTTTCAGCACAAAAAATGTGCCGAAAAACTTGGCTTATACTCGAGTATATATGGTATATTATTCTGAGAGATTTATTCAGAACCTTCAAACCCTTTTTATTAAAACGTTCAGGTGAACTAATCACCTCTGTATCAGCTGTTATTTGTACATGAGCTCTTGCTGTTGCGAATACATATCTTGATC